>VWYP01016427.1:139441-157671 GCA_013400435.1 Pycnonotus jocosus
GAAAAAAGAAAAAAAAGAAGTGTAAGATCTCCTTGAGAGACAGAGGAATTAAAGAAAACCATAGCAACAAGTCAGTCCACCTACCCAAACCACCCACCCACCACCAGTTTCATTTGCTGACGCACTTCAAAAACAAGCTGGCTCCTACCCGCTCTGGAAGGTGAGCAAGCCCTGAGAGCTCATTAAATTCCCTTCTCAGCTACTCTTGTGTGCCTGCAGCTAGTGAGCAAGTGGGATATAAATAGAAGTTATATAACAGCGCTTTGTTGATTCCTGTGCTTACCAAAAAAAAAAAAAAGGCAGCATGACCTTGTTTTGCTGAATAGCTTTGCCTCTGCCTGCTCGGGGAGGACTTTAATCCTGCCAGGGATCATCTTGAAAGTTTATGTTGGACCTGGATCCCATGGAGAGGAACTGGGGGAATTACTGATTTACCTCCCTGCAGGACCAGGATCCCAGTGGAATGCTGAGAGGATTGCCACACAGGGGGTGCTACCCAACCATGAACAGCACAAGGCCACCAAGACACAGCTGGACCCTGAGGTAGCGCCTCTTCTCCTTTTTCCCCCACCTACACTGCTCAACCACACAGATGGGCACCTCAGAATCCAGCAGAAAACTTCCCTTTGGCAAAAAAGACTGGAAGATGCTCTGCTCCAGGAATATTGATGGCCCATACATAGTTCAGGTGGAAAGACGAGGTGGTATCATCACCATCCAACCACATCCACCCTCAGTCTCAGCTGTGCATCCCAATGCTCTGAATGAAAATGGAACCTCCCCTGCAGGAAGGATTCCTCACACTGCATTATCAGTGGAGCAGGGTTGTTTTGAGCATGGTGGTATCCAACAGCTGAGGGACACTGAGACTTCACCGTGCTAAATACATTAAAATACACGAGGAGAAGATGGGTGTGCTCCTACAGGCTTGGCATTCCCACCTCCTCATGTGCTGTGGAGCAGCAGAGCATCAGCACAGAGGTTCCTCATGGCTGCTGCAGGTCCTGTGCCCTCTCTGGAAGGCAATCCCACTGTCAAGGAGGGCAGGATTTGCACAAGGTTTCCTTCTGGAGAGGGCTCTTTCAGAAAAGGACAAGATCTCTGCCCACACTTGATGATGCAGGTCCCTATCAACATTTTTTAAAATGTTTTAAATGTCATATTCATAACATACTCAGAATATATATATATATTTTACCTTGAGATAAAACACATTTAAATAGTGGAAGACACTGGCAGGTGATTGCTTAAAATGTGCCAAGAGCTGGCTGGTTGTACATTGGTTTCCTATACAGGTGCCATTAAAACAATGTAAAAAGAGATAGAACATCCTGTGTCACAGAATTCTGTCTGTTGGAAACAAACAGAAAATTTAAGACTTGTTTCATCAATGACCAAAAGTTTTCAAGTGCTATTTGCAGAAGTTTAGTGACCCAAAGACATGCTTGCCTCTGCAGCCTTTGCCATCACATACAATTGTCTGTGCTCACTGACATCTCTGACTGCTGCAAATCTTGCAAGAAATAAATCTGATTTTAAAAGTCCAAACCACAAATTAAAGCACTATTGTGTCACTAAGTCAACATTTTACCCCACCAGTGCTCCTGGAATGTTTCGCAGAGTTTTCCCCTCATTTTGCAGGGCAGTCGCAGCCACATAAAAAGAGAAACAAAGTGTTCCTGCAACCAAATAGGACATTTTGGTCACAGTATTTCACAGCCAGTACTACAGTGAGCTCAAGGACATAAATTTGTCTTGAAGTGTCTGCTCTCTCAGTCCCAAGGGCTGTGCCTGACCAGCACCAGTGGCTGGTAGCCCCCAGCTCTGGGCTTCCCTGGGTCCCCCAAGCACCAGAAACACAAAGAACTGGAAGCTCTGGGTTCAATTCCTTTTGTGCATCAATCCTGCAATTATGCAACAACTGCCAATCATCTCTGGACAGTGGGAGGCACAGAAAAGAGACCACAATTCACCCCGGTGGAGTTCCCTCACTGGTGGCAAGGCAGGAGGAGAAATGTTGAGAAATGTCAACTGAATCCAAGCATGGAGCAAGATGGGGTTGGGATGAGAGAGCTGTGTGAGTGCAGGCCAGAATTCCCTACCAAACCTGAGTGATGAGGAGCTGGCTGCTGAAATTTCTGTATCCATGGCACCTGTTCCAGGGACAGCACAGCCCCCACCCCAAGGGTGCACTCAAGAGAGGGCACAGAGATCCTCTGGGGAGGCTCAACCAAGCAACTCTGGAAGTTCAAACAGCTCAAAGCCACCAGCTTTTTGCACTGTCACATCTCACAGGAGCCTCACACACCCTTGGAGCTCTCCAAGCCACCACTGCCTGCAGCATTGGCTCACTCTGGCTGTGCTGTGACAGAGGCACAGCTCTCCAGCTCACCACCAAATCCTCAGTGCTGTCCCCTGTCAGGGCAGCCCCTGCTCCTCACCCCATCCTCAGCTGCTGGGGGACACCACCATCATCCTCTGCCCAAGAGCAGCAACTCTGCCCAGATGCCTTAAAGGCAGGAGCAAATCCCACTTTTTCCTGAAAAACAATCACCTTTTCCTTGTGTGCCAACCCCCTCCCACCCCATCCTCTGTGCCTGCAGCCCACCCAGGGGACAGCAATGACCAAGGGGAACAGAGGCACCACCACTCCCTGAAGTGGCAGATGTCACTGTGTCACCTTGGGGCAGCTCTTCCAAACTGCCTGAAACCACCAGGGCCATCAACCTCATTTCACCTTCCCCTGCTGAAAGCACCAACGTGTGTGTGTGGGTAATTTGTCACGCAGGCTGACTTTGGAGAAGATCCCTAATTAAGGGAGCAGAGTCTCCATGGAGAGGTGTTATGTAAGGGACTTTACTCGCCATTAACTTCCACCGACCGAGGAAACCCGAAACTCGGTGGAGGTGAGGCAGAGTACCGAACGGCACAGGGAATTTTGATTTGGCAGATGAGAGCACAGCGTTGCAGGACAAATCCTCAGCAATTTCCTGCACTGTCACTCACTCGCTGTACCAGAGGAAAGCCTGGCTGTGCTGCCATGAGGGTGGGAAGGGACTGAGCCTTCATCCCTCCCCAAGGAGATGCAGCACTGAGTGCCCACGAGCATCAGCACCCAGCAGAGCATTCCCTGCTCTGCAGAAGGGAGCCCAAGGGAGCAGCAGGGCAGCAGCCAGGCACTGGCACCCAGGGGAGCAGGGCAGGCTCAGCCCTCAGCCTCTGGAGCACCCCCAGGGCTGCCCGGAACCGCTGAGCCAGCGCTCCCCAGGGGGATGCTCAGGGTTATATAAATTAATAAAGGGCTGGATGTAATTTGCAGCTCAGCCAGTCACAGCATTTGTCAAGTTAATTTGTTGTCTGGTGCTGACCCCGTGGTGCCACCTCTGCTTCTGTCTCTGTGCAAACCAGGGCAGGCTTCCCACTGAGCTGGAGCGAGGAGCTCAGCAGGCACAGGCACCACGAGGTCACCCCCATCCTGCTCCCAAACAACCTGACAGCGTTTCTAAGCTTATTCCAAAAGCTAAAGCCCAGAAAGTTTCCACCCAGAGAGCTGGAAGCTGACAAAGCCCTTCCCAGAAGAGCTCATTTGCCACATTCACATTCAGCCCTGCAGCAAAATGCGGAGCAGAGCAGCGTGGGATTCACGGTGCCACACACCACCAGCTCAGCCTCCTTCCTGAGGTGAACCTTTTCTCTTGTCCTGCTTCTCCCCCACATTCATTTTCTTAACAAGACAATAAAAACCCCTCCCACCAATTACAATAAGGAACGTTTCGAGATTTGCTTTTCTGCTGGAGTTGGCAACCACCTACTTTGCCTACCCCGAATATTGGCCCTGCCTGCACCTCATGAAACAGCAACACCTACTGCAGTTATCCCTTCCCAGCATCATGGGGATGTGTTCTCCCACTGGAGCTGATGGGAGTTACCCGGGAACTCCCTTTATTAACCACATTACAATCATCACGTGCAGGTTCCTGTGTGTCGGTACAAACCTTGTGCTTCACTCCGGGTGGAATCAATTTCCCGTGTGAAAACCTGGAGTTAAGAAAATGCCATGCAGGGGGTGACACATTTCTGGCTCTGCTGCTAAAGAGCCTTTTTTACATAACCTCTCCCTGTCCCACCACTTTCCTATTCTCAAAGGCCTGTGGATAGAGGCAACTGAAGTTCAGTAGAAATTATTCAAACTGAGCACAGAACAAGCTTGTTTGGAACACTATCAATCAAAAGCTGCTAATAATAATAATAATAAATTTGTGAAATGAAGATAAACTCTGTTAGACCTCAAAGACAAAGCTGGCTGGTTTGGCTAGGTCAACTTTCCCAATGACAAATGCATCTAATGCAAAATGAACACAGTTACTAGCCCAGAGACTGAGGACGACTCTTCCACTGGCACTTACTGGAAACTGCAGCAGAACTGCAGAAAATCCACTCTGCAGGTTCCAGAGGTTGCCAAGCCCTACCCACCCAGCCTGCAAAACTTACCAAAGAACATTAGAGAAAGACTGGGATAAAACACAAGGGAAGTATCAGGTTCATTTTCCCAAGTGCATCGTGTTACCATAAGCAGCCAAATTTTGCAGCGTGTTTTGTAAAAACGAATTCCTGCTAAGGGAAGGCCATCACTTTGCTGCACCCAGTAAATCTTCACTGAGCCACAGCCAAAGGCTGCTGTACAAAACCCATCAGCTTTGCACATTAGCAAGTACCCACACAGCTCTCCTGAACAGCTGGGCTGCACCCAGGGCCCTCTGCACTGAGAGCCATTCTTCCTACGTGGAGACAGCAAAGCCTGATTACAAGAGTTCACTGTCTCAGGATACCAGTTTAACTTGGCCATCACATCACTCAGCAATTACCCTGGGAGATACAGCCCTGAATTAATGATTTTACTAAAGAACAAGCCTCCACCTTCGCTTTGATTCCCAGTGTGGAGCCAGCTGTTCTCCCAGAAGTTCAGCTTTGTGGTTGGTGCTCTCCCCACTGGAGTTCTCCTGACTTGGCTCTCCTCTCTGAAGCCCTGCTGGGAGCTCACAGTGCTGAGGATGTGCTGCTCCCCACTGCCACCATCCCACAGGACCCCACGTGCTGGAACCACTGCAAGGCACCAGAAAACTCTCTCCCCACCACCAGGAGTTTAACCAGCGTGGAGGAAAGCCACAGAACACATCTTTGCACTGATTGTGCTCCTTTTTTGCCTTTTGTTATGAAATCCATGGAGTGCTCAGGCACGGAATATCCACATCCCAACCGCTCCACGGGATATTTTCAATAACATCCCCTTCGTGCTTTGCATGTGTGAGTAAGAGCTGCAGGGTGTGTCCAAGCCCTCAGAGCTCACAGCATTAGCTGTAGGCATCTCAAGTCATTTGGTTCCTGAAACATTCTGTACTTAAAAGCAGCTCACACTGGAGCAGAGCCCCCTTCCAGCCCATCCCGCACCCAGGGACTGCTGCCTGCCCGGAGCATGTCCCACAGACACCTGCCAAGCACTTCTCCCTGAGTGGGAAAGGATGGGAAACAGCCACTCTGGGCTGTGGAAGGCTGGAGTGCAGCAGGACCTGGCAGCAGTGCATGGTGTGGGGTGGAAGTGTCACTGCCCTGAGAGCCATCCATCATTGCTGACTGCAGGGTTATTCCACAGCTCCCAGCTCCAGACAGCAAATGCAAAGTAAACTACCTCCCTTTGGGACAAAAAGGTGTCTTTGGAGAGGGACTGCAGATTTTCCTGTTGGTTTTCAGTGGGTGAGCTAAGGAATCTGCTTCCAACAGGGATTTGTCCACAGTGGGAAGTGACTCTGCTCAATCCTTTAGCACTGAGGTCCAGCACAAGCAAAGGATCTCTCCAGTCAGGCTGGTGCAGTTTGTTTTTCCTTCCAGCATGAGGTTACCTGAGGCTCCCTGAGAGCTGTAAAGATGAAAGCTCAGCTTCCTTTCCATTAGAGAAGAGCAGGAAATCTAAAGGAGTGACTGTCCCCCAGGAATGTTAATCCTGTCATTGCAGTTTAAGGTGACACAGGATTTTCAACACTCAATTCCCACTTTATCCTTTGCAAAGAAGTTTCATTCCAGAGCTTATCCGCAGGGGATTAATGAGGGTACTGATTACACAGAGTGAAGGAGCCCAGAGACATCCCCTGTTCTCCCAAGGGAAGTTTGCATGGACACAGGAGTGCTGCTGTAGGGATCCAGTGTGTGTTTCAAGTCTCAGTTATAACTGGTCAGGACTCAGCCCTGCAGACAGACTGCAAACACAACACGTGCAGAACTCAACAAAGAATTTATCACAGCTTCAATCATCTTTGATTGAAGTTCCAAGTTTTTCTGGAATAAGGTTTTACTTTCTATTTGGAAGAACCCAAGAGCTCACTGGTGTGTGTTCATTAACCCACATCAGGGATAATTTTCTTTTAGGGGAATCTAATCCTTACTGAAAACACAGAAAGGAAGAACAATGAGATTGCTGGAGAATTGTGGTGCTCTGGAGTTTACCATACACTTATTTCAAATTCCAGTCTGAAATGTAATAGTTCATTGTGAAAGTCTCTGAGCACATTGCAGTTGCTTCAGTTATTTGTAGGAGCAGTCAGTAACTTACCTACAAAGCTGTTTTATTACACATTCATCTATATCACCCTGGGAAAACACCTCAATTACTCAAACATTTAGTAAGTCCATTTTTGTATGGCAGACACCAACATTTCCCTTAATTACAGGTCAAAGATCATTCAGATCATTTCACCTCCCGCCTCCTTAACCCTCTCAAATTTCCTGCATTTCATAAAAACATTTCCCTTCCCGACAGGGCTCGGGCCCAAGACGGAGTTTTCCATTTCCCTACCTGTATGGTGGTGTTCCCACCTTCCAGCAGGGCAATGGCCAGCAGGATGCTCTCGTGGAAGACTCTGTCGCTGGTGGCATTCATGATGAGATCTATGACCAGGTTGGAAGCACCTTCTTTGTCCAGGTGGCACTGGACATCTGCCAGGCTCATCTCCCCTCGGCTCATGGAGCTCGACCCAGAGCTCCCTCCTGTGAATGTGAGCAGGAGAAACAGGTTGGCACTGACCCCATGGGGATGGTTGGAGCAAAATGGGATAGTGGGAGATGTCCCTGTCCATGGCAGGGGGTGGGACAGGATGAGTTTTAAGGTCCCTTTTAACCCAACCCATTCTGCAATTCCATCAGTGACTTTGTCAGCAATGGCCTCAAATTAAATAAATTTCACTGTGTCACTGACTTCAAATGGAATCTTTGCCCATCCTACCCCACAACCTCTGTGATACCATGAAAAGTGGTTTTCTTTCAGAAAGGGTTAATATTCTGACATCCTTATGGACACATGTCCTAGATACTATTGCAAATATTAAATTGATCAGGATTTCTAAGCACATTTATTCAAAGCAATGTCACAAATGTCAAGCCAAGCCAAGGCAGCCACTGAGCAGTGCAAAGAGCTCTGCCTGCTAGCTTTGCTCTCAACTGCAGTCACCCACGGGGACAGCTTCACTGATTTTGGGAGTTCACAGACAAAACCGTGAGGGAACACATCCCGATTCCAGCTGTAGGGGGCTGCTTTGTCAGGAATGCAGGGGAGGGATGAGCAGAGCGTGTCCTACCTCCCGGGCCAGCCTTGCTGGCACTGCTGGCAGACAGGGGCCCGTTGCCGAAGGCGGTGAGGCTCTCGCGCCGGCCGCCCGCACGCACGTTCCCGTAGTAGCGGTTCACCAAAACCTGCCTCAGGGCCTCGCCCTGGGTGCAAAGAGCAGAAGGAAACCATCAGGGGAGCTCCAGGAACAAGCCAAGCACCCACGTTCGTTCACTGCTGTTGCCAGTACCCTTCTTGTGGTGAGGGAGTAGGGGATGGAACCCTGGAGAGCTGGAAAAAGCCACTGAGCAGCTCCTGACGTGCTGGGACACTGGAGGGGGTCTCATGGGGCTCAGTAAGATTATGGGTTTCCCCATGCAGCACAGAGACAGCTGCAGTTCAGATTCTCTGTGAAGCTTTCTAGACAGAATTAATTTTCTGACAGTTTTAATTAAGTTCTGTTGTCTCGGTCTTAAATGCAAAGGAGTCTCATCTGCACAGCACCAACACAAAACCAAGAGGTGGATTAGAGGAACATTAGAAATGGTGTTAAGGAACCATTTGATCTCCTCACAGCTCTCCTATTTTGCCATCCCACCCCACCCTGCAGGGCTGTGCTCTGCTGTCCCCCCACCAGCAGCTGACAGGATCCAGCAGCTGCTGAGTGGAACCCGAGCAATCCCGCTGGATTCCAGCTCTTTATTCCCTGCTGGTGGCTGCCCGAGTCACACCAGCCCTCCCTGTTCCATCCCATCCCAGGGACGCACAGGGCAGGTCCTCACACAACCCCAAATCCCAGAGCGCCAGGAGATCCAGCACAGCCCCAGCCATGATCCAACACCTCCAGGTGAACATCACCCCACTGCTGTCACTTCAGTCCTCACAGAGATTCCCAGGAATTTGGGGAGCCAGACAAAGCTGGAGGCACTGCCAGCACACAAACACCGCATGGGGATTAAGGGATTTTTGTAAGGTCTTTGTGCACAAAGGAGAACTTTGATTGTTGTCACTGGGAGCTCCTGCCCTGCTAATGGCAGCGTGGGTACAGCAGCACCATCCTGGGACAGTGCTGCAGAGGGGAGGGAAGGGCTTTTCTGGAGACTCAGAAAAGAAATAATTAAAAAAAATCGATCTAATAAAAAATAATTTCATATTAAAAATATGTCCAATGAACTAGAGCATCTTATCTATAATTCCACTCACAAAACATGTGCTTGTCACTGATTGACTGATTTTCAGTTGTATTTCAAATGAAATTGGTTGTCTGTCTATAGATTCAGGATGTCATTTAATACATCAGCTGCCATAAAAGTGAAGTCTTACTTTTTAAACTTTCACAGGAGGCCTTTAAAACACAAGTAAGTAAATGGAACAACATAAATGTGCATTAATTGGCTCGTACAGAACTCCAGCCCTGCTGCAGTCCCACTGATTTTATTCACAGCTGGCACTCACAAAAGTCACTTCAAGAGATCCTTATACCCCAAAAGAAAAAAAAAGACAAAAGCTTGTCTGATAGCCAAGTTCTTTACCAAATTTCAGCAATCACTTCCACGGGGAGAAGCCCAACACATGCCTGAGCTGGTGAGGGATCTCTGCCCTCCCCACTGGGCTGGGGATGAAGCCAGGGCTCCCAGTGCCACCCTGTCACCACAATCCTGTGGATTATCAGTGTGAGAGCTGCAGCACTGGAGCTGCATTTTATGGGATCAGATGGGGAGGGAACAAAGTGTCAGGGAACAGGATGTAAAATAAACACAAAGCCAGTGTTCCAGCCAGCTGCTTCCAAAAGGTCTCAAACAACAGAAAAAAAAAGGAAAATTCCTGTGGAAGCAACAGTAGAAGGAGATGAGCACTTCTCCAAGGGGCATACGCTTCCCATCACTGCTTGGGCCAAAGAGTGAAGAGGTGGGAGAGGCAAGAGACAGCTCAGGAGCTCCAGCAAATCCTGTCCTGGGGGAGCTCCTGTGACTGACAGTGACATCAGAGCGTTCAGTACACGAGGCAGTGCTTTATCCACCTCCCTGCTCCCAGTCTGGCAGGTAAGGGAGCCTACAAGACAGAACAAGGCCAAGCCCGACAAAAAAACCCCCTGAACTACATCTTCTTGTACATGTGCAGGGATTAGAAAGGCAACTTGACACCCAGGTGGGCCCTAGGACACAAATGGCTACAAGGGAGCTCTCACATCACCTTTTTCCTCCTCTGTTGAACTATCTGGCAGCCACTGTGTCAACTGGCATTTAAACCAGTGATTTTTACTGCTTACTACACCAAGATAACACATCCAGCCTGGAGAAGAGCTGCTCAGCAAACTCCACCTTGCCTCAATTCAACTAAAGCTCTTGGAGCTGCCCCCAGATTCTCCTTCTGGCCCCTTGTGGAGCAGGAGGTGACTTCTATTCCATGGTCAAAATCGTTGGGGTGAGTGGAGACCTGACCAGGCCAGGCACCTCTGGTGTCTGTAGGTGTTGTGTATCCAAAGCAAGAGAAACCACCAGAAAATACAGCAGGAACAAATATCAAGCAGTTGTTTCTAGTCAGAGCGTGCTGATACAGGTCTGGAAATACAGAGCCACCAGCATTTCAAACCCTAATTGGGAAGAAAAGCTTTGGTTCCTACAAATATATCCAAACCCACGGCATCAGCTAACAAAATATGAGTGTGTGATCAAAGCAGAAGGGAGCAAAAATAAGTGGTATTTAAGAAATGTTCTAATGAATTCAGCTGCAATGCTTGGCTCCCAGAACAGTTCTTTAACCATCCTGTTAGTGCTGTGCACCACTTTGACGAGGGCAGTGTGCAAACAAATATCAGATGTTTGGCAGTAACCAGAAAAATCAAATATGGTACCCAGGAAAAAACCCAACAGAGTCCAGTTTCATCTGCACTCACACCAGGTAAAGCAAGAGTAAATCACACAGGAACATCACTGCACATGTACCAGCAATGCAGCTGCAGCACACAACTCTAAGGGATAGCAGAAACCTGTTAGAAGCTTTGAAATGGGGCATCTTCAATATTTTAGCATGAAGCAGCTGGGAGCTGCTGCTGTTGTGTTCCCAGCTGCAGCAGAAATGGAGAAAGGGACCAATGATGCTGATTTTGCAGCTTGGCTGGTTACAGAGGGGTGGCCAGAGGAACCAACTCCACGAGCAATGATTGATGAATGTCACTCCAGTGGAGTGATCACCAGCCACAGGAGTGTTCTGACAGTGTGAATGGACCAGACCAGGACCTGAGGCTAATTTGGAGCAGCCAAGCGCTGCTCCCTTCCATGTAACCCCAGAGAAGGGCCTCCAGCACCTCCCTCTGGAAATACAGCTCCTTTTTGAGACTTTCCAAGAGCCCAACAACAGCCAGCGTTTAACCACACAAGTTTCTCACACGACTTAGGCTTCACTGTTGCAAAAGGAAGGGGAGAGGTGAGTTCTGAGTGTGCTTGACTGCTGTACATACCCTTCTATGATCCTCCAGCTGCCTCTGTGGTAGGGCTTGCTCAAGCTCCTGCTGTGCGTGCAGAAAGTTTTCATTTTAAAGCAGAACAACACTCAAAGGGAGACCAACATCTTGGCACTCAGGGGGGGAATACTGGGGGAGTCACAGCTGGATGAGATGAGGGAGATGGACTGAGAAGCCACCAGAAGAGGAGCCCTGCCCTCTGCCAGCCCTGCCCCCTGTGCTGTGCCACCCTCACACACCCCCCTGGCATGCACGGGGGCCAGCAGTGCTGGGGCTGCAGGAAACACAAGGTCTGGCTGGTGTCCCAGCCCCCAGGGACACACACACACACAGGTTCTGGGGGGCTCAGCCCACGCATGCCCATGCACAGACACACAGAACAGCCCCCCAGCCCACTGGACACACACTCTGGGGGGGTGAGGGACCCCAACACATCCCACCGTGGTCATTGAAACTCATTTGAGACTGGGGAGGGCTTCTGGAAGGGCCTGGGGGGGGCTCCCTTCCGAGGGCTGGGATGGCAGTGGGGAGTCACTGCACGGAGCCCTTGGCATGGGAATTTCCAAATCAAATCTCTTACACTTCAGATATTCATTTTCAGGAGTGCAACTTCCACTTGGCCAAGCTGAAACACTTTGGGGTTTTGCTGTTTTAAAGCAACTGAAAAGGTGTGGAATAACAGCTCTGCAGAGACCCATCAGAAACCAGGAGCCATCCCCCAGACATCTCAAATCCATTTGATGACCACTCAAGAGTTTCAGGTGACATTTAAACACTATTCCACAAAAATTACAAATATACAAAGGCCTAAACCATCACAAACATTTCTTTTTCTACATGATCTCACATTTATAAACTTCACAGCTCAGAGGATCAACGCTCTCCCAGATTTAGACTTCCATGTTGTTTCATTTAGATTTGCACTGATTTGGCACCCACTTGTACAATCTAGCAATGCCATGCCTGGATGTCCCACAAATTTCAAAGGAATTTAAAATTTGATAAATTTTCCTGCCTTCTTTTTGGCAAATGATCTGTTTTATGCACATAAAGGACACGTTTCCACATATCCAATTCCCTCAGAACCAGTGACCTTGACAATGTGCAGTGACCCTGAGCTCATCCACTGGGACATTTTAAACAGGACACCAATTGCTCTGGAGTTATGAAGCTTCCACTAAGAACTTCCTTTTCTTTAAAAGCATTGAAGTTTTTAAGCATGTGAGGCAAAGGGAAAACCAAATTCTGCATCAGGAGCCAAAAATGAAGTCTCATTTTGCCAATGTAGGAAAATTTGAGAGGAGACTTTTCCCAGTGGCACCCTTAAAGAATAAAGGAAATGGCTGAAAGGAACAGACTTAGGGTTAGCTTACTTTTTTTTTTTTCATTTTTAATATATTTTCAGACTACCACATTGATGCTGTATTGGATGAAGGCACTTGAACAAATCTACTTATTTCCACTGGCTAACACCAGGCAGGAACAGACACTTCACAGGGGTTTTTACCAACGAGACACTCCACTAGGACTACTGAAACACCAATATTTGTGTGCTGTACAAATATGGGTGGCTCACACACCTCTACAGGGCTCTCCGTTTCTGGAGCTTGCGGCAGCTAGTTGAAAGTAAAATGCAGAAAAAAAAATTAGTCATTCCTCCAGAATCTTTTCATCCCAACAGTGGTCAACAGCGAGGGGAAGGGAGCTGGCAAAGCACTTGACTTCAGCTGAATCATCACTAATGAATTATAGCTGTAATTAGCGTTTACACCCTCCCACCCTGCTCCTAAAGGGGCCACATTTGGCAAATTTCACAGGTATCCTTTGAACATCCCAAACTGCTTTGCATCGACTCAGAGGCACAAGCAAAAAAACCAAAATAATAAAAGCAGTTGCAGGTGCCCAGAGCACTTTTGGGGACCACACCCCCAGGATCTGGCACTGGAATGCTGCACATCCATCCCAGTGGGGAGGAGGAGGAAGCCAGGGCTGCAGATCACAAAGGTAGCAGCCTTATAACTTTAGCTTAAAAAAAAAAAAAATGTATTCCCTGGATTCTCATCTCTAAGCATGCTTTCCTCAAGATAAAAGATACACGACATAGCACCAAACAGGAGCAAGGAAATAAGGGCCTGAATGGTGACAGCTTTGCAAATTTAAAATGCTGATCTTCAGCCGAAACAGATGAAGACAAGTAACTTTTTCATCTAGTCAAGCGCAGACACACAACAGAGAGCTGAACATTCAAACTCAACTGCTGACTTAATAGTGGGGAAATTGCTGTAACTTCTCAGCAGACACCAGGAAATAACACTCTCACAAATCCTGTAACCCCAACCCCAGCCAGGCATTTGTGGCCACAGGGACAGACTGGGAGAGCAACCCAGGACCTGCTGCAGCAAAGGGAGAGGGAGGCCACAGATCCAGCAGCAGGAAAAACGAGACTCCACGTCCCAGGAAGGAGCCCCAGGAGCGAGTGCTTCCCCATGGCCATGAAAAAGACCCTTCTCCATCCTCCTCCTAAGGGAATTTGCTCCTGGCCAGCTCCCACGGCCTTTGGAAGTGGCTTCCTTGCATTGTCACGGCTCCTGGCCACGTCTCAAGCATGCAAGCCCCGTGTCTGGCCAAACGGGAGCAGGATTGAATCCAGGGGAGCACAAGGGAACAGGAAGCAGAGCGTTCCTGCAGGGGAACACACCGTCCCTGCCCTGCCCTGCTCCCAGGCTGGACCTGTGACAGCTCCGGGGGAGTCTGGGCACATTGTCCTGCCTGCACAACCTGCCTGGGGCACAGGAAACATCCCTGCCTTCCCCAGGAGCCAACAGCAGCAAGGAAACTGGGCCTGGTCCCCTGCAGGGGAAATGAGGTCCCTTCCTCCTGGGGAGGGGAGATTGAAGCTGACAGGTCAAGTGGCCACGACTGTTGGACTCAGGATTCCAAACAAAAGTTTCCTTCTGGGCACTGGTACAGGTTTCCCAGAGAAACTTTGGATTTTCCGCCCTTCAAGGGTCCAAGGGCAGGCTGGATGGAGGTCTGAGCACACTGGGACAGTGAGCACACATGGCATGGGTGCAACTGGATGGGCTTTAAGGTCCCTCCCAACCAAACCATTCTGGGGTTCCTGGGCTGACACCCTGACCCCATTTCAACCAAACATACATTTACAATTTGGGCTTGAAAAGCAGCACAGATGAAGAACCTGCACAAAATCAGAGTTTGCTCTTTCCCAAGCTAAAATTACAAATTCCAGCTCACAAATTCCTGTGCCTTCCCCCTCTGTGGCACAGACAGCACATCAGAGCCAGCCCCACACACTGACCTGGGAGCAAAACCACTCCCAGGTTTTGTGGCAATGCCCACATGGATCACCCACAGCAGCACAGCCCTCAGCATTCTTCCAGGAAGAAAATCAACTCCAAATCCTGAATCTGTTATTCTTTGAGTCAAAATGGGTTCAGTCCGCAGAGGATTATTGAGCTCTTGTTGCTGTGCTACACTTTGCACTCTCCTGTGTGTGCTGCAACAGCAAAGCATCACCTTATGCTTCACAAGGATTGAACAGGGTGGGAGAGCAGCCCCAAACAGTAATTTCCCAAGATTTCTTAAGATTTTCAATATTTCAGCTCTCCAGCTCTAAGAAAGTGATGGTCTGGGGGCAGGGGCAGGTTTGTTAAATGCCAAACCCAGCCAGGTAAGAAGCAGGACACAGTGGACAGCTTTTCAACTGGAACCCAGTGGGTGGCCAGGTCAGAGTCCAACATCTGGGCTTTTTACAAGCACTAGGGAAAGCTCCTTTCAACTTGCTGAGCAAAACCCTCTCTTCCTTTGAAGTCTCCACTCCCCCAAGGCTGGCCAATAAAGCACTGCTCATGAGCCATGGCTGGAGATGCACAATCTGTGACCCTCTGGTGACCGCAGCGCTGCCAGCATCCACTTCCCCAGCACAGGCCACGTCTGCTTCCCAGAACGGGCTGGCTGACTCAAGGGTGGATGTATCCCCCCCAAAAACCACCAGAGCATGTGGCAGCTCCAGGGTGAGTTCATTACTGCTCCATTTCTGAGATATAAATGAGCTTTCTGTCCTTTTCCTTGACGGTTTGGAGGGATTCTTTAAAGTTTTATCCTCATTTGTGTTCAAAATAACAATCATAATGGAAGTTATCTAATCCTTCCTTCACAGAAAAATCAAACTACTGCTGTGATAAGAGTGGGAAAGGTTTGAGGAAAAGCAGAAAGATTTTCATTCAAGTTTGAAGCATCGGAATTGCTTTTTTCCGCTTTTTTAACCCAACTATGCAGTGAACACCCAGACCAGTGAGCAGTGAGAAGGTTTGAAATGCATTTAAAAGGTTGGTGGAGATTCCAGTCCAGAGAGTGGCTTCAGCAAAACAGGCTGGAAAACATCTCACATTGTAAATAAATGAGAGGGAAATAACCTGATCAGAAAAGTCACATTTGTGTGACCACACAAATGCACATTCAAAAACTGGGTCCTTTTCTCTTCAGCCTCAGCAGACTTTGGAATTTTGACAAAATAATGGACAAAGCAGCCCAATTCCAAGCACAAATCCCCTACACTTCAGGCTGCCCCAGAGTTCAGAGGAGTGACAGGTGACAAACCCCAGGCTGCTGAACTGATGACATTTTCCAAACCTCCACACAATTCCTTCAGGTCTTTCTCCAAACATCCCTCTCTCCTGTCCTGGGAGGTCCTAGAGCTCAACACTGAGTATTTGGAGGAAGCTGAGCCAAACTCCATGGATTTGGCTCCATGGATACACAGTGGTGAGGAGCAGGATGCCCTGGGCTGTGCAGAAAGTTGGGTTCAACCACTGAGAGATCCCTTCTGGTCCCAAAATCTGTGAATTCAGGAACTGACCCAACTCCATACATATGGCATCTCATTATTGGGGTGGCAGGGGGAGACATTTGGCAGAGAGGAGGAAATAAAAAGGGAAAAACACAACTGCAGAGTCAGCCAAATAGCACATTAAGCTTTTGATAGCCAGGTTGTACATCCAGATGAGAGGAACTGGAGTGAAGATCTCAGATAAATGTTAATGCTGAAGCCTCTGCCTCAGCTCCTGCGTTGCCATCTCCAGTAGCAGCTGGAATTCCAGTGGGAATGGCTGCTCAGATTGAGCACTGCCAGTCCCTTTCCACTTTTTCCTCCCTTCTCAGAACTTCTCTGCTCTTCCCTTTGAAACACCATCAGCTCTTCCTTGAAAGGCACACAGCAAAAGCATCACCTTGTCTGATTCAAATTATGTTGCTGTCCTTCAGAACTCTTTAAAAATACCACAAAACTCTGTGCAGCCTCCTTGCCAAGTCCCCTTTGTAAAGCCAACACTGTTACCTTGTGGAGCCGAGGAGAAATTTGGATGGGAAATTTCTAGCCCCTGCAGATGATCTGTAGGTGTTTGTCAAACAAGCATTTGACTCGTTATGGAGAAGTTTCAGGGCAGAGGGGAAGAACTGGGACCCAGGAGCACTGAACTGCTTTGACAAACTTCCCACGTCCCATCTCCCCCCGTGCAGATGCTGCATTTTCAGGGATGGAGGATCTCAGACCCCCTAAACCAGGCAGCAGCAGGAGATGTGGGGCAGCACCTTGTCCTGGCACAGGTATCCCAGAAGGCATGGGGGATTTTGGGGGGCAGGGGCAGCCCCCCAAGGCCTGGCACACACCCAGGACAGGGATACAGCCTCCCTCCTCTCAGGGAATGTGCAGAGATTTTGGGCACTGCCAGGTGAGGAGGTGGCAAATCTGGCACAAAGGGCTGCCAGTGCCTGCACTCAAAGGTCACCAAGATCTGCCTATGGGAATGGCATCCCTCATTTGCCAGTTTTCAGTGGAAAAATCATGTTTTAACTTGGGCTGGGACTTTCCAGGAGCTGGAGACCTCAGTGTCTGCCCTTCAGTGGGAGTGCAACCACTTCCTCCTCTTTAAATCCGTGATCTTGCACGACTTCTATTGAATACAATAAGAACTCCCCTCACAAAACATTCTACAGCAGCAGTTTTCATTAACCAGTAAGATGGCACAACTGTTATTTTTTTGGTGACAAGTAACTGTAAGAAATGTTCCAGTCTCCTTTTCCAAGGAGCTCACCAATTCCAGTCCGTATTAAAAAAAAAAAATAAAAAAAAAATAAACCACTCCAAAGATTGCAGGATTTCTCAAGGGGGAAAAAAAAAAATATAAGGCAGCCCACAAAAATTTATGAGTGCCTGCATTTCCTCTGCTCGAGACATAACAAGTGAAGCACTGTCTAAGTGCAAAATACACAGGAGAAATGACTGCAGAGTAAGCTCTTGACAAGGAAAAGAATTCCCAAGTGCAGCTTTCCAGCTCTGAAGAGGTTAATACATTTCTAACTCCGATCAAAAATGCATAGAACAGCATCTATTTTGCACCTTAGCCATTGGAGTTTCAGTTTGTCATCGATAAAGAGCAGTGAGGAGGTTAATTCAGGCAACCCCTTTGAACCACGGTTTTCAGTTCCCTTTTCACCTACTTGAAACCTCAAGACTAATGCCAAGAGGTGAAAAAAAACCCCAAAGTTAAACTCTACTGAGTGGGTCTGCAAGAGCATTTCACTGGATAGAGCTGCCTGTGGATGGATCAGCTGCATAAAGAAGCATCACTACTGAAAAAAACAGATAAAACACCAACACAACCCTAAAAAATCACTGAATAACTACAAGGGAAACTCCGTGCTGGATTTGGTTGGGTGGTTACTGGCCCCTACCCCAGCCCTAAAGATTGGGGGGAAGCAGAAGAAGACCCCTGTTTTACCCTGGAGAATGAAACAGGGCTGCAGAGGTGTGAGATCAGCCTTGGGGGAAAACACAGCACCCCTGTTTTACCCTGGAAAACTAAATACAGCTGCAGAGGTGTGGGATCAGACTTGGGGGAAAACACAGCACCCCTGTTCTACCCTGGAGAACGAAATAGGGTGGAGTGGTGTGGGATCAGGCTTTAGGGGAAAACACAGCACCCCTGTTTTACCCTGGAGAACGAAACAGAGCTGCAGAGGTGTGGGATCAGCCTTGGGGGGAAGCAGAGCACCCCAATTTCACCCCGGAGAATGAAACAGGGCTGCAGAGGTGTGGGATCAGGCTTGGGGGAAGCAGAGCACCCCTGTTTTACCCTGGAGAACGAAATAGGG
>VWYP01016443.1:0-11295 GCA_013400435.1 Pycnonotus jocosus
TACATCCTCTTGTTCTATTGCTTCTTGCTTGTGAGAAGAGCACAACCCTTAGGTGGTTACACACTCCTTTCAGACAGCCTCAACCTCCCATCATAAGACTTGTGCTTCAGACCCTTCACCAACTTCGTTTTCCTTCTCTTGACTTTCTCCAGCCCCTCAATGTCCTTCCTGAACTAAGGAGCCCAGAACTGAATACTGCACCTGAGATGTGGTCTCACCAGAGCCCAGTACAGGAGGACAATCACNCACCAGTGCCCAGTACAGGGGGACAATCACTGCCATGGTCCTGCTGGCCACACTATTCTGGCACAGGCCAGGATGCCATTGGTCTTCTCAGGAACAGTGTGGCCAGCAGGACCAGGGAAGTCATTCCTCCCCTGTACTTGGCAGTGGTGAAGCCCCACCTTGAGTGCTGTGTCCAGTTCTGTCCCCTCAGTTTAGGAAGGACATTGAGACGCTTGAGTGCATCCAGAGGAGGCAACGAGGCTGGTGAGGGGCTGGGAACACAAACCCTGTGAGGAGCAACTGAGGGAGCTGGGGTTGTTTAGCCTGGAGAAAAGGAGGCTCAGAGGTGACTTTATCAGTACTTACAGCTTCCTGAAAGGTGGTTGTAGTCAGCTGGGGCTTGGTCTCTTTCTCCAGGCAGCAGCTGACAGAATGAGAGGACATAGTCTTAAATTGCGCCAAGGGAAATATAGGTTGGATATTAGGAAAAAGTGATAAAGTATAGGAATGGTCTGCCCAGGGAGGTGGTGGAGTCACCATCCCTGGATGTGTTTAAAAACGGTTGGATGTGGCACTCGGTGCCATGGTTTAGTTGAGGTGCTAGGACATGCGTTGTACTTGATGATCTTAAAGGTTTCTTCCAACCCAGTGATTCTGTGATCTGTGATTCTATGATTTTGTGATTCTGTTACCATCCGGGCACACTCTGGCTCATGTTCAATTGCTGTAGACCAGGACCCCCAGATTCTTTTCCCCTTGGCCACTTTCCAACCACCCTTCTCCAGCCTGCACCACTCCTTGGGGTTATTGAGGCCAAAGCACAACACTTGGCACTTGGCCTGTTTGAACCTCATGCTGCGTGTCTTGGCCCATCAATCCAGCTTGTCCATGTCCCTCTGCAGAGCCTTTCTACCCTCCAGCAGATTGACTCTACCACCCAACCTGGTGTCATCTGCAAATTTGTTAATGGCAGACTCAATCCCCTGTGTTAGAATCTTAAATAACAAAATGCCTAACACAGATTTCTCTGGGACCCCTTCCTGCACTGAGGAAGGTGCTTTTATTTATTCCCACATTTTGTTTGGGAATGAGTTACAAGAAGACCTTCCTTCTCATCTAACAGCACATTTATTTCTTTAAAAGCATTTGGTGAGCAAGTTTTCTGGATAGCTCTTAGATATCCAAGTGAACTGTTGTCTTTGTAATTGTCTCTGTATTTTAAGACTTGGGCTGAAACTTGCCCATTATAAAATATTTACTCATTGATTTATATTTCTATTGTTATGATATTTATTTATATTTATTTGATACAGACAAAAGTTTTAACTTTTCTGCCTATAGTTCCCTGTATTCTCCATTAATCCTGTTTGAAAATTAATGTGAAATAAAAATATTAGGTGGTAGTATTAAGGGATCCACTAACTCCACTTAATCCCCGCTAAAATGCTGTGGTTGTGTGGCAGATTTCTATAAGAGGGGGATGCCTTGTCCTTTGCTCTTTCCTATAGTGGGATGATTTTTTAAGTTGCTGTCTTCAAAGTGCCTTTTCTTTTTTTTTTATTCTTGTATAACTTGTTATTTTAATGCTTTTTCCTCTTAAAAACTTGTGCTGCTACCTATCTACTCTGGTTGCAAGCTTTAATCTCAGTCTCAGCTTCTTCATCTTGCATGGCCCTAAATCTATCTACATACAATACAGATTAAAAACAAAGTTTATCACTTAAATTTTTTCTTAGAAATCTGAACCAAAATTAGGCAGTGATGCTGTATCAGAAGTAGGCTTTGGATCACATAAAGCCAAGAAGACAGCTGGAAGACTCTGAAAAGGGAAGGAGTGATGATATATACAGTGGAGGAACAACAGGATGAGGAGTTGAACAGCAACACTGTGAAGCAGGGAGGTCACAAACTGGCATAGCTACTCAAATCTCCTTTTTCTTTTCTTTCTTTTTTTTTTTTTAATCTTATGATGGGAATCTCTTTTTCCTTTATTTGTCTCATGCAGGGAATTTCTAGTCTTCAAACCCTTTCACTGCAGATAGGCATAAAAGCTACTTCTCATTTTGACAACCCTCTTCAGAGTAGAAGCTCCTTGGTCAAAGTGCTCTTTCAAACTTGACACTTTTCCATCACACCCATAATAATGGATGAGGGTTCTCAGAGTCCTTGTCAATATAGCTGGATGTGCAGACACTTCTGTTAAAAAGATTTACCCTGAAACAGCTTCATAATGTCAGACAGGCTCTGTGTACTGAGTGGAAAGGGATGCATAGATCACCACTCTGTGTCTCTAAACAAGGGGAAAATGGGATGCTGGTAGAAATTTTTCATAAGGCTGAAGGAAGAAAAAGACCAAAGACATGTCAACCCCAAGAGAAAGATATTAAAATAAACAGAAATTTCTTATTAACTGGAGGTCACAAAAACTCTATATTTATTTCAGCTGTTGCAATTGATATCAGTAAATAGCTTGGCCAATGCACATAACCTGTGTGATATAAATTATTATAATGTATTAGAATGGTTGTACTTAAAAAATACATACAAATTAAATAACTATGTCAACTGAACATTTAATTATGCTGTTTTATGTATACAAATGTGATCTTTGTGTTCTAATTCTACTGAAGAGAGAGGATTCTCAGAGTCCCACCGCAGGCATATCTCCTCTGGGGTTTCACTATTGTTTCATTACTCATGAGACATCTGGTGACTCATCCTTAGGCATTCATACAGTGTTTGGTTAACCTGAAGACATGTATCTGGGCAAAAGATAAAGAAATGCATTCACTTTCATGCTCATCATGAATAGTGGGAGGGCAAAATTTGAAACTTTCAGAGCAAGAAAGCAGAGTGCCTTCCATGTTCGATGGGAAAGGACTCCCTATGAGAGAAACTCCCTTAGAAAAACTATGGTTTTTTGTACTCAAATAATGTATCAGAGTTACGCAATCAGTTCTCTATAATGGCAGAAACTGCTAAAATCTATAATCTTTACTAGCCAATCAACAAAAGGACATCAGATACAATAATGTGTCTAATGTGCTTAAAATAAAAATGTTGCAATTGTATTCCTAACATTGCACTAAAGCAAACACAGTTGTCCTTGCTAAAAAAATAAATATATTTCTAGATGAGAAAAGAGATAAATTTACATGTCCTGAATGTGTCTTTGTGAATATGCAAATGACATATAAGATATTACTTTGCGACTTATGAAAAAGGACACTGATAAGCATTTTTTTCTTCCTAAAGTGATACATATTTAGGGCATTTAATGTACTTAAGAATATTCAGGGAGAGAGAGACATGACTGAATTCCAGCCTTCCAGTGAGTGAAATACAATTGCTGGTTGATAGACCACTAACATCAGTATGCTTAAGCTAGGAATACTATAAATTAACAGAAATCACACAGGGGGCTCATTTTAAAAGTTCAGATTTTTAAAGTTTTACTCACAGTGTAGATCCAAAGTAGGAACAACTCTACTTAAAAGACAAATGTAATATGTATTGTATGTATCCCTGTTGGAGCTTCAGTATCATAACTCCCAAAGAACATGTCTCCCTGATGTCATGTACAGTACTTTTTCAGCTCAAATGTTATGGAAAGTTTTTGAATAATTATCTACACCTTGAAAAGGGTTATAAATTGTGGTTGCTGACTTCTTTGTAGTATTGAAATTATCATTAGAATAACTTGTATATCACATTAGTGATCAAAAATAGTTTTCATCATATTAGCATTCATATATAAACATCAAAATACTTTTTAAAATAATTCTCATTTTAAAAATTCAATTAATGATGGAAAAACCCAGTAAATGAACTAAATTTTCAAGTACTGCTCTCAGATCAATGCTATGTATTTCCTTTTGAAACAAATCAATCCTTGAAAATATTATATCCAGCAAAGAAAGCTTGGAAGGATGCCATATTCTAAAAGAAAAATAATAAAAAGAGACAGTCATTCATATGTCTCAAATTTATTTTGAATTTAAAAATGTAATAAAAATCCATTTTAATATTTTAGCACAGATGCTGGTGTTTTTATGGAGAATGAAGGAAAATAAACCTTCTCATTTTTGTTAGTGAAAAAGATATGCTAAATCACAGTGCTATTGTAAGTATACATGTTCAAACAATGGTGGGGAATTAGCTTATTTGAAATAAAAAGCCTACAAGTCCTAAAGGATGGTGGAGCAATTTCATGCTGTATAGGATTAGTTCTCTGAGAGCATACTGTGAATGTCCTGAGGGTCTCATAGCTCACTTATACCAAATTTTTAACATCTTCATTTAAATTTCCTCAGACTTAATAATATGCCCTAAAGTCAGATCTTGCTACTTAGGGAAAATATAAATACAACAATTATTAGCTCAGTACTACCCTCAAAGACAATGAACATACATGCAGTCATCCTGCTGGGTTTGCTAGGAATCAGTAAGAAGACTGGAGTTTTCACAGATCCTTGTACTGCTCCGTGGACAGATGTTGTTAGACATGACTAACCTGCGCATGAGTATCCTCCCCAAATCAGGCACAGCCCAACTACAACTGGATCTTTTAAAGACCGAAAAAGATTCCCAAACAGGTTTAACCTTGAAGTGTACAGAGTAATGTGTACTGTGGATTTAAAAAGAAAGAAGCCAAATGTGCTCTTGATTAGTATATACTTCAATATTACTTCTCTAGCAGATATCCAAAATATTGTGTGTCCATGTGCCTACTGAGGCTACAGGGCAAAAGAGAATGGTAGAAACATTTCATTTTTAGTGACCTAGTATAGTGTTTAAAGAGGTCAAATATTTTAAGCTAGAGATGAGTTCTGGGTCTTTTTTGATCTTCATCATTTTGGGTGGAAAAAATACAACTCAAAAATACAGTTCAGAGGCCTACAACAAGAAGAAAGCATTTTGTTTGCCTCATTTTGTGTTTTGGTGTTTTTGGTAAACATGGTACATAACTCCACTGATGTAGAAAATAATGGTATTGCAAACAGTTTTATGACCAGTAGCATGTATTTAAAACTGTTAATGAAGGTAAGTCTTAAAAACCTTCTCTCTGAAAATCCATGCTGCTACATAGCTAAGACTTTCAAATATTAAATACTTCCTGAGCAGAAAAAAATATTATCCATACTTACTAGTATTTTCTTGAAAATCCCCAAAGCAATGACGTATCCCATATACAGCTAAGATTTTCCCATGCTTGGGTGAGACATACAGGTACCTCTAAAATTTATTCTGGAAAACTTTAAAACAATTTAGACCTAGGTTACCCACACCTTCAACACCATATACCCACCTGGAGTAGTCCCAGTTCCAGAAGAGTCATTCAACCAGCCATACAGAGGCAAAAGTGAAGTGAAATCCTTGCTTTTGATCAGATGGAGGTCAGTGATGAGTGGTGTCCCTCAGGGGTCTATGCAGGACCAGTACTGTTTAATAACTTCATCAGTGACACAGACAATGGGATCAAGTGAACCCCTGACAGGCTTGCAGATGACATGGAGACAAGAGGTAAGGATGAGGAACAGAAGGATGGGGCCATCTAGAGGAACTTATAGAAGTTCAAAAAATGGGCCTGTATGAACTTCATGCAGTTGGGTACAGGTTGGGCAATGAAGGGATTGAGAACAGCCCTGCCAAGAAAGACTTGGGGCCTTTCATGGATGAGAAGATGAGCATGAGCCAACAGTGTGCACTCAGCTCAGAATGCCAATCACCTCCTTGGCTGCATCCAAACCCCAGTGGGCAGTGGAGAGAGGGAGGGGATTCTGCCCCTGTACTTCACACTGGTGAGACCCCACCTGCAGCGCTGCATCCACCTCTGGGGTCCTCAGCACAGGAAGGACATGGACCTGTTGGAGCGAGTCCACAGCTTGGAGGAGGGACACAAAGATAATCAGAATGGAGCCCCTCTCTTATGAAGATAGGCTGAGAGACCTGGGTTTATTCAGCCTAAAGGAGAAAAAAAGAAAGCAAGTTATATGCAGGCAGATAGTGATGGGGCAGTGCGGAATGCCCTCGAGCAGAAAGAAGTCAGGTTTAGATTGCACATAAGGAAGAAGTTCTTTACTGTGAGGGTGATGAGGGTCTAAAACAGGTTGCTTCAGGGAAGTGGTAGATGCCCCATCCCTGTAAGTGTTCAAGGCCAGATTTGATGGGGCCCTGAGCAACCTCATCTAGCGGGTGTCATCTCTTCCTGTGGTAGGGTGGTTGGAACCAGATGATCTTTACAGTGTCTTTCAACCCAATCCACTCTATAATTCTAAGAATATTAAGAATGATTATGCAATATAATAAAGTCTCTTAATATTACAGGAATAATAACTAATACAGAAACTGAGAAGAGAGAACTCATATTCACTAAGGAATTAGTTACCTGGCAATATCTGACCTCAAAAAATTCAGAAGAGCCACCTCTCATAAGATTGTTAGGAAGAAAAATGAATAGTTTTGTTAATGATCAATTAAGTTTTAAAATGAGCTTTAATAAATTCCAAACATCTCAAAGTTTAAATGAGTGTTTTGAGACCTTAAAAACTCACACATATAAACTATGATTCTTTTAACTTTTTTGAATCCTATTAAATCTGGGTGGAAATGGAAGCCTATCACAGAAAATATACTCACGGAAAATCAGAAAACAAAGTTTAATTAAAAGTTCTCTTCTACCTTAAGAACAAAACCATAAAAGAAGTTCTGCTCCACCTCAAGAACAAAGTAAGTCATAAATATACTGAATATTTATTAAAGCAATTAGACATTCAAGAACTGAAATTGAAACCAGGAGCAACCCATTAAGACACATCAAAGGAAACAGTTGAAGGATGGAAGGAGGTATGTTCAGTACTAGACAAAGTTACAAAATGTGGGATAAGAATAAATCTTTAGTTTGATTATAGTTGGTACTGGATAAATGATAATCAAATTGTGGGAAACTGAGGCTGTAAACAGCATGGGTACATGACTGTTCCAAGTAGGAACCAATGGGCTGGCAAGAAAGTAGAGGAGACCCTTCTGTGAGTGGGAATCTCAGATATGCTGCCTCACTTCTGGCATTGCATTGCATTCATTGTATTGATTGCATTGTGTTCCTGTTTTTCCTGTGGGGTTGGATGTGACAGACATTTATATCACTATTTCAAGAGTGTCCTTTATTTGCTCTGGCTATCAGACCAAGCACTGTAAAAATGACTCCTTGTACCCCTAAGTGGGACAAATCTACCAGTGCAGTTATTGTGCACTGGGACAAAGTTGGAGCACTATGTTTTTATTTTTTGCCTTGGGCAATCACATCAGCAGCAATAGCAAGAAGCAGCATCCATCAATGGCACTGGTCTAAGAGGCAACACTGCACTATACCTGAACTTAGCTGTTCAGAGCCAAGGTACAGATGCAGATTAACTTGCACTTCTCGAATCTGGCAGGTCTGTTCTCATTAAAAAGAAGGGGGAAAGTGAAAATGAAGCTCAACAGCCACCATTTTCCACCACTGCCTGGTTTGTTAGAGCAATGATGCCTCTTTGCACTGTGTCACTATGTAAAATGTGGGGAAACTCTAAGCAGAAGAAAAACTATAGGATAAGAAAAATTGTGTTCTATGCATAAGAAAATGGAAAAGGACTGGTATAGCAATAAGTTGTTGCCAAGAAGACAGCTTAATTGGTTCATTTGGAAGCTTACAACCTCAACTACCATTGATCTGCCAATAGTTAATTGAAGGACTGAAAAACCCTTTGGAAAGTAACCTTCCCTGTTCCTGCTCTGTTATGCCTTTTAGTTGTGGTATGTGCAATCATATCAGGCTTTGCCCAAGTGAACCTCTCAGCTGCTCTGGCAATACTGATGACACAGACATAACCTATCCAAACTCACCAACAGTTATGCCTCAGCAACCAAAATGGATGGTATTCCACCATTTTACAGGATATTTTTTGTGTCAGTGGATAGCTACCACCTCTGTCAGATGGCCTAGCAAAATACAAGGTGGCCCAGCTCACACAGCCTTCCTAGAGTACAACAGGGAAACATCTGGTGTTGCTGTGGTGCTGGTGTAGACAAGATTAATGGAGCCTTTGTGCCATTGTTTCTTGGCAGAACACTTAGAGATTCTTATTACCATGGCTCATAAAGTTCACAAATGCAACCTCATCTATCACCATTACATCTTTAGTTACCACCTAAAGAGTTGCCAGATGGCCAGGGAATAAGTTTTGCATGGAGGAATGGACTTAAATCACTCTTCTTTACTTAGTCTCCATCTTGTTTGGTATTTGCAAAAGCAATGGGGGCACATAGAAAAAAGAACAGGGGCAGAAGATCAAATAAAGCCATGGCTACTACCTGTGCCAGCTGAATCTAGTTCACCAATCTACGTGAACCAGAAGTGAAAAATTGTAAGGGATATTCTGGCTGAAATTTTTTTGGAAATTTTTGACAGCTCTTTTTCTACACTGGGAAATTTCATAGATAGCAGATGCAAGTCATTAAAATAAGTACCCATAATTTTTTCCCCATTTCCTTCTTTCCCCTGATGTCACTGAACTCTCACAGTGCAGCCTCTGGCAGCCACTGGCCTGAAGCTGGGAAGCCAAATTCAGCTGTATTTTAAATCTGCAGCCTTTGGGATCCAAAAACTGCATTTGGCAGCTCTGGAGGTTTTTTTCCCAGCTCTGGTCTTTTTGTCATTGATACTAACTTACACTGAAAGGCCAAAAAAATATGATTAGACTTCCACAGTGAGCAATGAAGCATGTAAGGCTCTATTAAAAACAAAATGCACAGTGCAAAATGGATAGAAAAAACATAACAAATTAATTTGAAACAATTTATGATTTAAAGTGTAGAGGATGAAGAGATGCTGGTTAGTTACCAGTTACTATTTTGCGTTTGCAAACAGCAGGTGCCATATCATTGAATCAACATCAGAGCAGACTCTCAGGCTTCCGCTGTCCTAACAGGAGAGGTAATCTGGGGGCTGCTGGACATGCAGGGACCTCTCTTACAGAAGTTGTGATGTATGGGCTGCAGAAGGATGGGGTGGTAAAAAGAGTTAGGAAGAAGAAATGGAACTGAATCTGCAGTTACATTGGCATTTTGTAATACAGACTTTTATGAAAAAATGATATTAACCCTTTGAATCTACAGCAGCCTTATGAACTCAACAAAGAGGATAGATGTTGCCTGGCTATGAAAAACAGGAGTTATTCTGATGTGTCTTCGTAACTGTTTTCCCATTGTGAATCCATGTCTGGAACTGCCAAGATCCTTTGTATTTCTGCAGCCACCTCTCCCTCTTCTGCCTGTTTTTGACTGTGATATGCTTTCTCTGTTCTCAGTTGAGCTGGAAAGCTCTCTAGCCTAATTTCTTTTTTTAAATAAATGAGGAAATAGAAGAGGTCAATATTCTCTCTCCATCAAGACAGAAAAATGTCCTTTTCTTATAACTACAAAGCATGCCCAACTCTTCTGGAGATGTCAGAAAGGCATGTGTACTGTAAGCAGAAATAGCAACAAAGAGTAGGAAAAACGTTGAAGACAGGTGTTAAATGAGGGCACCTTGGTTTTGGGACAGTGTCTGCTTGAAAGTGTTAATGTATCTAGGAGCCTGAATCCCTTTTTGAGAGAGCAACAGCAACAGTCCTTGCAAGCAGTTGGTGGATCAAGAGAAGTTAGTGATGCAGCAGGTAAATTCTCAGGTAGGTAAGGCCTGACAAAGCTTTGCAGTCGAAGATATTATATGATGAAACATTAAGTTTTGAGAAAATGCAGATTTTGTTTTTCAGTGGAAATGAATTTAAATTCTTTCTGATTCCTGTTAGAAAAATTGCTTGAGCATTTAATCTCTCTTTTCAGAATCTTCCATCTTGAACAATTATTTCATTTTTGGTTCATTTTTCACCCTAGAAAACAATCAAGGACTATTCTGACAAGAAAAAATGAAAAGATTGGACACAGAATAAAGTTTTTTAAAATGTATTTTAAACAATGATACCAAAACTTAAATATTTCAGGGGTGTCTAATGGTAATAAATGAAATTTCAGGGTTTTTTTAAAAGATATTTTGAGTGAAGACTGACTAAAAATCTGAACCTTTGGGTAAACTTTATTTTGAAAAAAAAAAAGTTTTAAATGGCTTCACTTGACTCATTTCAGTATGAAGACAAGAGAAGAAGGAAATTAAAATCCTTGAAAATTAAAATATTCATCATACAGTTTAAATTACACAAAAATATAAACTACAGAATCAGTCAACTCAGTCATTCAGTCTGAAAATATTTTCAGGAACACTGCCTAGATCTCAGTAAGTTTATCATGGTTCTTCAGTAATTACTTATTAACATTACTTAATTTCCCTGGCATAGTCACTCCCATTTTAGTAAAGCAATTACTGTTCTTAGCAGTTTTAATTTTTAATTGTGCCTTTTAATTAAATCACTTTATGAGAAATACATTCATCTGTTGTCAACTTATGTCCATGATCGCTATCTGAAGTAAATTTCAAATTTCAAATCCTGAGAGTGTAATTCTTGTTCATTCAAAAAATCATGAAAATCATGATATTGGTGTAAAGCTATAATTAACAATTTTTAAAACATATATATTTATTTCATTGTATTTAGAAATAGCAAAAATTTTGTTTGGTTTATTCCTGAAACTATGAAGCCTATACATTTAGGTGCTTGTATAATAGAATGGATATTTTCACGTAGTAAACTATCTTCCTGCAACAAATCTCACTGCAGTTTTCCAAACCCTCATTTGTCCCACTTTTTTGCTCACCGGACTGAAAATATATGGGCCAGCAAGAATTTTCACTTCATCTAAGCATTTCCAGCAGAATACTTCAGCCATATTGAAGTTTGTCTCAGGTACTTACATTCTGATAGACAAAACATCAATAACAGGATTAAGATATAAAGAATAGCCAGAACTGAATAGATATAAAAAGCCTTTTGCAGTTGACTTTTATGTATCAGGTGACTGATAATATGTATTTCTTGAAAATAGAATATATATACAATATATAATAATATAATATATTATGATATGATATGATAT
>VWYP01016462.1:0-35250 GCA_013400435.1 Pycnonotus jocosus
AAGGCTGCCTCCATCCTGGAATATAAAAGAGAATGCAGAAATTTAAGTAGAAGACTAAAATAAGATTAAAATGCTTTAAGGAGTTCTCATCTATTTAGACATCTTGGAAAATAAATTAAAAGAAAAATTGCCTTAATGTTTATACAGCATGTATTGCAATCAATGGTGTTGTAAAGATATTTTAAAAACCTCCAAACAGAACAGGGGTGCAATACAGCAACAGGGAACTGTGCATGTGATCAAAATATAATGAAAGCTAAGTGATACTAGAAAAGATGCCCTAATTGTAAGATAGTACCTGACTGCCTTTACAAGTATTTTACCTTGATGTTGCAAAGACTACCTGTCTTATGATCTTAGAAAACCCATGAAACTAATCAGCATAAAAGGATGGAAGTGCTGGGGTGCTGGTAAACATGACCCAATGAGGAAAGTATTGCTGTGGCCTCCCATAAAAGCTTATTTTCAAAATGGTGGCAAATGGTATCATGATCCGCAATTTGAAAACTGTTTCACTTGAGGAAATTGATACTGCTGTGTGTTGGCACCTGCCAGCCTGAGCTGCACCTCTCAGCCAGCCGCAGAGAGCAAACTATGTCCTTCAGTGCACGCACCACTGAGCCTCGGGAAACAAAAAACAAAACTTCCCTGAAGCTGGATCCTTCAGCAACACCAACACAACACCCTGCACTCGGGTCAGGGCTGGACTGCATCAGGCTGGTAGCAAGGGAGATAAAACATGCATCTATTTGCCAAGTCATACCTATAGAAACACCATTTTTATAATAACGGCTCAAACATGTGAAAATGGGTTATTTGCTGGACCAGCAAATCTACATACTTTATTTTTTGCTTCACTTATGATAATGTCACTGCAGAATTGCACAGCCTTTTCCTATGAAAAAGAGATTTAGCTACTGACATGCCAAGTGGAAGAAAATACAACAGCATTGTACAATTGCTGTCTGAGAGTTCAGGGGCCACAGCACTCTGGTCTTACAGCGGAAGGCCAAGCAGGCTGAGGCAGGAGTTCTTGTTGCATTTGGTTCTGCCTGGCTAAATATCAACATATTTCAAATAGAGCTGCACATATATTAAAAAAAAAAATCAACTTTAGAAATATTTTCAGTAGTGCTTAAATCGAGCCTTTTATTTTTCTGGGCTACAAAAGAACTTTTGTATGATTTTGCCTCCAGCATTTTTTCTTTAATCTTTAACCTTTGAAGAGCAAAAGACTGACTTTCTGAAAAGAGACTGAATAATTAATAAACCACTTCTTATTAAAAGTAGATAAATACCCCAGAAGACCAAGAAATATATATTTGAAAGTAATTCCAGATGCAGTAGCCAAATGCTTTTCAAAACCAATTAAATGCTTTGTACAGTCCATTAAATAAAGCTCTCTTTGCTGGTTTTGTACTAAGTATTTTGTGGTGGAAAATAGCTTTCTAATGCAGTATCAAGTCTGAAAATATACTGAATCAGTGCTTTGTAATGTGGTACCAAATGAATAACACGATGCAACAGGCAAAACTTTGGGAAATATAATGGCAGAGACCAAGAATATGTCCCCCACTCAATTAGCAGTAATCAAAAGTATTTTGTTCAAAATTTGGAAAGTGGTCCTCTCATAATCACAATCCTTAGCACTTTGCAGTTTCTCACAAAAGAAAGAAAAAGCCTTAGAAATATGCAGTCATATACAAAGAACTTTACAAGGTCTGCTTCTGAACTTGTACAGATGTACAAAGTCTTAGCAAATTTAGCAGCTTGATGAAAGTGAAACAACTCCTGCAAAATGTTTTATCTTGTCTCCAATGATTTCCAGTCCATCTTTTGGATATAGTTCTTCTATCAACACTTAACTCCACACAGGTCCCTGCAATCTTTGTATTCCCTCAATGTCCATCCTCCTTTGCTATCGAAGACCATTCCTCATGAACACTGCACTGGAACTTTCATTTCCTAACATACTGCTTTATGTGTAAGCCCCATATTTCAGGCAGAAACCATAGCTAAAACGAACATGTATTTTTTTTTCTGAAATAAAACTCATCAGTAAGACTCAAATAGGACAGTTAATTTTTTTTTCTACAACGACTTGTTCAGTTACAACAAACCCCAGCTTTGCTGGCTGATGTTCTGTAAGCTTTCCATTGTGTAACCTTCTTGAAACTAGCATGGTAGGTCACGTACACCTTGTGCTGCAGGAAACTCAAGATACCAAACCCAAAAGCCACTTCTTCCATAGTGGTTTTTCATTTAACTTCACACTTTAGTTAGGCTGTTTTTCCACGCAAGCATACTTTATGTACTACAGGACAATTTTGTTCCTCTTAGCCTTAAAAAAATCCACTTAAGTAGATCCAAAATGAACCTTACTGTTTCTATTAAACAAGTATGATAGTAATTGAGTATCAGAAGTGTTATTTTTCTTAGTTAAAAAAAAATCTTATCATTTGAAATAATTAAACGTATTCATTTCACATTTCCTACAAAATTAAATTCTGCCACACTTGCTTAATGGAAGGAAGCAAACCTAATTTTTTTTCATTCTTAAGCAAACAGCTGCTATACTTTTTCTATCTTATCAAATCACATATGTCACTTCAAATGTTCCCCTAACTTTCTGTCTATGATTCCATCTAAAGATATAGCTGGCTTGTGCAATAGGTAACACAAATGATTGAGAAGGTCAACCCATCACTGTCTGGTTAAAAAAATTGTATGAACATCCTTTACACAGTGTCACTTTATTATGGTTAGCAATTGGTTATTGGAAATGTATCTTTGAAGCAGAGATGGATTTCACAATACAGAGTTTACGATGCAGAGTTTACTTCAGAGTTGAAATTCATAAAAAAACACATGCAAGGCCGTAGAATTATGTCAGAAATTTCAAGGCAGAGATCTTAACTGTAATACATGTCCAACAGTAAGAGTCATTTGTGATTCAACTGAGGTTTATTTTGAGAAGATGGAGAGTGGTAACTTTTGTCATTGTGCAACATGGCCTACATCTTTCACAATTTGAGTATGCTAATATAGGGACTAAGAAAAAAAAAGTGCTGAACATCATGACACTGGTGAATCCTTTGATTTGAGGAAATCACTACTTGTTCAGTGTTCAAATATGAATTGCAAATGACATTGTCTACATATTTTTAAGTTTCTTTTGAATCCATGATTTGTACTTGCTTTTTTCCTTAGCAACTTGCAAGCCATCTTTGAAAAAAAGAACTGTCAAAACCAAGAAAAAAATGCTAAACATTGCAGGCAAATTAACGCACTTCTGAAGGTAGATATATTGCTACTGTGCTGTAGTTTACATATAAAAAAAATCTAAATAGACTTCAAGAGAATGTAAACCATTGCACCAGAATAGGCACCCAAATAAGTCACTGTATCTGATAGGCCTACGCTTCACCAGTCTACTCCATCAAATTTAAAACCAACTATCTACAAAATGCCCCAGGACAGAAATTCCTTTCAAACTTTGTGGGAAATGTGATAATCTGAGAATGGCTGCAAAAAATAACACCTAACTGAAAACTCATGTTATTATCTCCCTGCCAGGACTGCGAGCACGCTCCTTCTCTCCCTGAGAAAGGACCTCTCTAGATTACTCCTTGAGGAATTGAAAGACTCCTTGCAGCAGCACACTCTCAGTAAATGACTAACAGCATGCTAAACTCTGACATCTTAGCTAAGTGGTACAGAGGATTGATTGTGCACATACAATTCTTTGGACATAAGCATTGACCAGTCTAGAAACAGGAGAAAATCCAGCTGCACCCAGACTGATTCCTCTCTGAGAGGAGTTTAGAAAGTAAGAGAGTCCTTTCTGAACCTGATGGCACAACAGAAAGGTCTCCTTGACAGCTTTATCTGTCTCTGCCCTCTATGCTGCTAATAGGCAAGTGCACTTTGCCATCAAATCTTCTTAAATCACCATCACATTTACCACTGAATTTCGTCAACTCACTGTTTCACATCAATAACATATGCTGCTGTTTCACTTACGTGAGTGAAGTACATCACTCCATTTGTGGATAAATAATTTTTTTATCTACATGATTTGGTTCCCTTACCCCTTCATTTCCTCTCCCAGCTGTTTTCAGAGATTATCAGGTAATTTTTCTCAAAGTCTTAAGCTTGTTCACCTTCTTCCATCCCTTTACTTCACAATGACTACTACCTCCTATCTTTCATCACCTTGGGCTGAGCATAATCATTGGCTTGCTCTCAACCAAATCACTCAAGGCTTCAGGAACAGAAGAAACCCTCCAAAAGGAAGTGCAAATATCCTGATTATGACCCACTCACATCCAGCTAGCTAAAGCACCAAACCTTAACTTTGTACATAGTACAACAAAAACACAGACTGTCTCTATAAAATGCATCAATATCAATATAGCTACGATCCAATTTCTTTTGGAGTGCAATGGAAGGGAAAAGATGGAAGCTTACAAATATCTAGTTTTTCCTTTGGCCTTTAACAATTTTGACATGCATTGATTTTGTGGTGGGGGGGAATCCAAAGGCAAGAAGAAAGCTTGACCAAACAAAAATGACAGAGACAAGTGGGGCAGAGGCACACTTCAGAATTAAATCTCAGACGTGTATTAAAAGTAAAAACCAATTGCAAACTACAGCCAAGATGTATGGAGACAACTTATCTATTATTTCTCATAATAAAACTTCTATCATAATTTTCAGAGTAACACAACAGAAAATTCACTTTTATCTGAACCATGTTCTAGTACAGTAAGAGGAAACCAATATGTTTCTGTAGCTTCTTATGTCATGGCTACATAGACTTCTGTTTCCCTATTTGTATGCATTCCCATAATACAGCAGAGACCTGAAAACTCTCAAATTTCAAAGCATTTCTTAGCACGAAGACTTAGTTTATTCTTCAAAAAAACTTGTTATATAAAGCTAACAAGTTCCAGAAAAAACCCATAAATCAAAATAATATTCACTAAACCGAACTCCTTTTAAAAGACACAGGGAAATACAACAGTCGAACACAGAAAACACCTTTACTAATGTGAAGTACCCTAGTAAAGCTGAAACAATTTTAAAAAAAATTGTATGTGCAGCTTTCTGAGAGAAGAGCTGGAGAGTAAGGCATAAAACCTACTGCTGCTAAAGTCAAATTTTGAAGTTTAAAAATGCTTGACATGAAGCTTGGACTGAAAATACGAACCATCATCCAAATAATTCCTTTTTCCTATTGCCTATTTCAATTCTTTATGATGCATCAAATGTACTGTCAATAAAATTGTTCAAGATTTTTTTTTTAAACTTCTCCTATTGGTAACCAAATAACTACTACAGTGAGAATATAGTTGATGAGAGATTGCTACAGGCAATAACGGAAAATAAGTCACATATTCATTGAAATGCTGGAATATCTCCATGAATGGTCCCCAGATGCTAGTGCTCTCACACAAGGTCAGATGGAAATGCCTCCTTATCCCCAGCTGCACAGAACTGAAATGCCCGCAGGGAAAGCCAGCCTGTCCTGCCAGAGCATGAGGGAGCAGGCACTGCCTGTTTGCACAGATCAGGCCTGCCCTGCTCACAGCAAAACCCTGAGCTTGCTTCAAGCATGTGCCAGCACGGGTGATCACAGTAGCGACTTTCTACTGAGACAAAGAGAGCTCTCCTGGCTTGAAATCTATGACTTTTCACTGTTAAAAGAGGAGCTAATCCTCCACCAGTTTGTTTCCTTAGCCATCTCTACCCATAAATTAACTGTGATGAGAAATATTTTATTGTACTGGACAATTTAAAGAATATGGCTCTGTGATAACATAAAGTTTACACTTATAACTGAGAAATCCAAGCAGATAAGAATGTGGAACTGCAAATTAGTGATCATTAAATCAATTTTTCCTTGGACTTAACCATAAAAATAGCTAATCCAGTAAAGGCTACAACCAACCATACACATATCATGAAAGACACTGCACCCTAAGAAAAAAAAGTTTACTCATTTGCTGAAAGAAGACCAAAAGAATGGTATTGCACTAGTCAATTCATAAGACTGCTGCAAAAGGTATTTTGCAGCTTAGCTCATTTTATGGTCTAAGACAATCACAAGGACTTTCATAAAGATGACTTGATCGTGTCATCTCCAGTCTACCTGTGAGGTGAGAATTATTTACAGGAAACAGATAAAAGTGAACTTTCTGTAAATGGATTCCTATATCAGTAAGCCAAGAACTGGCATACAGTGTTCATCTGTGACCATGAGAAAAAAAAAGACAAAATAAAAATGCAAGCTTTCCATCAGTGTCACTCATGAAGTAAGAACAGAAGATGCACCTCCAGCAAGAAATTTATTCCCTGAAATAATTATGAGGAACATGTTTGAAACAGAAGATCGGTGACTATTTCACTGTGATTTCACAGTGCAATTGGAAAACAAAGTAATTTTAAAAATTGCAGTAAAGATTTATGGGCTTTTAATATTCTTCTTTTATGTCACATATTTTTATGGTCAAGATACTTTTTTAAAGTGAAAAACTAATTAATTCTCCAAAAGCAACTTCATCGTGAATTATCAATACTGATTGGCAATGTACTGAAAACTTTACCTTAATCTGCATCACCAACAATGCCTACTAATTTTTGAAGACTCTGGTACTCAAGTATCAGTAAGAGCACAAGCATGTCTTTTGTTGTATCATTGCTGTAGGGATTTTTCTGGTAAACCGGATTTTTCCAGTTGAAACCACTGCAAAATCAATCTTAGGTCTTTTTAACGCAAATGTTCATTTTTATTGGTCAATACACAATTCAGGGAAATTTGGAACTAGTTGTGAAGAGATTATAAAAGGAAAGTTTGTTTCCCCCCAAAAAAATTAGAGCTGGATTCTAGAGGTAGAAAAACATCCTGCTTTTTAGATGCAGTGTAAGATAGATTTTTCTACATGAATTACTGGCTCTACTAACTTTCATTTCCCACCCACAACACTGAAGTACACCCATGATTTTAAAGATATCTATCTAGACCAGGCCTGTTCCAAAAGTATCCTCACAATACCAGGAGTTCTGTAAAGAACCTGTTACTCTTTCTTTCAAACATCCGCATTACTCTCACAGAACCACCATGGAAGTTTGATAGCACGGATGACACTAAGCTGGGAGCGTGTGTTGACCTGCTGGAAGATAGGATGGCTCTGCAGAGAGATCTGGAATGGCTGGCTGGATGGGCAGAGTCTAACAAGATGAAGTTTAATGAGTCCAAGTGTCGAGTCCTGCACTTTGGCCACAATAACCCCCTGCAACGTTATAGGCTGGGGACGGTGTGGCTGGACAGTGCCCAGGAGGAAAGGGACCTGGGGGTTCTGGTCAGCAGCCGGCTGAACATGAGCCAGCAATGTGCCCTGGCAGCCAAGAAGGCCAATGGCATCCTGGCCTGGATCAGGAACGGTGTGGCCAGCAGGAGCAGGGAGGTCATTCTTCCCCTGTACTNNTGGTCTCTTTCTCCAGGCAGCAACTGACAGAATGAGAGGACACAGTTTCAAGCTGCATCAAGAGAAATACAGGTTGGATAGTAGGAAAAAGTTTTTCACTGAGAGAGTGATTAAATACTGAAAAAGTCTGCCCGGGGATGTGGTAGAGTCACCATCTCTGGATGTGTTTAAAAGGAGACTGGATGTGGCACTCGGTGCCATGATCTAGTTGAGGCACTAGGGCTGGGTTGGACCCGATGATCTTGAAGGCCACTTCCAACCTACATATTCTGTGATTCTGTGAAACTGTCCAAGCTGAATTGAAGTTCACAAAACTAAGGACAGTTTTGGGGTCATTTAAGAGTGACTCAGTATTCTAAAGTGAACAGAACCTGAAAGTCTTAAAAAAAGGGCCTACTAAAAAAATTACAAAAGAACCTTATGCCACCAACTTATATCCCACAACACTCCTGTTGCATGTATGTGCTACCTTACCACAGATTTAACATCAGTCTTACGCAAGCAGCACCTCAATTATAGCTTCAGCAGCAGAGACTGGCAGATCACTTCCAGCTCTTTCTTCCTGCCCAGCTATGAGATAGCATAGCAGAGCTGATGCTCAGCTCTTTTTGTTCTTCTTTGGTCTACAGCTCTTTGGATACCACACTTGCTTTTTTATGGGATACCACAGTCGCCTTTGTAAGAAACAAACTTTTCCAAGCTGTCCTGATAGATACAGAGGACCAACTCATAGCTGCTCACTTCGGAATTACTGGGGAAAACATGCTTTCTAAAGGAAACACATTTAGTGACCAGTGACCTCAGTTTAACACCTGTTTACAAATAAAACACTCAAAAATGATGTTTTTATGACCTTTAGAGCTCCTGGAGGACATCTAACTGGCACAGGTGGAGAGGAAAGTACCCATTAAATGCTTATCAGTTACCTAATCTAAGCATTTTTGCATCATTAGCTCAGACAGCTAAGCCCTGTCTGATAGGAGGTCAGCATGGTGGTGCAATCTGGTGTGATTGTTGAGATGTAGTGTGAACATATGTGCAAAGAATTGAACAGATATAAACAGGGCAACATAATGCTCTGATTAAATAAAAACAGTAAGTGCTCTGCTTCTGCTCCAAGCATGGGTACAGGACTGCTGAATTGATTCCTATCTGTTGCTGGCAACTACATCACATTTCTCAGGGTAAACAAATTCCATATAAAAGTGACCTTTCACTCTGATTTTTTTCTGACTGGAAGACTGTTCCAATTTCTCTTTTTTTTCAGTAGTATGAACTTTCTGCTCTCTAACATACATTTATTTCTTGCCAGTCCTTATACCAAAATAAAAGTGCTTAATGTAGGGAACAAAGTAGTTTTAAAAGTTTCCTAGAAATAAGCAAAAAAGCTCAAATTCAAATTACTACTGCTTAAAACCCTAAGCATTTTTTTCCATGACAATCTCCACACACTTTCCAAAAAAAACCCAAATCAGGTAAAAAATTGTATTACCCATTTAGACAAGAAAGACAAGTCTTTAAAATTGGGAAAGGGTGGGCTCACAGTTGTCAACACTAATTGTCAACATTAATTTTGTTTTTTCTGAACACTTATCTTTGTTCATAACAAAACACTTTGTCTCATAAGAACAATACACAGGACCATGCAAATCTATACTTGGATGAAACAAATGCAGACAGCTTGAAACAACTCAGGCAGTTATAATCTACCAAGATCACATTGCCTGACTGTGTACTAATACAGTTTTAACAACTGTTTTTTTCTAAGGCTTTCTAGGGAAAAGGCCTAAAAGCCTGTCATTTGACTGATTTGACTTACCAGTCTGTTTATTTCAGTTGAAATTACCTGAAAAACTGTTAAAAACCACCAACAAACCTTGTTACATACGATTTCATCTGTCTTTCTCTTTTTCTTCTCACCAGGTACCCTCTCAAAAAGTCTGTAAGGTTTATTTCAATCAGTTCTGTTGGTTTGAGGTTTTTTTAATGTCTGACTAGAAATTTTTCCTTTGCTTATCACACAGACTGCCAACACAACACAGCGAGGTGCTTGTTTCATAAAGCACTATTTTTGAAAAAGAAGGTAGCTTTCAGACAGGTATGAAAGGAAAACAAAGACAGCCTTTCACAAGCCTCAGATACAGCAATAGCAGGGTGGCCGGAAATTACTCCATAGCGAGAGGATTAACAAGGTCTCAGTATCTCTAGACTTGGTCTCAGGCTCAAAGCACTTCTCCCCAGACACACACACAGAGCTTAATCACATCAGCTGGCATCTTACCCTCAACTGTGCAGGAGTTGTTAGAACTAAGTACTATATTTCAGATATTTCAAACATTCACTGCGTCTGCCCTTGGGGAAGAAGTCACATACCCAAAACAGCATCTCATGTTTTCCATTAAACCATAGCTTTTCATCTTTCCTCACAGCTCTGGAACTTGGAAAAGCTCCCTCAGGAGACAGCTGCTCTTTTTCTGCCTCTCACCACTGCTGTCCCAGTAGCTGCTACATACAGCCTTGCAGCCAGTGCCCCAGGAGACTCGACTGTCCTGGCAGACTGCCAATGTTCACCCAGCACTGTTTCTGCAAAGTCCATTTCAGCTTCTCTTAGACAACCTATCTCAGAACAGCAATTTCCACTCAGGAGACAAATAAACTATATGGGATACACCAGTTTGCTTTACCAAATGGAAGTGGTCTTATGGTACCTGTTTGGGAAAGATAAACAAATGCAATTACTTAACTTCTCTCACACATAAAGGAAACTTTATATAAAACACTTAAACACTGCAGGTCAAAGAAAAGGCAAATTTCTTCAGAAAACCTGCTGTAGCTTTCTGAGCTTCAGAACCATTAAAGGAAACATCCATGAGCCTTTAACAACTGTCAGACTTCCTGAATTTATCACTTGCTACCAAGTTCCTCCTACAGTAAACAAATCTTTGAGTCTTGAAGATAATTATCAACCTTGCATCCTGAGCCAATCCTGCAACTACCAAAGCAACTACAAGCCGAGAGTCAAGTTAGCTTTTTCGCTTACTAAAAACACACACACACACACACACACGTGTACAAACCCTTTCAGTAAAAAGTGTGCTAAAAGTATTTGTTCTAATCAAACAAAAAGTACTGCCTGGGAAAGAATCTGCCCATCTTCAAAAGCAGATTGGCTGGTAGCCCTCAGGTCCAAAATCTTTTTGAAACATGGAACACTATTCAGTGCTTTTTTCTGAAAAGGCTACAGATGTAGGAACAACCACAGCTTACAATTATTTTCACGTTCAGACCAGAAATCTGAAAATTGCCTCCCTCATCGCATAGGATATTGTGCCTGAGCCAGCTGTGATTTAGATACCTCAGACAAGATATAAAAATATTTATTTGCTCAATGTGGAAGTTGAACTTACCAATGACACTGACAGAAAAGGAAGCACCTTTAGTCTAGTGTTTAACATGAAACAGAAAATGCCCTTAAGTTTTCTAACTTCTGTTCCATTTGACTTCATGAACCCCTATCACTCTTTCCTTGCTATTCCAGGCTTGGCTTTGACTAGAAATTCCATTTTGGACCAGAGAAAACACTTCCCATCATGTCTGGTATGTACATTCCTAAAAAGGAGGATTGGTTTCAACTAATTAAAATTCTCTAATGGAACAGCTACTTTGCCAGAGGATTCATGATGAGCTCCAATTTGACTTCTAAGTAATTATTAGAGCAGCATGACAGCAATTACATTAGCTGTGAATATAGCATTTCCCAAAAAGACAGCAATAAATTAAAGACTTATACAGCAAAACACTGACAAGACCTGGCAGGGCTTGAAAGTTGCTGCTTCATGTTGCATTTCCCAGAAGACACTGACTTGGAAGGAAGGACTGCACTGATACCACTCCCCTCTCTGTTTCTTATACAGCCCTCAAGTGGGACAAAAGGAAGAATTATTTTCAGACAACAGAAAAAACAACTGTGGTTTCAGAAACCTTTTCCTCACACTTTTCTTTAGACTAAGCCACCTTAGGAGTCAATTTTATCACAGGAAAGCTATAGAGCCTCTCTAAAACAGTCAAATGCACAAGTTGACAGGAGATACGCAGTTTGGTTGTTAGACTGAGGACGTCTTTCCTTTAGATTCTGTATCATGCAAGCAGTTACTCTCAAATCCAAGTCAATGCCCTATTTGAGTCAAGCATAAAATATGTGGCAGGACTAAACATTACACTTATTCAGCAAGTCTTTGGGCAACTGTCACACAAGAAGCTTCACAGCCTGTGTTTACTTTTTCCACTGCTGAGAAAGCCCAGGCTCAACCCCTGTCAGAGCCTGAATTAAGAATCATAATTATCACAAGACCCAAATGGATAGGCATTTTCTTAACCCTAAATTTGCAGAATATTGAAACATCAGAATACTTCTTTCCCACATAAAATCTGAATGAAACAGTCCCTAAAAGCAATGTGGTCATTATAGGAGAAAGACAGGCACTGGAAAATTATCTACTGCAATGTCCTGTCACCATTCTCTCCCCAGCATCTGCTAAATCAAATCAGGACTGAGAAATCTTCAGATTAAAGCAACTGGTACTAGAAAGAAAACCAAGTGTGAAGTTCTCCATCTAAAAAGTACTTTTCTGAAATCATTCCTTCATTTTTTTATGTCTCCAGTAGGGATTCCGATTTTAGGTTATAAACAAGGATTCCTAATTGCAGACCTTCTAATTGCTGCTTCACATTTTAAAAATTGCTTTCTTAGGTCTTTTCTAGAATCAATAGACCACACACTGTAGAAATGTGGCTTCAAGTAACACATTCTGACAATATGGGGGGTTTTCTTGCAAAACTCAGTGTCTATCCCTTTATGAAACAGGCTTCTTTTCTTTAAAAAGAGAGCTATGAAAATGTCAGAGAAAAGTGAATGGACTGGGTAATCTAAAAGACAAATGCATATGAGTATGTTTTTCTAGATGTATAATCCAGCTTTTAGAAAGAAATTTGAGAGGCTCAAGTGATATAGCAGTGAATGAGAAGTGAGCTGTAACATACCTTCACTGAACAAGGCAAACCAAGGTCAGCAGCTCAGAAATTGTAAGAAATTTTCAAAGGGTTAGATTTAAAATTCAGGGGTACTTAATCTGTGAGAAAACAGTAGCAAATGAAAATTTAGACATTTACACAGCTTTAAAAACATCATGTCTAGTCCCATCACAAATTAAACTGAAGAGCTGTGAGCTCTTGTTACACTTGTGGTTCAAAGATCATTTATTGCCAGCATTTTACTTATACAAGGATAAAGACAGGAGGAGAGAGATGAAAAATTCCCTAGTCAAATACTGTTAAATACTTTACAACTTTACTTAAGGATTTATCTTTTATTCTGCCTTGCAATTAGTAGGATTATTTTGGTCTCTAGCTGGTTGTGACCTTGCATTTTACACCAAGCCTTAGCTGATTAACCATAAAAACCATATATGATAAGTGGATTTAAATGCCAAAGGTGACTAAACTAACAAACTGGGGCCTGTTCCAAATACAAATTTGCAAGAGAGGCAAATGAATAAATGAATAAATTTATTAGAATCACTGTATAGGAAAGCAGGGTTCACGATCAATCTAATTTCATACTTATTAAAGCTTTCTTCCTACCAAATCTAACAAGCTTTAGGAAGTCCAAAAGTGTGTCTTCATTCATTTTGAACACTGAAAAACTGGAAGCTAAACCACATTATTAATTCACAGAATTATGCCAGAACATAATCATAAACTAAATGGAGACACTTCAAAATACATTTTTTAGTTCATGTATGTCATGAATTTTGTGTCAAGCAATAGACACAAAAAATATTTTCCCATGGCTCTAGCACTCGCTTCTTTGATCTGCTGATAGCATGCCTCTTCTGTGAAAGTGTTATCTATACACACACACTAAGTTCTGCATTGAGCAAGCAACTTTGTCAATATGGACTTTTCAACTAATCAGAATTCCCTGAAATATGGAAGATACCAGCAACCCTGGAACTTGGCCAGGTCAAGCATCTGCAACTACTGAACACAGCCCACTTTCAATACCAAGCCCTTAAAGCTGTTTCCTGAAACAGGATGTATTTGTATACATAGTGATTGTATATTTATTTTACAACAAAAATGCTTACCAAAAAAAAAAAGGAAAAAAAAAATCCCACCCTTCCCTTACTTCAGGCAACTCCATGTGTATTTCTTTCAGAGATGTAACACGATAGCAACAGCTAAAAAAAAGGAAAAATACACAAAATATAAAGTCAAGGCAGAATTTTAATTCTAATTGTGAATAATTCAAAGAATTATTACTGTCACATTTTCTTAGCAGATGAAACAAAACCCAAAAATGCAACAAAATGGCCACTTCTTTTCCTTGATGGTAACTACAGGCACAAAACACAAAATTATCATTGTAATCATGTAGTACATAGCAAGAACTCTTCCTAATTTCTGGTTTACAATGGAATAACTGGAACCAATCTGGTCTGGTAAAACAGCAATCCATCCCACAATCAAAGAATAGTTTGATTTGTTCCTTCAGAGAGTTTGTTGAGAAATAAACTAAGAGTTTCTGGTGTACTACAGATTTCAATATGTCATTTGTGTACAGCTGCAACAAATTGGCATTACTCAGGGAAAGGGAATATACCACTATACCATCCTATGTTATAAAAGCTTGGAGAAATTATTGACTTGTTTAGATATGAGTTTGTTTAAGGCTCTAATTTGCTGCATATACTTAATATTTCCTGGTCAATTTCTTCTGCTTCCTACATTTTTTACATTAAAGTTGATGTAACAGGAATCACGGTGCATTCTAGCTAAAGAAGTGTATAATAAACTTAGGCAAATTAAAAAAAACAAATTAATTTAAGCAGTCTTAGCTGCTGAAGAAAGCCTACCTGAGCATTCTATGACTTGTAGCACCCAACACCATTCAAGAAAAAAATGTAAAGCTTAAATAACATAATTTATGTGTACAAACTGACTGTAAATAATTGTCTCAATGGGCTTGTCTTCAACAAAAGAAGAATGGAAGTGTTACAGCTCTAATATAAGCTCTGTTCAAGAATTTCTTGGACTGTGTGGATGACATAGAAAAGGAAAGACAGGTTTAATTCAGAAGTACTTCTCTATCAAGAAGTTTAGACTGATGTTTCAGCAACCAACAGATATTATTAAATTCAGAGGACTGGCACCCATGAACATAGGGGACTACCCTTAAAAATTATTTTCCTAAAACTATTCTAGCCAGACCAGGAATTTTACTGGTTTTAAATGTTCCACACTTTCAATACTACAGAATTCTTCTGTGGTTCCTGTTCTCACCTTCCATCACATTTAAAAAAAGAATGCCTATTTACACACACAAGCCACACCATCAAACCTTCATTTGAAACAATATAACCACAGGTTATGTCTGAATCTGAAAGCAGTTTTTGCTTCTTCAATCTAAGATTTACTGCCCAGTAAAGAAACAAAACTCTTTCTGGCTTTCAGTATTTTGAGCTGGTAATTTTTACTTTTACAGCTGCTACTATCTTAAGCTAAAGTTTGATTTATAATTTTGTCATCTTTATTTCTGTATCACAGTTTATGTATTTTTTAAAGAGATATGCAGATAGACTACAGATTATGAATTTACTTAAACTATTTGGTATCAAAAGATTCCTTGTGGAAATCAGAGTCCTGATTTTCCAAGTTTTTTCCCATAACTTCTCAAAACTGGGTGCTAAATAATGCCAATTTAGCAGAATACAGTCAATGACACCTTGTTAGACTTCAGGACAATCTTCCAAGGTAACAGCATTCAAAACTAAATGGGTGCACTGAGATTCACCATCTGTCCTGCATCTACTATCATGTTAGTGAAGAAACGGTTAACTTAAAGGGTCTGGTTGCTGAAAGCCTGCGTCAAGTGTTTCACAGAAATATTTAAGTGGTTAGATGTACATCACCACACAAAGCCCTAAGAGATGATATCGACCCAATTCTTTTGACACACCTTACGAAGAACAGGGAGTTCCTATGAAGATCAAGCACAGTTTTGACACGTCCTCCAAAAAGTTTATATTTGTCTTCCAACACTCTTTTCAAACATTTGTACAGAAATAGTCTAATGTGAACTCTTCTCAGTTAGTTCACTGTTTTTTCCTACACATTTCACTAAGTTAGCAGTCTCCTAACTTAGCAGTCTCTGCCTTAACATGAAGACTGAGCAGCACTTGGGAGCCAAATTAGTTTCTTGTACTGTTGGTGGTCCGGAACTGCAAAAACAGTCAGCACAGCACAGCACACTAGTAATTATTACCATAGATCAGATATCAAGTAGTGTGCTGAGTAAAACTATATATATCTGTACGTATGTATGTATAAGGATATGTTTTACTATTAAAACTTTTTAATTACATGTCATGGTATATCTGCACACAGTATTCAGGTTGGGAGGACCTTTAACATCATTTCAACATGACCTGGAAAAGAAACTGTGGAATGAAGTCACTGTTATCAATCCTCTTCAGAGCTAGATTCATCCTCCTGGTCAGAGAGCTCAGCAACAGGAAAGCGCAGGATAGCTGCCACCCCTGTCAGCTGGCCCAGCTGCTCTCCAGACACATGGAGGCTGGAGAAAATGCGTACTGTGCCCATGTTCTCCCGTACGCTGTCTACCAATTTAACATATCGGGCACGGGTAGCCACATCCTGATGCCGAAAAAGCTCATCACTGATCAGCAGGGTATCAATGGCCATGGCTTCATTGGCCTTCTCCACATGTTTCAGGCCATAAAAAGCCCGGTCAGGTTCATGCTGCAGCATTTTATAGAAGTCATCTAAGGCTTTGACTTCACCAGCTGCCTTAGTGTCAGAAAGACGACTAGTTACAGCTGGGTCGCAGAGTGCTTCCTTCAGTGCGTATTTATGTCCTGAGGAAGAGTGGACCTGGAGTGAAAACAAAGTCAAAGGTTTGGTGTTTTTGAAGAAAAAGGACCATTTTCTTGATTACCAATCACAAACATCTTCTATGATATGTTATATTAATCTTGGTAATTATTTGGTGAACTTTTCTCCTTCTTGAAACATGATTCTTTTCTTAATCTCTCCTGCAGCCCAAGGCCTACACCAAATCCCTTACACTGCCCTTCATGCAGCACAAGAAAACTGCCTCTCTTATTCAAAGGCTGGGGTAAATATATGAGCTCAACAGTTCCCAAGGCAAGGTTACTTGAAACTACCAAGAAACAAAGATCTAAGTCTCTTTTTTAAAGCATTCACGAAAAGGAAGGGCCCTCAACATTGCAGGCAGTGTAAAAGCATCAACCCTGCAATTATTATGGTTGCAAAGCTATGAAGCACATGAAAATTTCTCTGTGTAATCACTTTGTTACACACCTCTTGGTGCACTAGGTCTCCTAAGTACTGAGACCATTAAGCACTGGGACTCACTTCACTACCCCTGCCCCCAGATCACCCCAGGCCTACTCGAACCTAAAAATTACACAAGTATCCTTATGAAAACCCATTTTAAGCTCTGAATATGGCTATTTCCGTATAAGACTAAAGCCCCATCCACTCAGCCAATGAGATTACTAAGAAATAAGGAAAATAGCACAGCCTTTAACCATGCAGTACAAAACTAATAACTAAATCGTAGTTAATTTTTGTAATGTAGAATTAACTAACCTATACCACATCCAGGTATTTTTTAAAAAACATCTTTAGAAAGTTGTTATTAAATATGTGTGTGACAGAGTAACAGTGCAAAGTATTTTCCGACTTACACTTCACACTTAACTGAAGAGTAAATCTGCCTTTACAGGGAGTTTGAAATATTTAACACTTTCTCTACTCCACATTAATCCCTGTACCATGCATAATTCCTTTATCGTTTGGGAGGCATGAGAATAATTTCTGCATGATGCTCAGACAGAAACTAATTTTCTTTAATGAATTATTTCCCATGTAACTACCTTTTACTATCACACACAACTATCAAGCCTCTTTTTACCCACTCTGAAGACTGCTTAGATCCTTACCTGTAGGAACTTGGACCTGTTCTCCAGCAGAAGTTTGTTGTCAGTCTTGACTGCCTGCTGGAACATGTAGTCACAAAACTGCTCCCGCACGAAGCCTGGGCTAGCCACCAGTACGCACTTCACCACCTCGAAGTTGATATGCCTCTGGATGGCTTGCACCACCTGCTCGTAAAACCTCTCCAGTGCCCGGTCGTGCTGACTGCAGTTCCCTTTCCGCTTACGGGGGATGTTCACCTCCACCTTGGCACGAGTAAGCGTCATGCTCGGGGTGACCAGGCAGACGTGAGCCAACCCTTCCTGCATAACCACGGCCGCCACATCGGCGCTCCAGGCCGGGTCGCAGGCCTGCTCGATGCGCTCCAGCACCACGCTGTCCCACTGCTTCTTGGCAAGGGTGAACTGCCGGTTGGGCTCCAGCTCGATGGTGTGATAGGCGCCCATCTTCACATACTCGTTCTCCTGGATGTTCGTGCCCTTGACCCGCAGCTGGCAAGCCTGCGAGTCGAAGTCGATGGTCTCCACGCAGAGGGTGAGGGTAGTGCGGATGCGGTTGCTGCCCACGCTGCCTGTGGACGATTCAGTCTGAACCTTGCGGATGGTGGAGGCGCGCAGGCTGTCACCCACCTGCAGCAGGTTGTAGGTGTGCCACATGTCCTCAGGTTCCTCGGGGATCAGCGTCACCTGCCCTGCATTATCCTTCTCCAGGTCCTTCCTCACCAGCTTCATCTTGGCGGTTCACTCGCGGCGCTCGCCGGCCTCTCCTGTGCCGCGGCGGCTGCGGGCAACAGGNCAGTCGGGAGGGGCAGCAGGTCCATGCGACGGAAGTCGGCACCAGGCCGCCGGCTCCTGGCGGGACTGGCCCCGCCCCGCCCCGCCCCGCCCCGCCCGGTCACCCCGGGCACGGCGCATGCGCGGGCGCCACGCGCGGGTAACCTGGCGGCACGTCCCGAGGTTCCATCCTGCGGAAGGAAAAATGCTGGGGCGGTGTGAGGGCGGGGGACTGGAAGCTGCCGCGCCGCTGCCGTGTGCTGCAAACACTGGAAGTCCGCTACTGCCTCGTTGGAGCGGGTCGCCCCCGCGCTCATTTTTCCCCTCCAGCGCTTCACAGCGGCGGTCCAAACTCCTAAAGTCGCCTAATACCGTGCCACACGTTTCAAAACACGAGAGCAAAAAAAACCAAACCAAAACGAAACGGCCAAAGCGAAGCAGTTGTGGATAGTTACAGGCACAGGCGGCAAAACAGATGAGAAGTACAGCCCCATGGCTCAGCGAGTGCCAAGGAGCCAGGGGACCGCAGTGCCCCCCCACAGCAGCCGCCGCCGCCTGACGGGCGGAGCGAGGCGGCCACCCATGGAAATGAAAACCAGACACAGGCATCATCAGAGCCTGAACTGCTACTTGGACGCTGCTCTTCCACAGCTCTTAAACTGAATTTCGGTTTAAAAGCCTTTGGTTAAATTTGCAAGTTACACTTCAGCCGGTACTGAACTTTGACCAGCTTCCTTCCAGTTCTGAGATGCTAGGGAGGCAGATCAGCACGTTTCAAACGAAGCTGGATGTTCACACATGCCTTCACATAAGATGCCTTGCTAAAACACATATCAGTTCAATGATATGGCAAAGAAAATGGACCTGAACCATCACTACACAGCTGAATTTGCAGCCTAGACAAATTTAACAAGCCAGAAATAATGAAAAATTATATCACTAGATGGGGTGAATATTGGAGAAGAAGAGGTTTTGTGAGACCTCACAGAAACCTTCCAGTATCTGAAGAGGGAAGCTGGAGAGGGATTCTTCACCAGGAACTATAATGACAGGACAATAAGTAATGGGTACAAATTGAAAGAGGGGAAATTAAAGTTACATAATAGAAAGAAATTTTTCTTTGAGGGTGCTTAGACACTAGAATAGTGTCTAACCCTTGGCAGCCTAGGGAGGTTGTGGTTGCCCCAACCCTGGTATTGATTGGACAAGGCCTTGAGAAAGCTGGTCTAGTGGGAATTGTCCCTGCCATGGCAGGGTGGGTTGCAACTAGATGATCTTTAATGTCCATTCCAACCTCTTAAAAATCTGTAATTCTATGATTCTAAGTTATGTACCTTATTTTTGAAACAGCATACGACACTAAACACTCCATTTGGGAATTAATGTTGCAAATTTAGAACAAGAAAAAGAATAAAGAACAGAGAAAAAAATGCATGTTTGAGAAAGTACGCAGACTAATGTGCTATGCTAAGTGTGCCAGGGCAATTTCACCAAATACATTAAGTTTTGAATGACTGCACACTCAGTCTGGTAACAGAAAAGCATGAGGGCAAGTTCTTACAGATGAGAAGGTGGCTACAAGGAAGTTTCTGGTTCCTATCAGCTTTTTTTTTTTTTTTTTTTTTAATAATTAAAAAAACCCAGCCCACTGTGGATTATGGAATTTGCTGCAGGGAAAGGCTTTGGAGTCAAGAATTTAATGAGATATGAGGCTACTGTGAGCAAAAATAATCCCATATTTCCCATTACTGTGTACCTATAAATTTCTCTGAAGTATCTAGCTCTAGTCAGTTGTGACAGGACAGTGAACTCAGATCTGGCCCAGTAATGTGCGTTCCTTTTCCCTAAGCTTGATACTGGTGTAAAAACAACTTTATCAGATATTACATAATAGGATTTATTTATCAGACCTCAGACTCTCTTCCTGTGAGTACACATGCTTAACTCTGTTAGCATGAATAGTTTCACAGAATCAAGCAGGACCACCCAAGGGAATGTAACATAAGCACATGTGTAAGTAACTGTTTGTTTAACTTGAGCTTGAACATACTAATAATTTTGCATTATAACTTTGCAAAAACGGAGGCAGAGAACTTCTGCATTCAGCTTTTCTTTAGCAGAGAGTGTGCATTCGACTTTTAAGAGTTCCTTTCACTTATCTATATAAATGCTGAATGGTGAATTTATGGCAGATTTTTTTCTTTATGTTCTTTGAAACTATAAAATTGCAAGGGTTGACCCTATGCTATTCTTTCAAGAAAAAATAGTTGTGGTGCATATTTAACTTCCACATTAAAATGTATTTTACCTTTCATTCTTTTACTGCTGTGCATTTACAAACTTTTCTTATTCATTCCAGTCAAATTTTTACAAGCAGCCTCACATCCCTGGAGACGCAATTTATTTTAGATAAAGTTTGTAAGTTGGCATCTAGTACCATCTGATAGAAAATAAACATTCAATTCAGGAAAATAGATGACTTGCTGCATTAAAAACCTCTCCTCAATAACACATGTGTGTGCATACACACACCCCCAAAAGCAAAAAGCTCACAACAAACCAACCACAACCAAAGACCAACTTTGAAAGGTTGCCACTCAAAATATTAAATGGACTGTTGTAGAAAGAGACCTTTTGATATGGGCCTTTTCTCAAACAGCAAGTTTTAAGATTTATAGAGTTATGAACAGTGATCTACAAATATTTAGTGGCAAATGTAAACTCCAATGATGTATCCACTATAAGCAGGACCATTGTCAACTTATGAAGGAAAATATTTACTAGAGGTGATGCTTTGCCTACTCTGGTAAAAAGTGAATATAGGGTATTATTATTTGTTTGAGTACGTCGAAGTATGAGCAGGAGAATAGAAACATCTCAAAAATTAAGAACCATAGAAGTTTCTAAGTTCATTCTAATTTTGCTAATGACAGGGAATTTGACCATGGTAAAGCCAAAAAGAGTGGGTACTTTTAACTCTTCATACAGTTTTAACATAAAAGTTGAAAATTGCACAGCTTTTTCCTATCTTGGTGAAAGATTGAGACTATGTTTAGGACCTAGCAGTTCTTGCAATAAATCACTTTTTAGATGCAATTTTATAGGTATTAATAATTGCAGCAATTTCGCATCCATTTTTGCACCTTTTAAAGTAGAATGCAAGATAAAATGAAAATGGTGATAGCATTTATTCTTAGGGGGTTTGGAGCCATGCTGGTTTATTCTGAAAATGTTTGTGACACACTTCCCTGTATCTTCAACTCTTGGTCAACTACTTTACGAAGATGAGTCATGTACAGATTTTAGACAAGGAGAGGTAATTTTCATAGGAAATCCCATGTCCTCCATATGATAGACAATTTAGCTAGAATTCATGCAACATGCTTATATTCTGGATAAGAAAAACTAATAGAAAAGAATCTCTAATATTGGGGAAGTCTGCTAAGAAATGTTGGACAGTATTGTTGGTAGAGCAAAGAAAGATAATAGACCGGGAAACTTGGGAAAACGTATCTTCATGCTTTGCCTATGTCCTGTCTCTACAGGCTCTGAACAAAGATCACTTCATTTTCTGCATACAGTTCTGTCTTTATCTATTTATCTTTATCTTTTCTGTTATAAAGATGAGTACAACAAGACCATCATCAATAAGGAGAGAAGTCCTGGAGAGAACAGGCTTTGCATAACACTGTTAAGTGAAGAAGCTTTTAAAGGTGATGGAACCCTTTAGCCTGACTTCTTCATTCCTTTTCTGTTTAAATTTAGGGCTGGAGAACACGTCAGCAGATCCCTAGTCAAACCACTTACATAGAGGCCAGCTGAAGTAAACTCAGCCATCCCTTATAGCTGTCCATCCAACTTCATCAAAAGTCCTGGTGAGAGATAATGCAAGGGTGGGGTTTTTTTGGTAGCCTAGCAATTCTTTACCTGAAGAGTAAGAAAATTCTTCTAAGTATTCTCTAAGATTTTTGCATAGTCAGTTACATTGATTTTCTTTTATCCTTTGTTGCATTTGGAGAACCAAGTATTCATCAATATCTTTGGAAACCAACATATGCAATGTGGAAAGTCATGACTGATCTCACAAAGAAACACTGACATCTGGAATAATATCCTCAGCAATAATACTCAGATAAAAAAGATATATTTGAAATGTTCAACATTGTGCCCTTAGTTTTATTTTCTACTAGATAAACAAGCCTAACTAATTCAGTCTTTTGTCACAGATCATTTTTCTCAGCCTTTTTCAGGCTTCTCAATTCTCTGTGCTCTTCTGTCTGTTTGCATGTCAGACTTTCTGTGGTCAAGATTTTCAGAGGTCTCCTCAAACCAAACTGAATTTAAAAAGAACAAAAATCTATACAGGTACACTAATGTACGTAACATCTCTATGTACCTCCTTTACTCTAAGATTCTTTTTCTACTGGGACCTGCCAGATTATTTGCTGGTGTTTTTTTCTTTTTTCTTTTAAAGAAGAGCATAATGTAATTTATTTTTAAATTAATTTTTAAAGTCACTATACCTTTCTTTGTGAAGAAAACTCCTTGTCCATATTTTTATGATATTTTGACTTGCTTATGTAGGACTGCTTCTCTTATTTATCAGAGACAATTTGAATCCCTAATCTGTAATGCCTCCTCTTATTTCTAAATCTATTATCTTTCCCACTAATCTTTTAAAAAAGAAACCCTCCATGACACCACCACCAAAAAAGTAATCACCTGGCAAATCTGGATGAAACTTGCTCTTGAAATGTTTTCCTATCTGACAGTAAGCCTTTTTTTCATTACTAGTGAATTATCTGTCACTGTTAGGAGTGGCAACTGCAACTCTGAAGGGAAATTGTGGCACATTACATTGTTGCTCTTTTACAAAGTGTCCTTTGAAGGAACACAAACAAAACCATGGTTTAGAGTATGTCACTGTAATAATAATAATAATAATAATAATATTAAGAAAGAGAGTTAAGAACAACAGCTAAATATGGCATGCCAAAATACTATATTCAGATTTTCACGTTTTCCTATATCTGTTCTGTCTTGCACAATAAGCACAGAGGGAAGAGGGGAAAACTCTAGTTTTGCCTTTTCCCCACTTGCTGCTGCCTGCATTTGGACAGTTCTTATGAAATTGATTTCTTCCACTGTTTCAGGGGGGAACTGCTTCAGGTTCACTGTGGGCTACTTGCCTGCGCAAGAGCTGCTGGGGAGTTCAATGTCCAAGTTTCCAAGCACACAAATCCCAGCATTGCCTTAACTTCTTTCCCACTTCTTGGATTCCCCTGATTTCAAATCCAAAATGTTACTACAGACGGACTAGCTAGGGAGATTGTTACTTGCTGAGTTCTTTTTTCTATAAAAGCAAGTAAGTCACTAACAATCAATGAGCCCCTAAAAGGAAATATTACATATTCCATCTCCGGATGAACTCATCTTTCTGAAGTGAGTGAGTGCTTCCTCACTTCCCTTTTACCAGCCAGAAGTCTGAAAGCCAAACAGAGGAAATCAAAAAATCTCTCCTGATTAAAAAAAAAAAAACCGCTGCAACAAACCAAAAACCAAGCCCACAAAACCAAATAAACTTGTTTCTTCCAAGCCAGACTCAATTACAGTAAGCCTTTTCAGCCATTCATCCTCATCTAGCAACCACCCCTTGCCCCCAGATTCCAAAATCGGTTTAGGGATTAAAGTTCCCAGAGAGAAGCAAACCGAGGAAGTCCTCACGGCCTGCGGCTGGAGGGCAGCTCCGGGAAGGGCACTCCCGAGGAAAGGATGGGGGAGGGAGGGCGACGTCCCTTGGGACGCGGACCCTGCCAGCTTCACCCGCTTCCCGCCGGGAGCAGGGCTGCTTTAGGGACCCAAGTCTTCAAAGCGAGGCAGAAACAGGGCTTTCCTCACCTGTCAGCATCCAGTAGGAGGCAGCCATGCCTGGGCTCCTGCGAGCCGGGGGCCGGGAGCCCGGGCGGAGGGCAGGGGTGGCGGGAGCGGTCCTGCCGCCGGCGCGCCCGGCGGAGCTGCGCTGCCGGTGGAGCTCAGCGCTCTGCACCGCCCGTCCCCCTCGCAGCCGAATTAGGCATTTCCTGTTTGTTATCCAGTCTTTACGTTGCTTCTTCGCATTAAGAAGAGTTTAGCTTCCTCCCACCGCACACGGTTTCCCCCCACCCACCCCTCTAAAGGTTTTGGAAACCTCCCCGTTGAATTAGCCCAGCGTTAGGATGTACAAATAAAGCCAAATCTCCCCCACTAAATACTCCGGCTGCAGCTCTCAGAGAGCACAGCAGACCTTAAAGGGACATCTCCCCGTTCATAATTAATAAGTGTCTCCCGCCGGCCAGCCCCTGTCCCAGTAGGGCAGGAGTGAGCTGGGTGTGCTGCACAGCCACCTCTCTCCTTATCAACAGGAGAAACACGTCGTCGAGGTAGGGGGAGTGTGTTTGACTGCTCAAGTTTAATTTCTCTGACATCACCCCTTAAAAACGCAGTCTTACGGCCGGTCATTTGCCCGCAAGAGGAAGCCAGCCACCCCCTCCCCATTCTCGGCGGCTCTGGAAACGCAGTAACTCTTCAGACAGTGGGCGATTTTCTCGAGCCTCTGCGTCCTCCTGTGTGTGCTTTGCTGCGTAGAGGAAATACCGACAACTGCCTTTGCCCTCATCTATCGAACGTTTGCATGCCATGCCTTCCCACTCTCCCTGCCCCCAAAACGACTTCACTGGTAAATAACTGAATAAATAGCAAAGGTAATAATCAGCCAGATTCAGGCCTGTGAGCAGGGATTTTCAGGGTTTGTTACGTGCACACACAGGAAAGGAGCAGTTTTGCAGGACTTTTGAGTTTACCAGACTGATCCTCAAGTGTAGTGGCACCCCTTCAGCAGTGTATGAATTCCCACACTGAACCTGGTGAAAAATCATTTTATTGGTCATAAAACAAGGGAACCCATAGTCCCTCAAGCAAGAAAAAGGAAAACTAAAATATAAGGATTTGGAAAATTTTGTGCTTCTAGAAAAATCCTCTATAATTTGCTTGACTTGGAGCAAAGGATTTGGTGAGTAAGTGGAAGTTAGTGGAATTTTGGCAAGTTCCTTTGAGACTAATAAACTGCAGATTTTAATAAGCACTGAAATAGCTTATTTCATCTTCCAATTCTGTCTTAATTTCAAGAGGACACTTAGGGTGCACCTTGTAGATCTGTGGAAATTTTAGAAAACTGCGCAATTTTAAAACTGGTTTTAAGAGCAGAGATCCTTAGTGGGACTACTCAAAGCTGATGAAATTAAGCACATGTGCAACTTCTGCTGAATGAGAATTTTAGCTTGGTCAGTGCCAGTTTAAAAGACAAGACACATTTTTTCCAGTAAAAGGTTTTATGCATAAAATTGAAGGAAATGGAAATGGCATCCAAACTAAAAGAAGACTGAGTTTATGGAAAAACTGTCATTTAATTTTTGCCAGTCAGTTGTGTTACTACTACTGTTATTCCAAAACAAGGTTTGTAACCCAGAGTGCTAGAGCCAACAGCATGCAAAGTTGATTTTGTAGTTTACTACAGAATTGCAAGTCTGGGTGCTGAGTGGTAATCCACAAAAGTCAGCACCCTCTGGATTATAAGGCTGGGAGGTTTTTTATACACTTTTCAGTAATATATTCCACCTACCTAATACAGATGGACTGTTGTATTTTCTTTAAAAAAATCAAAACCAAACAACCAGACCAAACAAGCAAATCTTTGTATTCCCTGGGTCACTATGCTTCAACTAAAGGCTTATTTTCAGATCATACTGAAGGATTTTTTTTTCTTTTTCTTTTTTTTTTTTATTAAATGTATTATATCAGAAGAAGAAGCAGGGGAACTAAGGGCTTTCTCTTGGACCAAAATAAATTCAAATCTCTGTGAAATTTATGAATCATTTGGTATATATGTGGGGACTGTACGTCGTGTTGGAGAAGAGCACTTCTTAAGAATAAAAAGAAACATTTTTGAGGAAGAGTTATTCCTAATTTTTACTAGGTTATTCTTAATATTATGATTCATTAATTTGTTTTTGTGGTGGCATCCTATATGTCTTGCATCAGGCAAATGTCAAAAGGAAAACATTAGAAAAGATGAATTGCTGGACTGAGCTAGCATTTCTTATTAATTTGAACACGTTCAAGAAAGCAAAACACACTACAGCCTTAGAGACAACTATCTGTTTTGGAATGTCAAACTAGAAAAAAACGTTAACCCTCCTTTTCACAGTTCATGTTGCTTTTTGTGCAGTAGTTCAAACGGTGTTAATAACACGTTGCTAAATTCTCTTCTTGGAGTTTAAAGTTTCATACATTAGTGGTAAGGAGCAAATTTCTTTTAAGCAGGAATCTCTAGATGAAGCTCACTCAGGCCCAGAAGTACTTAAGATACTAGATTATTTTCATGTGAGGAAAACAAGTAGTATTATTTTCAGTGGATTATAATAGTATACAAAATCATTACCCATGGTGATGGATAAAAGAAAAAGGTCAAATTAGTTTAAAGAATATAGTTAGCTTGCATAATTTATGTCTTTCTAAGATGTCACAGGATGCTGAGGAAGGACTTTTTCCTAATGCTATAAATTAAGCATAATTTGTAATTTTGAACTGTGCCTCCTAACTCAGTTTCAGCATTTTGTTTTAGAATATGTGATGTAGAATAAGTACACCAGTAGTTCCATGAAATCTGATGGACATATTTGTGATTGAAGATTAGTTTAAAGACTTTGAAAAACTAGACTTTGAAAAGGCAACAAAAATTAAAAATATCAGAAAGACACAATTCTCTCTTCTGGGGAGTGTTCCAGCAAAAAAGAGAAAACCAAAAACCCAACCAGTGGAAGCACATTTTGTCCCAAAGGTCAAGGCTGAAGAAAGAGGAACCAAAGTTTTTCAAACAGTTTCAAAGGCAAGCGGTCTTCTACATAGTGCTGACTACAATTTACAGAGAATTAATTTTTCATGGAATTTTTTCTTCTCCTCTTAGAGAGGATATGAGCAATTTTATTTTATTTTGCTTATTAAGCGAGAAGGATCTTTAATCTGTAACACAGATTAGGGGAAGAGAGAGGAACGCATAATGCAAGACTGGCTTCAAATAGCCAGAAGCATGTCTAACTTTCTTCCATTAAAGGAATAGTATGACAGCATCAATATTGTAAGAGAGGTGTTACATGTTTCTGTGGTGCTCACTGTTGTTGTTACACTGTGTTATGCACTACATGGAAAATAATACAGAATGTGTTCATAAAGCTTCTAAGTGAATATTTATCATTGACAGCACTTACTATAATCTTGGATAGTTTACATTGCACTGTAGATTAGTGGTTATTTACATTTATGTTTTTTCTTTCACTTGCTTATTCACAGTTTCCAACATGTCTTTCACCTTGATGACTTTGTTGTTAATTTTCATATTCTCCATTTTTTCCTATCAGATTCTAGGACCATAGTAGAATTCCCTTGGCATAACTTGTGGGTCTGTACTCTGATGTTTATTATGTCTGAAATACTCAAGGGCTTCTTCTTCAAGTACCAGAACTAAGACCTGGTATGGTTCCAGAAGTACTCTATGCATAAATCTTTTCATGTTTTACAGCTCAGCTTTTAACTGATACTTGATATTCTTGGAGAATGCCCATGTTTCTGCTCCATCCGTATGAACCAGTGGTACAAATGTGCCAAAAATCCTTTTTGCTATACAATAGGATCTTTATAAAATTTTTGTTTTCCAGATTGTGTTAATTTAATTAATGTTGGTAGGAAATGTTATGAAAAATGTTCTTTGTGTTCTGTGTTAAATCTGTTCTCTACAATATATTTTATTTTTTTCTTGATCTTTTTTTGATTATATATCAAATATCATAATGTAATTGTGAACGAAATACAGCCTGTGTTCTTACTGAAATTTCTGATTTTTCTCCTTAGCAGATTTTAAGTGTCTCACATCCCCAGCCGTGCTGCTTTTTTAATGCATTTTCTCTAGGTGCAACTTTTTAAATATTCATTCTAAATTTGTAGAGATCAAAATTAGACATATCACAAAAGTATCAGTGACCAGAAAAAGTTTTTACACCATCATTTAGTGCTATACATCTTCCACCAATCTCTTTAATTTTTGATTGTTGCTTTATGATCATGTAGAAGGATTTTAATATTAAAACAGATTTTAAGATCATTGTGGATTATTTGCCTATGCTTTTTATAATTCCTGATGCTATTTCTATTTCATTTGAGTCAGTTTCTTGCAAATTTAGTCCTGATTAACCATTTTTTCTTGCAACAGGGAGATTTTTTTCTTGCTCACTTACCTATGTACTTGTTTGTAAGTTATCTTTGAGCTCTGTAGTACATTACCAAACTTTAACATGAATATATAGTGCTTCAAACTCTGCACTACAGAACACAATCTATTCAACGTGCATGAGACACTGATTTTTATGACCTTGTTTTGGAGCACTGTTTTTGCAGCATTGAAGTCACTGTAGCTATGGCATTGAGTCTGAGGGGAACGGAACTGGTAACTTGAAGTGTGGGGGGATGAAAAATAGAAATTAATATTGTATTATAAAAAATCAGAGACCTAGGAATTTCAATACTTTTATAGGATTTTTGACTAAAGGTATGTGTAATAACTCAGTATTGATCCACCAGTGCATTGACTCTACTGCAATATACAAAGATTTACAATGAGGCCAGAATTTAGGTGTAGAGGATTAATTATTCTCATTAATACCTTGGAATTTCTTCAGTGCACACATATTTCTTTTTCTTTTTATTACTGCTTCTTAACAATTAAGGGTTGAGTTAGGTGTTTTTGTTTTTGTTTGTTTCTTTTTTTTAACATGCTGCTTGTGATATGTTGTGTAACCAATATTATTTATTGTTCTGATAGATTTCATTTATGAAGCTGTATAAAAGCATAACTTACTGAGAGCATGCTGTGAAGGGAGGCTAATTGATGACACTAATTTCTCAAAATAATTACGTAGTCTGCAGAATCTTACATTGTATTGCATTGCACTGTATTCATTGCTTTCACAGCTAGTCTGCATAATATAATTACTTATTACTGTTTGGTTACAGAAAAAAAGTAGCTTTGATTGTAATAAATCTGTGAAAACTAATTATATTAATTTTTTTTCTTTCCTAATAGATAGAAACATTATCCCTCTCCTTTTGCCTTGATGCACACATTCTTCTTCAATGTCTATTGTATTGCTGTTAATGCAAAAGCAAAATTTATATATGGATCACTGCCCAAGCTTTCCTTTAATCTTCTTAGTCAGGAAGAAAAAAATCCTACTTTTTTTGAAGGAACACAAACATGGTCATGATGACAGCCTATGTTTTACAGGCTACATTAAAAAATAAAACAACAAAAATCAACCAACCAACCAAAACACCTCAAAAACCAACAAACAAAACAAACCCACAAAAAACTCATAAGAAAACCCAGCACAAATAAACACACAAAACTCACACTAAAAACAAACAATTCACCCCAGCAAAGCAGCACACACAAGAAAGAAAAAGATCCCTGTAGTGCAGAAACTTCAGCTTTTTGCAAGGACTACCTATTTTTTAACTATGTGATTTTAAGATGAGTTAGAGGTTTGCACAAACTTTCTACAATGAGGAACACATTGCTACTTTTTTAGTGAAGTTGCAAACCAGGCTCCTATTGGGATTTGAACTCCTTTAGATTGCAGTAACTCTTTATTTCAGGGGTGCTATAATAATTTTTATCTGCAGAGACCTGTAATTCGGATCTCACTACTCCATCTACCTGTCTGTATAAGTAATTTGTTTTGTGGTCTGGAAGTCTGGATCTTTCTGAATGTGGATTGTATTGAAACAGTGGACAGCTGACAGAGAAGGTAATATGCGTAATTTTATTAAATTATTAAAAAAGCACTCAGCTTCAAAGTCAGAAGTATAAGTTGCTGTTCATTTTCACATTGAAAGACTTAAAAAAGCATCTCCAATTTCCCAGAGTCATGTCAAAACCAGTAGACTTTTGCCTAACTAGCTGTGGTGTTCTATTGAAACTAACAGCACGTGCTGGAAAACTAAGGTTTCTTCAGGGCAAAAGCAATCTGCAGAACTGTAACTCTGGGAACTGCTGCAATGAACCTCTTTTGCCCATGCAAACTGAGTTGGGTAGCTCTTGATGTCATGAGATGTGCCCTCCTCAAGTGACCAATATATTAACACGTGTCACATGACTGAATACACAGGTATAAGCCCTGTCAGATGAGTACTATGTAGATATATAAAGACCTTGTGCTTTTGTGTATCAACTCTTTTAGATATGATAGGCATGATTGTATATGAAAGAGGTGCTGCCAGGAACTCGTGAAAAGGGATGACAAAAGGCAAGGCTCCAAGACCATCCATGCCAGGACACTCTGCTTACACCATCACCATAAAGCTTTAAGATAACCAGGAGAGTCTTTAAAGAGACTGAATTGCTGCTGGATACACCCAGTCAGGCTAATTCACTTACTTGGGAATGCCCTGAGAATCATATGGAATATATGTTGTCCTAGAAGAAGGAACCAGAGACCAGGACTCATCACCAGAATGGCAACTTTTGTTGTCAAAGGACTCAAAAGACCATTTCCCTTGCAGTGTAAATCACTGTGAGTCTATTTGTGCTGAGCATACTCTGAATGCATCTACAGGATCAGGCCCTTTAGTGAAACTGAAAAGAAGAGCATCTGATCTGGAGGTTTGATCCAGACACCAAACTGCATCAGAATCACAGTTCTAGCCATGCAAAAACCAAAATGCTAAATGTCAGGAGGACCTCATGGATAGACCAGCATCCAAATGGAATAATTAACTCTAAGTTTGGAGAAGAGGTGAAAGCAGAAATTTTAGATAAAATCTTGAATTTAAATGTACAGTTTAAGTTAGGAATTGCTTTACAGTATCAGTGGATCTAGATCATGGGGAAATCATAGCTTTAGGTTTATTTTTTAATTTAAAAAGAGAGATTTCTTAGAGTATTTTAATCAAATGGAGGCAATGTTTGCTGATTAAAAACCCAAGAAGCTGTGTTACATTTCAGCTGTGTTACATTTCTGCAAAATGATCCTTATCTGTAACAAATATAACTTTAGCAATTCTTTGAAATAGTTTAAATTGTGTAGTCATAATGAAAAAGGAAGTTCTGCTGTGATATAAGAAGTTTATGATTAGTAGCTTTTTGTTAGTTTGAAAATTCATTGTCTGTGAAAAAGCAGTTTCTCATGCTCTATTATTCTCCTTTTCAGCTGCTCAGCTACTATAGATACTATAGATCTGTCATTGCAATGCCATTTGACATTTCCAAATATGCCAAAATATTTGCATATCTAAAGATTTTCTATATGTTGGAAAAGTATAGTCTGAAAAAATAAAGATGCACATATTTCCTCCAGCTCATAGGAGATTCTGGTTTTAGAGACCAGAATGAACTCAAAATTCAAGAGGCAAGTTGTTTGTTACTGAGAAAGTTTCAGAATTCATGATTAACACTGTATAAACCAGGAATCTCAAAGATGGATGTGCAGTGTTTTACTGTGGATTCTAGTGTGGAGTAGCATTTATTCAGATGATACAACATTAATAGTGGCAGATTCAGAGTGACCTGGGGGTGGATTTGTACACAGAAGTAAAAAAACCAAACCAAACAAACAAAATCATAAATGCCTTTTTTCATACCATCTAAAGAAACAAATTTTCTTCATCATCAAGATATTTGTCAGTGTAATAAGCATGAGTGCTTTAATGTATTTCTGCAGTCTCTATAACTTATATGTTTTCTCTCTAAAGAAATTGTGTTACTTTCATCACAGTTGTTCTGTGACAGTATATCAGTGTCCACGTATCCAGTGACCACATTGGGTTTATTAAAACAACCAACACATAAGCCAAAGGCAGAGTTAATTTTATTGATAGCGTACTTGTTAATGAAGCAGTGAATGTGTTACACCTGGATTAAATTTTGTTTACTGTCTATGGAAATCTTACTTCTACAATAGGGCCAGGCTCAGAGCCAAGACCCTGGTTCAGGTCAGCACGTTTTGCAGAGGCTTTAATGTTAGCTCAGCAATGCAAATAACTCCCTGTGGAGCAATTCAGGACAATATTTCCCCCAAACTCTGCAGCCAAACGACCCTAGCTGACCTTGTCCAGAACTCATAGGTTGCAGCTTCTCGATTAGCTCAGACTGGCACCATTATCAGTGCACCACTGCCTGTGCACCTAATGTACATTTAGCTGCCTGACATCTTGAACCTCTTTAGAAGTTTTCCAGGCTCTAACGGAAGGTCTTGTGTCACCAGAACTGAGTTTTGACTGCTCAAAGAACCAGATTTGTTTGCTTTCAAGAATGCTCTTTGAGTGCTCTTATTAAAATAAAATGAATGGTCATATCACTGACCATGTCTGTTCTTAGACCTATTTAATCTGATTTTAGAGTCTTTTCAGAAAAGTCTTTTCTTATGGCCCTTTCTGGGAGTATTTTACTCAGCCAAGGAGGAAAACATATCTCAGATATCAAAAATCTCTTTCTTCTAGTAATCTCTTTCCTCAGTAGTCAGCTAAGTAATTTAAAGCTGCTGGAAAAAAATAGAATATTTTCCCCCAAAAAATATTTTGGAAGGTCTTTCATGAGACTTTGAAGCATTCTTCAGATGACTTTTTTTGCAAGAATAGTCTGAAGTAGGTATCTCACCAGCTGGTCCATCTGACATTTGTACCCATTCTATAAGCTGATTCAGGGACAGTAATCACAAACCTGCAGGAACACTATTTTGTAGATTAAGAACACCTTATCAAATGTGTTTCCTAGGCCCCTGGATTAATGGTCTGGCAAGGAGGTAAAAATTTCAATCCCAGTTTCCAGGTTTATAATTACTTGGATGACATGAATGCTGGTGTACGTGGATGCATGCAGGTTGCTGGATACACTGTGCCAGTTAGGAAAAGGAGGCCTGCAGTGGTGACCATATGAGCTGGTCTCCCTGAAGTGTTTCTCTTGCTTTGGAAAGAATGAGAGCTGGGTGGTGAACTGGAATAGGAAGATATTATACTTCACTTCCATCTGAGAAGATTCCACTGTCAACATTTATCCCACAAGAGAGTTCCTGTCAAGGGTTAGATGAGAAATGTACATCAAATCCTTCAGGCACTGCCAGGCTGAGAATGAAACATACTTCCGTATCATTGGGAACTGCCCAATCATACAGGATGCAGGAATTAAAAGGCAAGATTATATCTGTGAAATGTTATCAAAGGAAGCTAAAAAGAAAGGTTGGACAACGTTTCAGGAACCACATATAAGAGATGACAACAATCAGTTATAGGAAATGGGCATAGTTTTTGTGAAAGAGAACCAAGCATTTGTGGTGGCTGTGACAGTGCAACACAAGTGTCCTGACAAATCTTTGGAAGAGGCCATGATGAAGAAATACCAACATCTTCACAAACTCATTTAGGAACTAACAAATGTTTTAGGCATTATATTTATGGGCTTTCCCCTTGGAATATGGCAAAGAGGTACCATAGAAATGATGAACTTTTGAGGGCCTTGAGTCTCACCAGATTGAGGCAAGAGAAGACAATCTGGGCCTCTAGAAATCTCCTTGCTTCTGTAGATGTTGTACGTATGTTTGCAGGTAAAGTATGTACCACCTTAATTCAAAATAAATTTTCAGTGAATGCTGTGAGAGCAGGGCAGCCACAATCCAGCAAACACCAGGCCTGGATAGTATGTGGGGACACCAATGGACTCATATCATGATGTGTCATGTACCATCAGTCTGAGACAAAATCCTACTGATTTTAACCAGGGTGGATGGGCCATCTGTACTTAACCTGGAAAAGGAACTTGTGTAAATTATATGTGTTTGATAAATAGCCATTCCAATAACTCATGTAGAAATATTTGGAATTATTCTATAGCTAGTTTTGTACTTTTATACTAGTTTTATTTGTGTGTTTGGGTTGTGTAGCCACCTGGTATATAGAGCAGCATGAAGACCTTTCTAACTAGCAAGATAAAGGAAGGGGTACAGAAATAGGGAAGTTTAGACCACACTCATAAATGCCTTATAGTCATAATATCTAATTTAAGATAAGACAGCAATCTCGGCTGCGGCTATGGTAACAAGATTTCCAGTAGTGATTACAATGCTGAATCAGTATTGAGTATTTCCATGGGAAAGAGCAAGGCTGGGGAGAAGTGAGCTTTGAAAAGTCACAGAATTTCTGCTTTTCAAAACAGTCACTCAAGCTAAAAGAGAAAGAAACTGTGAGATCCAGTTTTTTACTGTTTTTAGTCATATGTAAAATGGAAAAGTAATTTATGCAGGAAATTATGTAGCATTGTAGGTACATAGTAAGATTTTCTACAAAGTGCAAGCATTCAAGGTAGTGAAACCCCATTTACTATTTTAAATTTTGCACATAGTATGTGATATTTTGTAAACAAATCTATGAACGTATGTCAAGAATACTCTGAATTTGATCCTTTTTTAGTTATTATCTTTTCTGAAATTTGTCTACATAGAGAGCTTGACTGACAAATTTGCAAGGGATTGTTTTGTGAATCAGATTGATAGTAAATTCATATATTTTGTAGAAATAAAATTAGAGTAAATAGTATACTGAGGTAAGACATGTAATGATACAAGCATTGTTATGAACTCTTTTAATTTTATTTATCTCTTGTTGATAAATTTTATTAGAATAATTGTTCTACATTATTTTAGCATTGTTTGGATTATTTTGGAGGAGAAAAAAAACCTTTTAAATTCAGATAATTGCTCAGTTTTGTATTTTCTTTAATCAATTCAACCCAAGCTATTAAATCAATCAGTTTGATTTAATACTTTGCATATCATGTATGCATGATACGCAAAGTATTAAATGGTTCTCAG
>VWYP01016468.1:8036-23805 GCA_013400435.1 Pycnonotus jocosus
CTCCAGAAAAATGTATGGTTGCATGCTGCTGCTGACACATGGGAAGCTTCACAGCTTTCCTGTGTCTGCTTTCTATGCAGAGCAAGCAAAGCATACACAGCAGCAGCATGAGTAGATGAGTGGTAGGAAAACAGACATGTTACCTCATTTAACCTTCCTTCATAGTCCTAGAAGTTGTAGGTGCTGCACCCCTGTTGAGATTTTACTCTCAGTCTGAAGTGGGTTATTTATGAAGTTTTCAGAAGTCATTCAAATAGTTAGTGCAGAAGCAAACAAAAAGAACATGATTTTTTAGAACAGACCATACTCTTAGACAATGCTGCATCACATTCTCCAGGAAACTCTTAATTCTCAAAAAAAAAAAAAATAGCGTTGTTTCAGTGTGTACACCATCCTGTCAAAATTACCTTTGTTGTTTTTTGTGTATTCACTGGCATTTGCCTACCCTTGAAGAATATAACAGAAGATGAGGTAAAAGATGTTTTTTCAGTTCCCAAGAACTGCGCTTCCACAGTTAATGCTACACACTCAGCACCTGGCAGATCCCATGACTTTTAGCCTTACAGAGAAGGCTAAAATCCAGAGTTCTGACCCAGGCAAAGACAACACACTGCTGAATGTCAGAGAGACAGTTAAGGAAGATTTTTTGCAAACAGTTCCCACTTAGTGGATGTTACCTTTTGAACTAGCACAGGCCCGGTTGATAAGGGTTACCAGTTTGAAGAGACAGTTTTAAGCAAAAAACTTCACTTAAATAGAACTTTGTGGTTTCATGAAGGAAGGCTGGGAAAAAAGTACACAGCAGATGAATACAGGAGGGTAATTTTAGTGATGATAATTTTGTGAAGATTCAGCCTGGAATAAAAATTTCTCAAAGTAGCATCTCCTGCTTTTCAGGGGTATTGGGAGGGCAATGGACAGTGGCACTTTTCAGTTCAGCCAGGAATGCCAAGCCAGGGGGACAGTTATAATGACCAAGTGCCAGGCAGCAAATGTCAAATTTAGAGGGACCCCAAGACATCCACCCATCTGCCAAGACATTCTCAGGCTGCAAACTCATCAAACTCAGAGTCTATGATTATAACACAAGATTCACCCATAGGAAGAGAACAGGAGAGACTGGGGACATCAGGGGCTCTCCAGTAACTGGAAATTGATGTGCTATTGCAGCTGTTACTATTTCCTGCTGTTTAAACCACCACAGAGATTCTAAGCAGAGCAAGACAAGGAAATATGCACTGAGGCTCCTTTGAATGCCCCAGCAGCAGCAGCACATGTTCACTGCCCTGGTTCCCGAGTCACTGTTTTGGGTAAAGCCAAAGAGAAATGTCCTTTCCAGAACCCCAAGGTGCTCAAACACAAATAACAGCAGTAGAAAACTGAGTCAGTAGAGGCACAAGCCCTCATCCCTTTTCTCTGAGAGTTAGTCCCTTCACCTGTACTGCCCCTCACATGGCCATGGTGCTCCATCCTAAAACAAGCCCAAGAACTCCACTTCCTTGACTAGATGAGCTCTTCATGTCTTGCCTGTTCAGATACCCAGAAACTGTCTTCTATATGAAAGTATAAACTTTTCCATAAACCAACACATAGTCATTTGATCCTGAGCTAATAATATGTTTCAGCTCAAAAAGCTTTTTTCCTCTCCTCAGCATTTACCACCCAGTATATTTATTAAGAGATATTATATCTCCTCTGACCTTTGTTCGACCTGGCTAAAGGAGCTAAGCTCATCAGAGGAAATGTTGTAATTATTTTAAAATGCAATTACCAGTTCTGCTAACAAGAGAAAATAGACTGCAAAGTCAGGGGACTTCAGTAGTGACAATTAAAATAGGAGGATGCCTTAGAGGTTTTAACTGGAGACAATCATTAATTTCCCAAATACATATTTGCCCATGAGACAGAAATGAACAAATCTTCTACTAAAGATAAGGATAATTCACTTTACACTCCACAATATGAAACCTGCCCAGCATTTAACCAGCCTCCAGCTGGAACAGCTCTTTGCACATCTCCTGGTCTTTGCCAGTGTGGATTTCAGGAAGTGCGCCCAGCCACAGTGTGTGCATGAGCTGTGGCAGGAGGCAGAATACGAGCAGTGCTAAGGAGCACTGTTCCACTGGTTATTAGTGAATTTGTTTTCCACTGACATAGACCGTTAGACCCACTTTGCTTTATGTCCAATGGAGTCTCTTTTCAAGCTTTTTTGAAAGAAAAAAAAAATCCTACTTCTATATTGAAGTTGTGATTTTAAGATACTCATGTTTTTACTTTGACATGTCAGAACATGTATGGCAGCTAAAAATTAACTGGGAAATCTGACCCCTCATTTGGGAAGGGGCCTGTCATTAAATCAGAAGCAGTCCATATGTCAAATACTCCATTTCCAAGAAAGAATAGAAGAAGAAAAGTTTGTGATTCAATTGCAGTCTCCTCCAAGAAGTCAGTGGCTGAACAAACTAGACATGAAGCTGTGCCTGGGACATGGCACTGCTCACCAATGTTTGGGAAGAGGCGCTCTGGAAGGGCACCCTGGGGGCATTTGCCTCCTTGCTCAAATTAGACCCCTACAGAGGTCATGGGCACATCACTGATACAAACCTACTCCAGCAAGAAGGATTAATCAGCTGCTGAACCCTCTGCCCTCTCTGTGTCACTGTGCTTGAATCACAATGAGTCTTAGAACATCTCTGTGGGTCCAAGAAATGTATTATATATAGAAAGATAATGTGTCTGTGTGAAAGCCTGTTGTGGGTTAAACCTACCTCACAACTCAGCACTGCACAGCCACTCGCCCTCCACACCCTAGCCCTCCCTGGTGGAATGGGAAGGAGAATTAAAAGTAAAACTTTTAAGTTGAGATAATTGAAAAGGAGCAAAATATAACAATAATAATAATAAAACAAGGTAAAGTTCAAGAAGAAAACAACTAATGTGCAATAAATTGCTCACCACCTGCTAATCAATATCAAACCCTGTCCCCAGTATCTGATTGACTACTTTTCAGTTAATTCCCAGAGTTTATGTGCTGGCCATGTCGGTCTGTGTGTGGAATATCCCTTTGGCCAGGTGGGTCAGTTCTCTTGGCCATGCTCCTCCAGCCTCTTGGGCACCTGATCATTCCAGAGCATGGGCACTGAAATGTCCTTGACACAGGGTAAGCAACATTAATTAGCAACAATCAAAACATGACTGTCCCTCCAACATGATTCTCATACTGAATCCAAAATACAGCACTGTACCAACTATAAAGAAATTATCCCAGTCAAATCCAGGACAAAGTTTCTTCTGTAAATGCTAGAGAAACTCCTTCCATTTGCATAGAGGAAGAAAAATACCTTTGCCCTGCAGTCTGATAAAGCTTGTAAAAGCTGTAGGAGATTATTTCTCTTCCTCATCTGTAGTTCAGTTTTCCCGAAGTGCTGTGTTTTCATCCATGAGCTAAACATTTATGAGCTAATGGAATACTACAGCTCTTTGATGACAAACCACAGTTTACATCCTGCACATGGCTTATGGGCCTTTGGCCCAGTCCTGGTGCGTCTCAGGGAGGTTACAAGAGAGGACACAGCTTAGAGCTCCTGGCAGAAGCTGGAGGTGAGTAAATGGCTACAGATGACAATTAAGCTGTGTGCAGGAGGTGCTGGGACATTTGAATCACACAAGAGCTTTGGGCATCACCACAGAGCTGCCTCATTGATCACCTGCCCCACTGCCTGCCCAGGCTGCACTCCAGAAAAGGGAGAGATAGAGCAAAAAAAGAAAAAGGCTTGTGTACTGTACTCATGGATACTGGGTGCATTCATCTCTATGGCAAGTGCTTCTCACATTGCTCAGGATGATTTAAGCCTGGTCTTTCCTAGCTTTCCAGAAAGCAAGGTTCTTTTGATTTAGGGCAGTTGATCTATGAAAGAGATGCATATGTACTCAGGAATAATGCCCATTCCAGTGCTGGAGCTTCTGGGCACAGCCTTGGTGCCAGCCAGAGATGGAGCACTTTGCTGCATGCCAAGGCATTGTGCAGGGTTTGAGGCAGACTGCAGGGATGCAATGCCCATCCCCATGGCATCAGCTGCCTCCTTCATTGCAACTGCAATAAAGAAACTTGAGAGAATGGAAATGCAAGCAACTTCATTACTTTCCTACCTGCTTCAGCCATGTAGTGACAGCTTTAATTAGTGTAGATAATGCCACAAGAACAAAATCCTGACATAACGTAATGTCTCTTGGTGGTATATAAATGTCAAGACATTCATGGAAGAGAAGTGTTGCAGCAAAACAAATGCAGTATTTTCATTTACTGAGTGATAGATGAAGATGCAAATGTCACCAGATGGCTGAAGGGTGCTGTGCAGATAAGTGGAAGTGGCTCACTGTAGCATGCTGCCCAAGGTGATGTGAACCATCATTCCTGGGAGGGGGACACCCCAGGCAATTGGTACTAGAGCTGCCCAGGAGGACATGCCAGGACCAGGTTTGGTCATTCATCACACACTCATTGAATAGTTTGGTTTGGTAGGGGACCTTGAAGAATATCTAGTTCCAACCCACTTGCCATGGGCAGGGAACCTTCCACCTGACCAGATTTCTCAGAGTCCCATCCAGCATGATTTGGACATTTGAGGGTTGGAGCACCCACAGCTTCTCTGGGAAACCTGTTCCAGTGACTCACCAACTTCACAGTGGAGAATTTCTTCCTAATAGCTAATCTAAATTTAGATCCTTTGAGTTAAAACCCTTACTTTCAGTCCTTTCACTACATGCCCTTGTAAATAGTCCCTCTCCAGCTTTCTTGTAGATGACCACCATAGATACTGGAAGGTGTTCTACAGTCTCCCCAGAGCCTTTTCTTTTCCAGGCTGAAAACCCTCAATTCTTTCAGCCTCTTTGGCCTATATGTTGTGGGTTACATCCCTGCAGCTCTGTCCTCACTGGATTAATCCTGCCTCCAGCTGATTTGATATCTATCTTGCCCATAAATCATGCACAGGCAAAAGAAAATACAGGTCCTTGAGGAAGACATGGGGAGAGAGAGGCAGAGAGGACTCTTTCCTCAAAGTCCTTCACACAGTGAGGATTTGGGCTCCAAGGCATCTTGACAGTATAAACAATGAGTAGTATCAGGGTATAACCTGGACACAGGATTTCAGTTTGAAGATGATATGACTTCAAGTTAAATTAGCCTTTATGTTCTGTTCAAATTATAATTTAATTTCACTGACATTTTCAGAAGTCTCCAACAACATACACAACACAAATAATGCATTAAAAATTCAAATGGCAAGTCAGGGATAAGCTAATAAATGAAGAACAGAAATAGTTTTCTGAAAGGGGACAATCTCTTTCTTCCTTTTGCCTCATTTTTATTGTTGGCATTGAACGATATTTGCCATTTTGGGATTTTTAAATGTGGACCCAGGTTTCATCAGCATATGTAGCTCTAACCACTGAACACTCCCAGGTCCCCAGCTCATGATCATGGCTCTGTGTGGCCTCCCAGCACCTTGTCACAACAGGAGCAGCCCAAGCCTGCCAGACACAGCACAAGAACACGTGCAGGAGTTTCACATGCACCACTCACTGTGTGGCTGAGGATGATTCTCAGCCCCTTCACTCCTGCTGAAAAAGAACCCAACAGCAGCAGGAAAGGCCAGTTGAGACCTTGCAGCTGGGGCAGCTTGTAATTTTATGCATCTCCTGAATCCCTGAGGAAAGGTCCTGGAGTAGCAGAAAGATGATCTGCCTTTTATGCAGCCACAAAGGGATTTATCTGAGAGAGGTGTTACAACAGAGGAATTCCCTCATGTAGTGATGCCAAGAAAAATTTTGATACATAGTTTAAAGAAAACAGGCTAAAACTCCACATTATACAAAGCGAATTCATGTTAAAAGCAGGGTTTTCATAAGCAGGCAGCTTAGGCAAAAAAAATCAATGATTAAAAATGTCAGTTGATAGTCATCATGTAAGAAATGACAGAAATGACCACAACACTGTAATGTAGACATGTTAAAACAAGCTCGAGAAAAAAATCAATCAAACTGTTTCCTCGCTACACATTAGTGACCATCAGCAAAGAATTTTTCCAGGAGTGCCCCATACTGTGGGGAAATTGCAATACATGAATTTATTTTCCAACTAGGTGATTTAAAACAATACTAAAGCAAGACAGAGTCAAATTGGGTTTTTTTTCTCTGAAGAATTGAAGGTCAGTTTTTCCTACTGTCAATATTTTAGTCTTTAATGCATCTGTTTTCTTAAGATTTTTGTTTTAAAATCAGATGAGCCCTTTGATAGGATAGCCTGATGTTTGCAGCCAGTGCTGCCTCAGGACGCAGGTCTCCTTTGCCCCTTAGCTGTGTTTTTGTAGGTCTCCTGTCCTGAACACCCTGCAGCACCTGCCCACAAACATGCCTGTGAGCTGTGGGTGAGAGACAGAAAAGGGATTTATGGAAGCAGCTTCGTTGTGGTCTATGTGCAGAGGCAGATACCTTGCCAGACAAGAATACAGCTCCAGTTTTGCCCTCTTCCAAAACCATGAATTTATCTGCAGACAGTCCTGTCCTCAGTAGAAGAGTTCTTGTCAAGCTGATCACATCCTATCAAAAGGGGAGGAGAGCAGGCCACACCTGGGGGATGTGGCCATCACTCCAGAGCACGGGAGGTTGTGGTAAACCAGTAAAGCAACTACAGAGTGAGCAGAGCCTTGGAAGGAAAGATCAGACTTCAGGGTGCAGCAGGGACTAGGGGGATTTTGGTGGAGGTTTTCTTTAGTTGCTTTTTCTTTCAATACCTCATTTCTATTCTGTCTCACTTGGAGGTTTTTCATCAATCTTTCAGTTTGCTGAAAGATGGGGTTAAAACCCTTTTGGTGTCCATGGCAACTGCAGCAAGGGAGTGGTGGTGCAGCTGCCCTCAGAGCTGGCACTGGCTGGAGACCATCAAGAAAGGGGGAATCTACCCACAGACCATTCCATTTCCACTCAATATGACTGACCTTAAGAAATAGAAACGATGCAAGGGGTTCTAAAAGCAGCTCATGGTTTGTAATGTTACAGGCTGTGTGACTTGGAAAGGCATATTTGGAGGTCAGCTTGTCTAAATCCCCTGCTCAAGCAGGTCACCCAGGCCAGGTTGCACAGAGGAGCATCCAGTCAAATTTTGAACCTCAGGGATGGAGATTGCACACTCTCTCTGGACTGCTCAAGGTATAAGGAAGGAGCTGATAGGCATGATGATATCACCATCATATGTATTTCAGTTTCAGCTTTTCTAACATGTGGCAATGTAGAAAGTAGTTTATCTCTCTCAGCTCATGCTTAGCACAACTATAAAAGTCAGTTTCCACCAACTTCAGATGTGTCCAGTCAAATATATTTCCCACTAAATTAGTGAATTACAGAAACGTTTAGCTTGGAAAAGACCTTTTAGATCATTGAGTCCAACTGTGTAAGAGGCATGGATGAAAGAATACAAGGAACAGGAAAGGGCCTGTTGCTGTGAACAATCTACAATCATTCTGGCATGAAGGTACTTTCTGCAGCATTTGGTGCCTCTGCCAGGCCCCAGAGCAAGAAGGGAAGGCTGCCTTTGCCTGTGCAGGCTCTGCAGTGCCTGAGCACATCATCCTGACCAGCTGAGATTCTGGTTGTAGGATTATTAGCACACTATGCACATAACATTTTGTGTTTTGCTCAAGCTTGCTTTTTCCAAATATTAATGCCTCTGTAAATTATCTTAAAATGAGACTTCAATGCCAGCAAACACTTGCCACCATACCAAGCACAGAGAACCAGCTAACCAGCTGACCTCCACTGTACAGTGTGTTTCCACTCCAGGGGCTAGCAGGAACACTCAAGCACTGTTCCCCTGCCATTGCTGACACTGCTGCTGCTTGATGGTTGCAGCCTTACTGTCCTCCCCAATAAATCTGTGTCTGTAGTGGAAAAAAGCCTGTCAGCTTCCCCACAGCACCCCACTGTCCTGGTGCCACACAGTGTGACCCCATGGAAAACCACCGGCTGAGATTTCACAGCTTGCTGCAGCAGCACTCCCCCAAACACTGGGAAAGGAATCCAACTGTTCCCAGCAGGTGCCTGCCATTGTGCCCCATCCCCACCAGTCAGCTCAGCCCTTGGGAGAAGCTGCTTGGATGGTGCAGCCTGGAAGCGTTGCAGCCTGGGTGTCAGTGCAGAGTCTGGGCATGGTCCTGGCAGTGTGTGCTGCCCAATAAAGGCAAGCCCCTCAGATGGTGAGTTTAGGTTAGTCTTTGCTTCCTTTTCCTTGGCTTTTTCACCTGCAGAGGAAAGGATGCTTGCAGGAAGTACAGCAGGGCTTGACTCAGTCATCTTTGTACACTTTCCCCTGCGGCCATTCTAGATCAGCCCTACTGCACCTATTCAGTGTCATCACTACCCTCATGTTGTACATGGTCTGCTTGAAATGCTCTTTGGTGTTCATTTATTTCACTAATGACACTGTCTAACTGCTTGGGTGCACCTGTGAGCCCCTTTAGGGGTTACCCTATTACACCAGGTAGCAGCACCATCTCCTTGTTGTTAACCACTCTGGGATGTGCAGGAGTGTGCAACTCGTGATTTGGAGAATAAAGTTGCTGAAGTTTAGGTCTAAGTTTAAAAAAGGATCATTCTTCTGCCTGACACAGAGGACAGCAGACGTCTTCTGCGAAGGACCCCTGCAAGACCTGGCAATAGCAATTTCCCTGGGGCAGCTCCTGCTGGTTTGGCTTGACAAGCAGTCCCTTCCAGGGACTGGGGAGTAGATGCTGGTGGGGAGCAGTGAAATGTGGGACAGTTTGCCTCTTTCTTCACAGGCCACTGAGGCTGAGGCAGGCCCAGTACCTCCAATAGATCCCAGCACCGTTCAGCCTCCAGCTGATCCTTGAACCTTTGCTGTGGTTTTACTTGTTCCCCTCATGTTCCAGGGATGTTTTATTTCCTTACCAGGTGTGGTGGAGAGGTAAAGTGCAAGGGGAGACAGACAGAGAGACAAAAGAGAGCAAGAATTTATGTCTCTTAATTTGAATATACCAGGACAGTGCCTGTTACCTGACCCTCAAGTTATTAATGTACCTGTCCTGATTCCCTCAGGGATGTTTTACAGCATTTCTTTGAAGAAGGCTATTTGGATGTATTAAAATCAAGGAAGCATTTGCCCAGTCCCTCCTGCTCTTAGACATCCAGCAATTACGGGCTGACATCCAGAGTTAGGCTTAAGTTCCTCTACGATCTAAAACTTACAGTTTCAGTTTCCACAGTTGCAAACCTGTTCCACAAGTCTCTTACTGTGCCATAACTCACCTTGTGGATCTATATGAGCCCATATTTCCATGAAGAAAAACAAAAAAAAAATCTTTTTCTTACTGCTGCAGATACATAATACCACAACATTAGTTTTCTTCTCCTAGAGACATTTCTGAGCACATGAAGGGAGTGAAATCACAGATAACCCTTTCAACTGCTGGTTTTTATGAACTGAAATCCAAGTAGTAAAAATCACCCATCACCTCAGAGATAAATGAAGATTGAGAATTTAAAGAAGAGGAGCTGAGTCTCCCTTAGCAAGTACTCAGTGAGAAGCAGCCAGTTACCTTCACCAAGTGCCTGAGATGTTGTACCGTGGGGCCAGGATCACTGCCCAGCTCTTGAGTCAGAGAAAAGAGCAGGTGAAATCCAGCAGTGAGAACTGGAAGGGAGTGAAACCAACACTGCAAAGTTAGCCCAGTGTGTAAGGAGATCACTTCAAGGTAGAAAGAGAGCAGCTAAGAAAGCCATGAATGTTCCATAAAACTTTGATTTGCTTCCATCAGTAATTGTTACAGTGGATGCCTCCCTACATGTCATCAGGTGTCATTTTTTGAGCTCTGGCTGTAACATGGATTACTGCAGGACAGTGCCTACCACTGTGAGGTGTTGATAAGCTGCACTGAACCCCCTAGACCTCCACATCCATTGCAGTTTTACATCCCATCAGCAGCCACCATCCCATGCTTCCCAAACTCCATACTTCAAGTCTTAAGTTGTGCTACTTTCATCTTGTGAAAGTGCACTGTTATATCAGGCAATCAAGGCCCTGCTCATATTACTTCACTGATCCTGTGATAAAAAGATTTCACTTCATGCCAAACACCACCCACAAATGAGGTATTCCCAGGCATCACTGTCTGCTCAGATGTGGACAGGTCTGCTCTCCATCTCCTGGTGATGGTTTCCAGCAAAACAAACCACTGTTTCTGTAAGCAGAGAGACTGGCTCGTGAGGCTGGTTAATAGGTTAAGAAGTGGAAGAACGTGAGTTCGGTGAAGAAACAGCATATCTTGTGCACTCCAGTGGTCTCCTCATGCATTTGGGTTGGCATTCCCAAGTTCTATTAGTGGCAGATGCTGAAAATGCTCCCAGGAAGGAAAACTCAAGATGAAAATCAAGTGTTAAGAAAAAGGCAAAAAACTGCCTGTGGAGTGTTTCCTCGTGTTCAGGCAATGACGTGATGCTGACCCCTTTACGTGTCTAAACCTTCTCCAAGGTGTTAAAACCTGTTTCAGAGTGTTCAGCCAAGACCTTAAATCTCTGATCACATCAATTTTGCAAGTGTTATACTGAGTGGAATGCACCCTTTAAAGAGAATCCAGGCAAAGCAGGCACGAGGGCTAGGAGCCAGCAGGCACCCAAAAACTGTCTGTCTGTCTGTCCTACCACCTCAGCACAGTGTCCAGCACAGGCTGTCCATCTGGAAAACCCCTTTGTCCAAAACTAAGCTGCTCTTAAGGCTTCAAAACCTCAGCTACTGAATCATTCCTTTCAAAGACCCAAAAGGCTGGTTCTTTGTCAATGTGGAAAGAAACTTCTTTTAAAAAGCATTTGTTCTCCTGCCTTGTAAGAGTTGATCAAAACCTTGCCAGCACTGGGGATAGAAAACTTCAGCATTTTTTCCTCAGTTATCTGCATCTTGAAAGCCACTGTCTGTTTAGCCTTTGAAAATAGCTTCCCAGAGAATATCTGGAAGCTGCCTATTTTATTTTGCAAATACATTGAAAATAAATGCTTCTGTTGCACTAAGGAGGAATATTTTTATCTTTTTCTTTTTAAGTGGATTTTTATACTGAACTGCTTTATTTTGCATTTCATTAAAAAAAAGTTCTAAATAGTGGATTTGAAATTAATATTTATCTCTTATACATATCTCTTGTAAAGGAAANAAACATTATCTAGATCCCTATTTACAGCTAATAGCAAGATAACATACCCAAGAGACAAATCATAGGCTCTGTAAAGTGCATGATAGCTCTGAAACACAGCACCCCACAGCATTCAGCAAATAACAAAGGCTTGCAAAGGCATTATTAAGTTTATTGTTAGAGAGTAATGATGATGTGAATGGACACAGGACTATAAATAATACAATTTCATGAAAGGCTGCCAAGATAAAAAATTGAAACCAGCACCACTGCAGCACGATGGTGGGAAGTGAACGGGAGTGAAGCCCTGCTGAGGGTGATGGAGGAGGGTCCTGGACCAGCTGCTCTGAAAGCTGGTGGGAGGGTGCTCAGCCACTTCAGTGACCCTTACTTAAAGGGAAAAAACCAGTCTGAAATCCCATTTGTTTGCCTTCAGTTCTTGTTCCCAGGGTTTTGCCAGTGTTGCAGTTTCCCTGAGTAGGGGGAACATTTCTTTTGCTGAAGTGTTGGCTGGAGTGGCGTGACGTGCCAGGATGGAAGGGCCCCAGGCACACTGGGGTGGGTACCCAAAATCAGGCAGCACAGCTTCAGCAGCACGGCTTTCAGCTTTGATAAAAGGAAAAAATTGTCGTCTTCTTTTTTTTTCTTTTTTTTTTCTTTTTTTTTCTTTTTTTTTTTTTTTTTTTTTTTTTTTTTTCTTTTTTTTTTTTTTTTTCCATTTCCTGCTGAGAGCAGTCTCGTTTGCCAAACTAAAGCACTTTCCTCTCATGTTATCTTGTGGAAGAGCAGGAAACCTGCTCTGCTAGTAATCCAGGAACACGTGCTTCTCCCTGTGCTCCATGCAGCACTTCCCTCTGGCCCTTCAATACTCTACACAGCATGATAAATGCCAATAAATAGTCATGTAATATCTTCATCCTTTTTAGGGTTACTTGAGGGTTTCCATTGTGAGCAACCTGGGAAACTGCCTTGAACAACAGTATCCTGCAAGGCCCTTTAACCACAAACATCAGAGAAATGCCCCTCTTGTAGGAGTGTGGGTGAAGGTTTCACTGTCCCTTATGCTGTTCTCTTGAAACAGGTTTACCCTCATTAAAAGAATGTTTCCATTGGAATATACCATTTTTTGCCAGACTTACCATCCTCGGAGAGTTACTGTATAATTAATTATGAAAGGGGTATTTAATAAGGGGAACGTACAGATGGTCAAACCTGCTTTATACTCCGTAACAGGTGATATGAAGGTTAAGAGAAAGGATGAGCTTCTAATGATACTGTCAGATGGAAATAAAAATAATAGCTTTTCTGGTAAGAGGAAAACTACCACTATTGGCCAAAAGTTTCTGTTTAAAACAAGTTTCACAAGACTTTTCCCAGCCATGAGAATAGCAAGGAACAAATTCTTCTGTGCTTGGGAGTACAGGAACTGCTCCTCTCTAAAACTCGTGAATTTTAAAATGAGCTGGTTGTTCTAGAGATAGTCTTGTGTTTTCCTTTGTCTTTCATCATCCCAAGATCCTCTGGGGACCATTCCAAAGCCTGATTAAAAGTCAGAGTCCAAACTGAGCACACAAAGAGCACCCTTATCCCAAGCCCTGGCCCCAGCAGGTCCTTGTGTTGAGGCTCATCTGCCCAAGGGCAGCAGCAGCCCCAGGCTCACATCAGTGTCCTGGCTCTGGCATCACACACACTCCCCATTTTGTAATCAGAGAGATTTATTTTCATCTGTCCAACAATAACCCATGGGAAGTAATACACACCTCCACTACTGAGGTCAAATCTTGCCCTGCCAGCACTTCATGTGCTTTGTTAGGTCTAACACTGTCCAAAATACAGATTGATAAACTTTGTGCTGTTCAGTGATCTAAAGAGCTCTCATACTCTGAAAGCTAAACTTTGACCTACTTGCTGTCCCACTCTTGCCTCATTTTAAGTGGCCACAGGATTTTAATAAGATGCACAGTGGCTTTTCCAGAACAGACAGCAAGACACTGACTTGGCCAAATAGATTTTAAATTATCCTTAAATGATGCTGTGGCATTTCTAGTCCTGTGCCACTTAACATCCCTGTGACATGTTTGCCTGCCATCTTCTCCCTCTTTATCTTACACTCATACAGATGTGCATGTGCTGAAGATCCTGTTAGCATCATGTGGAAGAAGAGGTATTTTTAAAAACTCTCGATATAAGAAAAAATTTTTTTTCATACACAGGGAAAAGGGTGAAAAAATACTGCATTTGTACATGACTGGGAGGAAAGAAAAATGGTGGAGGAACAATGTGGGAGAGCCAACCCTGCCTGTGCTTTCTGGAGATGGTTCTTAGCTGCAGGGATTTTTTGTTTACTATGATTAGCAAATACCTCTGCAATCTTAGTGTGAACACTCAGATAGCAGTAAGAACCCTCTTCTTTGAATAACATCTCAGTCACAGCTTCATGTCATGCTTAAGGACCTCTAATGTTTTGTGATGCCTTAAAAATTAGTAACAGCAACAAAGCTGGCAGAAGGTGCTAGAGGGGCTGGCTGGCACCCTGCCACCCACAACCTCACAGCTGAGGCAGCAACCAAATGCTGGGGCTCACACCAGCCCACAAAATCATGCTCTGGGGGGGAATGAAGCTCATGTTAGACCACCAACTTAATTCACCTATGAGAACATAGCAGCTTTCCTTCTCTGCAGTCCTAACTTTAGTGGCACGAACCAGTTAAGGATTGACCTTTCCTCCTGTCATTTCAGTGCATTTGGGTATTATCCTTCTGCAGATGAGGATGTGCTGAGTGCACCATTTCCAGCTGCACCCCCGCCGCTCCCCTGGGCAATTGCACAGAGCCTGAGTGCAGGACGCTGACCTCCTCCTGCTGTGACACATGTAACCACACTCCCCAGCAGGGATGGCAGTGTTGATTTATTCAGCAAACTCAGTTATCTTTTTACATTTCCCAACTTAGAGATTCTGTATAACTAGTGGTACTCCAGCTGTATTCATTTTTATTAGAGAAGGCTTCATCTGCAAATGGTGGTGGTAAAATTAGAGCTTGCTTCCTCTTCTCTAGCCTCAGTAATTATGAAGGTGAATGTCTGCTGCTGGGTTTGATTTGACAAAGTTCTCTTAAACTGTGAAGCACCGTGTGAATATACAAAATTTGGAGTGGTCAGTGGCAAGAAATTCACAAGAAAGTTGTTCTTTTCCTACCCTTTTAATTTACTAAATTTTTACAGAACCTGTTATATTAAATCTAGTTTAATATTTTATTGTTATTATTAGAATATTTCTATGTTTTGGTACAACTCTTCTTAATATTTGAAAGCCAGCTACTTAAGATATTTACTGTGCACTCAAAGATGAAAGCCCATACTGGGGAGCAGTAATTCTGCGATCCTTAGGCCACAATCTCACTAAATTAATACAAGTTTAGTAGTTAATGCGTAAGTAGCTGAAATTGCTCTGGGCAACCTCCACTTCCTCACACTTTCCCCATGCACCTGCCCCAGCTAAAGCATCATGCTGTGCATATTCTCTTGTACTAAGAACTGGGCTTCCTTTGGGGTTAAAATTGGGAGGTACTGCCAAATTCATCATGTCAGAAGCGTTATTCTGTATACAAGAAAGCCTTCAGATGTGCCTACCCAAGCCAGAGTTCAGATCTCAGCTTGTTTGATAGAGATATATTCAGGAGTGATTTGGATAATTAATTACCACCCATGACCTCTACACTTTTGAAGTGAAGTTATCAGTGATCATTCCCCTTTCTCAGTTTCTCTGTGACAGGTTGTTGGGGTTTAGATTTGTTTGCTTTTTCTTCTTCTTCTTACTTATAGAATTTTGCCCCCATATGTTGCTAAGGAACTAATTGCTGGATAGTTATGGGTACTTTGGGCAGAACAAAGGGGCCAAAAGAGAACCTGGCTACACCTTTTGTCTCCTTCGGGGAGGAGAGAGGCAACATGAATGCTTTTGGGTGCAGATAAAAGACCAAGCTGGAGGCAGCTTTGCGCTGCTGTGCTTTTGCTCTTTGGGCACACATCGGAGAGGACACAGACAGGCTGTTTGGCAGAAAGAACCCCATTCTTGGGAAAAATTTCCATCATCTGCTCGCATGCCTGGGAATTCTGAGGTCCTCAGCCCTACTGCCTGCCGGAGAGGAGCCAGCCCAGCCCTGCCCGCCACTGCAGCTTTTTCTTTGGCACTGGTCTTTCTGCTCTGGTGAGACCTGCCCTCCCCTGTGCCCTGCCTGGACACCCAGCCGTTCCCAGCTGCCAGCCCATCCCATTGCACTCTGCCCAGCTCTGTGCAGCAGCCACTGCAACCACCGAGCTATCGGGACCAAACTTTCCTTGGTTTTGGGAAGCAAGGTTTTTGGGGTTCTTGATGCTACTGTTTAGTTGTTAACGCTGTAATTATTTTCTTTAGTTGCTTGGTTTGTTATACATACTAGTAAAGAGCTGTTACTTCTTATCGCCATAACTTTGCCTGGAAAAAAGCCCCTTTAATTGCCTTTCTTGTCTAAATTATAACAGCTTGGAGGGAGGGGATCTGAATTGTCCAGATACCTGTCTTCTAAACCAAGACA
>VWYP01016485.1:0-21428 GCA_013400435.1 Pycnonotus jocosus
ACAGTGACCCACTGCCACAGGCAGCATCAAAAACACTCTGCTCCCAGCCTGAAGCTCTGCATGGGGTTGTTGTGACCCAAGAGTAGGATTCAGCACTTGGCTTTGTTGAACTTTGGCCAACTTATGCAGCCTTCACAGAACCTTCTGCAGAGCATTCCAATCCTCCAGCAGATTCACACTCCCACACAACATGGTGTCATCCATGAACCTAGAGATGGTGCACTCAATCCCCTCATCAAGATCATCAATAAAGATAATAAACAGAACTGGTCCCAGTACTGATCCCTGGGAGATATAATTGGTGAGTAGCCCCAGCTGGATGCACCACTCTCTGGGCCCAGCCATGCAGCCAGTTCCTATCCCAGCAAAGAGTGCACCTGTCCAAGCCATGGGCTGCCAGCTTTTCCAGGAGTGTGCTGTGGGAGACAGTGTCAAAGGCTTTGATGAACTCCAGGTAGACAACATCCAAAGCCCTCCCTTCAACCACTAGGGGGGCCACCTGGTCATGAAAAGGAAGGTCAGTCAAGAGCTGCCTTTCCCAATCCCAAGGTAGCCCCTTGGCTGTCCTGTATGTGCTCCACGACGGCACTCAAGACGATCAAAGTTTCATGACCTTGTCAGGCACCAAGGTCAGGCTGACAGGTCTGTAATTCCCCAGATCTTCCTTACAACCCTCCTTGTAGTTGCACATCACATTGACCAACCTTCACTTGCCTGAGACCCAGATAGCCAGAACTGGTGATAAGTCTGATTTCTGTGACTGAAACCACCAGAGACACAGACATCAGTCCTGACAACATGGACTGGCTCCATGGAACTGCATGTAAAAAACTGATTTAAGATATCAGTGTTAAGGACAATTTTGTGCATGCAGTGATTATGATCAATGAAGTGTAAACATGACCACCATGTGTGCTGTTTGCAATTTCTGAGGCTCTGTTTGATAAATACATACGTATATTTAATAACAAAAATCTTACTTTGCAATCAGAACAATGAATACAACATAAATTGAGAATTAAATGACCACAACTGAGCCATGAAAAAGCTATAGTTAAAAGACCTCAGATGCCTGAAGAAGAGAGGCCAAATGGTTGCATCTTCAGTCACAGAACAAGGAGACAAAAATACAGATGAATCTGCATGACTCTCACAAGCAGCATTTGCTACAGATTCGTAGCTTAATTTCTATGTCAGCCACAGAAATGTACATTTTATCATGTCTGTATGTCCTGCCTGGATATAACTTGTCTTCCAAGTACAAGACAGAAACTACAGTGAGGAGTCCTTAGATGAATGTTAACCTAAAAACCTTATTCAGTCGTTGAATAAGTTTTTAGATTAATATAGGCATAGGTTAATATAATCTGCTTACCTTCAGAAAGCTTTGATACCAGCTGAGGAGGTTAAAATGACAGGGGTATAAATCAGAGCTGAAACAGCCACATTCAAAAAGAAACTCTTGGAAAGCCCTGTAACACTGGGCATGGGCTGAAGTGACCATCAGGAAAAAAATGACAAATAAAAGTCCAAGAACTCTGTCTGCTGCAGAACTTCAAGCAAATAAATCAGTAGTGGCTTTCTTAAGGCTCTTGGTCATCCTCATTTATTTCTTTTCCCTGTAAGTAAAGTTGAATTTATAGAGCTTGTCTTCCCTATTGGGATTATTTTACAAGTTCGGTATTTGAGTAAAATGACTCACAAAATTTTGGAATCCCTGAAGCAGCTCCATTGTGTTTTACTTTGAAATCTCACTGGTTTTCTCCAATTCTACTTGGACTCTCACCTGTTTCAGTTTTGACTATCATGGGTAATACACTTCTTTCAAAGACAAGTAATGGAAAATTGAAGATTCTGAGTACATAAATCAAGCTTTCTGGAAAAAAGGGATCATGATACTCACAAAATTATATAAAGTGCTGTGAAACTTTTGGTTATAAAATGATAAAAAGTATTATTGCTAACTTGTTTAGAAACTGATCATAAGCCTGATATATATAAAAATTGACACATTAGACCTCAGACCCATATTACTGATCTTTTGAAATCTCTCTAATTTTTCTGATAACATAAATCTTTCTTTTTGGAAAATTTTAGATCCAGTGAAAATCATTCTTCTACAGAGGTATTTGCCAGATGGTTTCAATGTGCTTGTCTAAATGGCTTAGTAACGTAAGTTACTTGATTTCAGCCAGACCAGACAGCTAGAAGAATGGGGGTACCCACCACCTTGATCTTCACATTATGGACAGAGAAACTCCCAGGGATCCAAGAGAGCACCACAGTTCTGATGGGTCTCCTACTGAAAGTGAATGCAGAGTGTTAACCTAAAACGAGAGGAGTACTCTACGCGGATGATGCAAATTGACATGTTTTCTCATTAAATATTATGTCCATTCAAGTTCCAACGCACACCATGCTCCAGACTCTGGGGTTTTGCCATCAACCTCCTGCATGGTCTATCTGTTCCTGATTCAGAGTAAAGACTGATTAAAGAAGGATGAGATGGTCAACGGGTTCAGTGATTTGATTTTAATCCCCTTTTACACATAAATTTAATCTGTGAAGTTAGTTCAAGCAAAGAGAAATGATGACTTACTTTGTGGAAAGAAATTGGCATATTTATCTGTGATGCAATACAGAAAACATCCACATTGTTTCACACTATAATTACAAGAAACACCAGGCATCTCCATCAAATGCATTTTACTTCACAGCATGAGAAGACTCTAAGTGAACTGAGTCTACTATTGCCTCTCAGTGGCCATGTAGCAGTTTATGAAGACACACTAAAGATGTTCATGTTTGGTTATTCCACCCTGTGCAGTTTTGGAATATTTCTTGATAAGCCTCTTGCTAAAACTATGTGACAGACATTTAGCTGATGTAAATCCACACAGTTTTATTAACTGGGATTGAACTATATCTATTTTACATCGCTAAGGATCTGGACTGAAGGAAACAATGTGTGTAAAGAGACTAACAAAAATTTGTCTGAAACTCCAATGTTAAATCAAGCTTATAATATTGGTGAGAACAACTACAAAAAAAAAAAAAAAAAAAAAAGCAGCTCAAACCATCTGTTATACAGAAAGCAGGACACTGTATAGAAAGACATTCTAAAACAAGTAAAATAACTTACTAAATATTGATATATTATGTCAAAGTAAAAATTCTTACTTTTAGCCCATCTTTTCTACAAAAGACTTCTATAGCTGAAACCAAAACTGTTGGTTTCCTCCTGGTAGACTGATCACCTTTTAGGATATAAACCAGCCTAGCAGACAAGCATTTACATCTGCTTTATATTGGCAGAATGCTGTCAACCCATGGCTCTGGTTGAACTGATCATGTATCTCATGACATTTTATGGCAAGGGTATATATACATATACAGCCACCTGCAGCTGTGCAGAGAATACCATCCTGAAGATGTGAGAATGGGTGAAGAAAACTTTGGACTGTAACTCATAGTTATGGACAGTCATCACCAGTTGAGACCTCTTCATCTAGCACTAAATACAGGTAAAAAGAATATAATTCTTGTGAGATCTGTAATATATAAGAAATTCATCCTTATGATGTCAATCTGTAGCCTCATGCTTCCCATATTTCATCTGGGAAATGTAGTGTTAAAGCTTTCAAAACGGTGCTGAATCTTTCTATTGAATTTTTATTCAATAACTCTTGAAATTGTTCTACATAAGATGCAGACTTAAAAGAAGACAATAAATAATATATTCTGATTTCATTGTATTACTCTTAGAGAGTTTTGTTCCTAGGAATTATGCACTTTAAGAAATGCTTTTCATCCTGTATCCACATAAATATAAATATAAAGGAATTAGGTTTGTCTACAAGAACCCAATGTGTAGTTTATGTACACATTATTTGGATACTTTGACACCAGTTAGATTGGTTATTGCTGTTGCAGTGTGTTGCTCAGAGGGAAGTGTCCGCTAGATACCTACTTGGATTCTGAATCTTTGATTATCCAGGACTGCGCTGCATGCTAAAAATAGATGAAAGCAAGAATAAACTCCCCATGCTTTTCCCTGCCGATTTATTTATGAATGTTTATAACAAAATAATCCATCAGTGTCAGTAATGGTAATTAGTAAATTAAAAATATCAGAAAATCTGCTACAATAGAAGTAGTAATAACATGGAGTTTTGCCAGTTTCATATGGATTTAGTTAATTGTCAAAAAAGTCTACTGCTCATTATCAGCTTCTAAGCAATGTACATTTTATAATTAAATGATGTGTCTAATATTCTTAACACTTTCCATAAATTGCTAGATAAAATCTGCAGAGTTTATGTGTATAAAGTTTCATTATACAACTTTGTTCTTTTCTAAGAATATTGTTTTGCAATCTCTAGTTTCATGATACCACGATGTGGGACTTGTCCTACCATAAAGAAAAAAACAGGTCTACAAATTCACTGGGTGGACTATGACACACAAGGTTAAAATGCTTTCAGTTCAAGGACTATTTGGCTTCTCTGAAAGGTCAATAAACTCTCTTCTAACAACTGGCCCTGTGAGGGTACAGCCCGCTCTGTATGACATTTTCAAGTGACTCGCTTCTTTAGCTCTGTCTGATTGCTGCCTAGGATCCATATCAGTTGAACAGAAAACAGTGATTATTCCTACACATCTTTGTTGGGAGCCCACAGTTATCATTTAATGTAATTACTTCCCCACTGTGGTGTTGTTTGAAAACAAGTGTTTGCTTGCTTTATTTATTTATTTTAATTTCAAAACTTTCTGTTATGGTGTAACAGGTTGGGAACACCTTCAAGAAGAAATTGCTATCCAACTTTTTATTTTTTTCTCAAGATCTGGAATTTGTTATTCCTTCCTTACTTTTATTTGCATATTTGTTAAGAGTCCCTTTGATGGTGCCTTTTATTTTCCAGCCATTTGTATCATACAATACAATATAAAAATATTTAACTGCTTTGCTTGGTTGTATCAGTTTTGGACAAGAAATTTTAAAAAGACAGATTTTAATTTCCATAGTTCTTTGCTTTCAACATTATTCATACGTCTTACACATTTTTTAAAACAGCAAAAACTAAAAAGCAGGAAATTCTTTCAGAATCATAACCAAAAAACCCTCTTGAATTCTTCTCTCACTTTACTACCACCTAAGTGAGAAGTTTACTCCAGTTATAGAGGATATTTTTGAAAGAACAGCCATTTCTATTTGGTTTCCATATAATACATCTCTTCCTTTAATATTCTTGGTATTGATGTTCAAGTCCAGCCAGCGGCTAATCCACACACGGGCATTCTCTCACTCCTTCCCAGTCAGTTGTGGGGAGAGAAACAAAAGGATGAAAGTGCAAAAATTATCAGTTGAAATAAAAGTAGCTTAATAACTGATATAGAAAATAATCATGGGGATTATAATAATAGGAGTAGGTAATAAAAAAATAGTAATTTAATTTAAAAGGAAAAAACAGAGAGAAATAAAACTCAAGAAAGAAAGTGACATAAATGAAAACAGTTGCTTGCCAACAGCCTAATGGCCAGCCAGCCCCCAGGCAGCAGCCTTGCACCAACCTTCCCCCACATTTATATGCTGAGGATGATGTCCAGCAGTGCAGGATATCTCTTGGATCACTTGAGGTTAGCTGTCCTCTCTGTGTCCCTCCCAAATCCCTGTGCATCTCCAGCCCTCCCACTGTTGGGGTGGGATGAGGAACAGTAAAGGCCTTGGTTCCAAGCAAGCCCTGCTCAGTAACAAAAACATGCCTGTTTCAAGCACAAATCCAAAATACAGCTCTAAAACAGCTGCTGTGAATAAAATTAATTCTATCTCAGCCAAAATCAGTACATGTTTTCATCATTCTTGGTAATAGTTATAGAAAAACAGTAAAATAAGAAGACAAGTAAAATGATTCAATAAAAATAGAATTTATTTTATTAAACTATTGATTTCTTCCCTCTTGACCTTCTTTGTGTGACGATTCAAAACAAAGAACAGATTCTTCATTAGCTGCAATATGTTATGTCATCAAATAGATCACATACTAATTTAGCTATTTTACTTATTTATTTTATGGCTATCTACTAGAACTTTGAGAGATTTGGGATTAATTAGTTAAAAAATGCGAGACTGAATTTTGATCTCTCTGAGTTTTTTTCAAGATATTCAGATAAACTTCCTCCTAAATATTTCAATATGAACATACCACTACAGTTAGGAAGGAAATTACACAGTTCATCTCATCTCCTAAACTAAAAAAAAGTTAAATGGATCTACATCTGCTTACCAGAAAGAAACCCATCCAATGTTATTTGCTTTCAGTGTAACTCAGAAAAGGATTTTTTCGAGCATGTGACTATTTTTTAGTACATGACTATTCTTTAGTCACACGTGTAAGCTCCATTAAAACTGATAGCACAATTAACTGCTATCTTAGGTAGGAAATTACTTAACTGTGTACTGCATCATTTTCTCAGTGACACTGTATTTGATGAAAACCAACATTTTATGTTATTTTGATTAAACAAGTTTCTCTTTCAGATTCCTACACCATGTAGCTTGCTTTGGGAGAAGACAATTATATGTCAGCCTCATTGAAATCAGTGGAAATCAGATGAAGAAAAACTGTGAGAACATGGCACTTATACATCCCAGCTTAATTACACTCACACTTAGCTTCCAGGTACTCCACCACATTTAACCATTTAAGCTCCACTGTACTTGGTTGCTAATTGTTGATAAACGAGCTCTCTGTTTCTTAAACCTATAATGCACATGTTTATGTAAATACCTGCTTGCATGCAATGTTTAGTTTGCATATAGTTCAATAGTTCAAGCAAGAAATAATCTGGACCGCATTCTGAACACAATCCACAGTTCAGCCTGTTACTGTGTGTGCTGGGCAGCTGCACTTTGGCTCAAATATGTTGCAATAAAAAGCACAGATTTTTGCAAGGGTTAATAGTAAAAGACCTGATGAAGACTAACTTGCTGTTAACATTTAGGTACGTGCTTCTATTTGGAGGTTGATTTTCAGGTTAAATCAGGGCTGGAGAATTCAGCAAGATTTAGGAACAGGAAGAACAGGATGGAAGAATGTTACAGCCAGCAGTGTCAATTTAATTTTTCAGTGACTCCATCCAGAAAGGATCAAAGGTGCCAAAATGTCTGTCATTACTTCTCTCCATATTCCAGTGTAAATTTCAATTTAAGAGCCTTATGTCCAACTGTTTATTTATAAACTGTTTTGTAGAAGGGAATTCTGACAACATGCCGCCTTAAAGATTGACCAAAGAAGGGCATCTGCTCTTTCAAATCCAGATGTACATCTCCTTCCTTCCTGTATAAGGCTTTTCCATGTGACTTAGGAAATTTATTTTCTTTAATCCATGCTTCCTCAGCTGTAAAATACGATCAATAGGGCTTAACAGCCATGGTTTTGTTCTGAATATGAGTTCTTTAAACCATAGACAAACTTTATACATTTGCATATCACGTAACCTAGTCTTGGCAGAGGTCATAAAACAATATTATATGCATAAAGTAGTAAAAAGTGCAAAATCTTTAATTGATTTTGCATTATATCTTCCTGCATTCAAAGAAATAAGTTTAGGTGAGAAGCAGTATAAAATATTTTACCCTATTAATATAGCATCACAGCTTCTGAGATTAATTGATTCCTTGTACACAAAGCCTGGAGAAGACAACTGTTATCTAAATACTCTCTGCAAGGACTCTTCCATTTTGAGGCTTGACAAGGTTGGGTATTTTTAACACTCCCTCTGGTCTAATGTGAGTTATTGGGTGAGGTTCTGTAGGGTAAGGATCCAACCTACCACAGCAAGTTTTGCTAAATACTGTAAGACAGACCTTTCTGACAATGATTTTAAAAGGAAAAACAAAATGCTTGTGAGTTTGAAGTTTGTTTGTCTGGCTGTCACTACACAGTATTTCTGTTGTCAGAGAATGCCCAAATACAAAAGCTTTCCTTGGCATATTATACAAAAATAAATATGAGCAGTATACAAATATAAAATCTTCATTACTTTAAAGGGAGCTACATTGTATCATAACACTTACAGCAGAAATTTACTTGTTGGCAGAAATATCTTGGTAGCCCTGAAATCTTTGAGAATCTGAGGTAGCACTGGACCTGAAACTAGAAAGTAATTTCTACAAAATGCAGTAATTGAGCGATTAGCAGCAGGGACAGCATTGATGAACTGGTTAGGACCAATTTGTGTTTGCCTCCTCTCTTGCATTACTAAACCAAATGAGAAGTGCAAGGAAGAAAAACCAAGATGAAATAGGAATCATCGACACAGTTCAAGCTAATTTTGCAATTCCCATCAGAGCAATCATAAATGTAGCTACTGAATATAATTTTCACAGGGGTTTTTTTGTAACAGATCACATAATCTTTCATGTATCCTTCAGAGGAATTCAGAACATTAAGAGGATTGAGGTGCTGTATTTTGATATGGAAAATAGGGAGGGGTGGGAAAGAGAAAGTAAGATCAAAACAAAATTGTAATTACTGATTATGTTTGAAATAAAATAAACCAAACCCACACAAGTTAGATTTCTTACCCTGGTGATTAGTGGCCAGTAAAATTTTGTAACCTAAAGGAGGTTTCTCTTTCCAGTACATCCAGTTTCTTCCCCACGGCTTTGCTTTTGCTGCTACTCTAATGCCAAAAGTTTGTAGGTGGCCATTATGTGTTATAATCACAGAAGTTATTCCTATCACATAATTACTGAACTGCCCTGAGCACAGATGTACTTTAATGAGCCTTTGGGGAAGTGGATTTAGCTTTCTTCTGTTTCTGAATGGCTAAAAACCATTCATGCACTGCTTGCAGAGTCATTGCTTGCACATGGATTATATTTCCTGGCAGTCCTTGCTTCCGCTATTTAGATTTAAATGTTCACAGCTATTTCTTCCTTTGAAAACTCTTAAAAACTTTTAACTTTCCTTATTTAATTTACTGATTGATTTCACAGAAATTCAAAAGCAAAAGTATTCTGGAAATACTTTCTTGAGAACTGGCTTTCCTGGATGAAGTGAACTGCCACATTTCTCAAGGCAAATACTGCTCGTTTAGTTTTTAGCGAAACAACTCCTTTGTGGAGTCTCTGTGCCAGTACATTCTGGGACAAATGCTCTGCCAGTGGAATCAAGCTATAGAAGAAAGGAGATGAGAAAATATTAGTTTAGTAAGGAATCATTACAGCATCTTTAACTTTTAAATATTTTCTTTTAAAGCACCATAGATTTTCTGACCCCAGTCTGCTTCTGCATTTGTCTCTACATCTTCTATAAGAACTGTCCCATGGTTTGATTACCTGTGATACCTAAGATTCCCTTTTCCTTGGTGATTTAAAGAGGAAGCCTGTATCAAAAATTCAGAGATTTGTGGTCAATGGCTCTGTGTCCAGCTGGAGGCTGGTGATGATAGCTGTCCCTCAAGCTGATGAGTGATGTCCCTCAGCACTCTGCCTTGGACTCGTGCTCACTAATATATTTATCAATTACACAGACAGTGAGGTCATTTGCAGATGACATGACACTGAGAGATGCAGGAGACAAAAGAGAAGATAGGGATGCCATCCATGGGGAAACCTGGACAAGCTTGAAAAGTGGGTCCACAAGAATCTCATGAAGTTCAGCAAGGGCAAGTCCCAGGTACTGCCACCAGTGTTGGGGCAATACCAGAGAGACTGGGAGAAGAAGACATTGGGAACAGCCTTGCAGAGAAGCACTTGTGAATTCTCATTGATGAAAAGCTGGACATGAGAACTGCCCTGAGCACTGACAGCCCAGAAAGGTGCACTGACAGCCCAGAGCACTGACAGCCCAGAAATCCAATCGTATCCTGGGCTGCATCCAAAGCAGGTCAAAGGAGGGGATTCTGCCCCTCTGCTCCACTCTGGCGAGACCCATCTGGAGCACTGCATCCAGCTCTGGGGTCCCAGCACAAGAAAGATGGGAGCTTCTCAGTACGAGTCCAGAGGAATCCTTGAAGACAGCTTGAGAATCTCTGCTGCTAACAAACGCTAACAGGATTGGAGTTTTCAGTAAGGAGAATAAAAGCTCCCAGGGAGACCTTACTGAAGATTTCTTTACTTAAAGGTCTTATAAAAAGAGAGGGAGAAACTTTTTATATAGGTAAAATCTAGTCATAGGAAAAAAATAATGGTTTTAAACGAAAAGAGTAGATATTTAGAATAGATGATAAGAAGAAATTCTTTACTGTGAAGGTGGTGAGACTTGTCCAGAGAAGTCATGGGTGCCCCATTACTGGCAGTGGGACCAGGCTGGATGGGTCTCTGAGCGACCTGATCCAGTGTGTGGCAATATTGCTCATGGCAGGGGTAGGAAGGGTTGGAACTAGGTGGCCCTTAAGGTCCCTTCCATTCAATGATTTCATCATCATCTTGATTTTGTTTTTTGATTTAGCTATAAAAAGGACAATTAATTCATTTCTTTGAACCATTGTTACTTCTTATGACCATGTGAGAAATACACATAAAGGTTTGTTTATATATGGATTTTTCAGTAGATAGGTACATTCTCTGAGCTATAAAATACATCACCACCAAGAAACCAGATAAGTAATTGTTATCAGAATACTGTGTTGAGAATCCTGTAGTGCAAAGAATATTAATAAGTCTATGTCTCTGACAAAGAAAAAAGTCTGACAGATCATCTGATGATGCTATTGGAGAGACAAAATTTGTAATAAAAATGTCAGACCTCAGTATTTAGACATAACTTATCCAAAATTATAAAAACAATCATATAATTTGCTTTAAAAAGTAGTCAGAGGAGAAATTATATTTTATTTGCTTATGGCCTTTGAAGATTCATCTTTACAAGCTTTGCATAGCAACTTTGTTAGAAAAAGGTTTAAAAAAGCTGATTTGTTTTAGATAGTTATTTGATTCTAATTATAAGGTCTATGACAAGACATATTATTAGGCTCACTAAGTATCTGAGAGAACTACAAGACTGAAAATTCAATTTAGTTAACTCCATGACCAAAAGGAATTCTTTTTTTAATCTTTTACCTGAATCTCAGGCTGCTAGAACTATCTTCAAAATCATGTTCCAAATTTCTGAACCTAAACTCTTGAACAAGGTTGATTACAATGTCACATACTATGCTACCACAAAAATATTACTGAAATAGCTCTATTTGTCTCCTTTATTTTTTTTCTAAAAGAATGTAAATTATCTAAGTTAATTTAAATTAATTACATTTTAATGAGCTTTTAGGGCTACCATAAATTAAGATTTATAAATTAAATATGCACATATCATGCTACTGTAATAATGAATATTCCATATTTACATAGGTTTATCAAATTTCACATCTTCAACAGACATTTATTAATTTGACAATTGTTATCAATAAGAAAATTTCAGTTCAAAGATGTATTCCTTTGGTAGATTTAATTTACATAGTGAGATTGTTGAAGTGCCCAGAAACAGCTTACTCTTGCACAGGAGAATTCTGAGGGATTAATTTAAAATAAAAGTCTACAAACATGGTAGAGAAAAACTGCAGCTGCTATAATTGGAGAAATTAGCTCAAACTACTGTATCTTATTATATGTGTTTTATTATTGTATGTCCTAAATAACAGCAACACTAAAGCACTGCTCAGAAAAAGGGAAGGTGGTAGAATTTAAATCTAGTGGGCTGAAACTGCAAAATCCTTGTTTTATGCTCAGTTTATCACACTGAATCATGCAACCAACACCAGTCTGATATTCAGAAATTCCTGCAGTGTCAGTTTGCTCATGTAGAAGAATTAGTCTCAGACACACAATTTGTATTTTGAACTTTGTTTCTGGTATTGGTACAGGTATCAGCTGTAGAAGCTAGGTATGCAAATATCACATTAAAAAAGTAAAAATTTCCTTGATAAAGACCACCATCTGCCAACCACCTTTACATCATAACTTGAGACTAACCCTTTTACTGAGATGATTATCAGTGTAGCCACTTTAGCAATGATTTAGGAAGTTCAAGTCACTAATCTGTGAAATACTAACTAAAATGCAGATGAAGAACAAATTCAAGCCATAATCACAACAAAGTTAATATTCTATGATTTTATATGACAATAGAAAAACCTCTCACTAGACATGCAAAAACTTAGAACGATTCTCATGTCAGCTACCTTCTTTCTGAAAATCATTCTCTCTGTCTTTTCTCATAAGTAAGGAAATTTCTTGTCACACAGACAAGGCAAAACTATTATCTAGAGACCACATTTAGAAGAAAAACTGTCTTAATTTTGGGGTTTTAGCAGATAATAAGTCCAGCTGTGTTTTAACTTTTCATGCTTGTGAACTAGCATTCCTATTGGGCATCGAGCAAGATGCTGAGCGCATCAGAGAGTTTAAGGTCTTTTATCCATATGTAAATTAATGAAAATAATTTCCAAATATTTCCAGATGCCTTTTTGGAGCAACTAACAGACAAATAAATAGTACTTGTGTGTACAAAAAGACACATATGGAGGTCTTTTCTTATTCAAAACACTAGAATAATGAACATGATCCCCATGAACAACGTGTTTCCTTTCTTGAGTATGTGTATACATGTATATCTGCCCATACTATGGAATTCTAAATAGCATTTAAGAGTAATTTAAAAAATAGTTGAATTTAGGAAGCTTGGTCTTTTTAACCAAAATTCTACAAAATTTAGTGTTATGGAGATTGTAGAAAAACGAGTGAACTGTTAATAGTTTTTTCCCATGTAAGAATCAGGGACCACCAACAAAAATAGTAGAAACAGCAAAAAAAATCACACGTGATTATTTAACATATAATGAACAATAGATGAACAGAAGTCCTTGTCATATGAAGGTGTAGATGTAAAGTATTTATATGGGTTCAGGGTATGGGTAAAAGACTTAGAACTGAAACTAAATCTAACTCAGGGACCTAGAATTTTCTGTGCAATAAAACAGAAGGTCATAAAACAGAAGGGTAAATAGTAAAAATAGTCATGCATGTACATAAAAGAGACATTACTGTTGACAAGACACAATCCATGAGTAGATCAATCCTTAAAATCTGTTTTCTTCTTAAACTTACTGTTTGATTTGTATGTTCAATTTCCATATGAATGGTAGCATAGAATTATATATATATATATATATATCACACAGACTAAATCCCTAACAAATCAGCTACTCAGGTATTATTTTCAAGACTAATTTGTATCACACAAAATCTGTGATACTTAAAAGCTCTACCTCCCTGCAAACTGAAGTCATCCGCTCAGTCTTCATGTAGGTCTAGATATTACTGGTGAGTCATGAAATTAAAAAGAAAATGGCAAAAGAGCAGAGAATGTTATACACTATCAAAGCAGTTATGATATTTCTTGAGATGTATGAAACAGCCAGCTGTTCCTCACTTTTTTCTGCATTTTACCTTTTCTAGACTAAAATCTCTAGTTTGAATTCCACTGAGAAGCTAAGTGATAGGTTTTTAATATAGTTATATAGACTTAAAAAAACCATCCTGACAAAGATGTCAGGGTGATTTTTTCCTACCTAGGTTGCCCCATGCAAAGCAAGAACATCCCTTGCAAACAGCTGATATTTTGTAATTCTGTTAGGCTTGAAAAACTTGTTTATATGCTCCAGGCTGTTTACATACTACTGTTTTATAACTTGCTGGTTTCCACAGAAAATTCTTGCAAGAACTGAAAAATATTCTTTATTTACTCATCAGGATGTTACTGGTGCTGGTGGGAGCAGAAGTGAAAAGGAGACCACATGCCTGCAGCAAATACTCATAGGAAAAAACTTTCAGTTAAGCAGACACACATACGTATTGGTATTGATCAGACCATGCCTGTGTTCTTCCAAACAGTGTAATTGCAAAGTTATTTAATGTTGCACTGATAGCTTTAAACAAAAAACAAAACAAATTAAAAAATAAAGGAAGGCTGAAACCTGCCCAAGAAATCAGTGCTTGCTTCCTGATCTGATTTAAAATTCAAGCAAGGCCCTCAGAAGACAGAGACAAGGGGAGCTGCTGCAAAAATTGAGACATGGTGAGACAGCTTGAAAGACTAGGGAGCATAGTAGTTGTGCAAAAGCTTTTCAGTATCAGTGGGCAGGGAGGAAGTGGAGAATGGAGTCATTCATAGAGGGAGGAGCTCAGCTGTTAAGGCCTTTCCATGGAATAGGAGACTGGATGTAAGAACTTGAGGTCAGGGTCAGAGGAAAGGATGGTGAGAGAGACGCACCATAGTGAGAGCACATGAACAACCACCTGGCCATGGATGCTCAGTGGGCCACTTTCAACCACCCAGTTAAGTCTCTGGGTCGCTAAAACCGGCTTAAAGATTTCTTCTTTCTGACATTTTCTGTTTTGGCATGTGGTGGGACATAAACTGTCAGGAACATTTGGGAATAGCTGTGATATCTGATTAGAACATGTGCTAAACATGAAAAAAAGTCCTCTGATATTTTATTGTTCTTTAATTTTAACTTCATTTTTAAAATAATTCTTTCCATCTAAAAGTAAGACAAACCAATCTCCACTGTAATTTAAAAACAGTTTGTCTTTTAAAATAATAAAGTTATTGCAATATATAATACTCCCCTGTAAAATTTCAGTAGGTAAAATAAAGAATAAGTTATTGGCTAGAAAGTGTACTATAAACAGGAATCTTGATCTTGAGACTTTAGAAAGGAAAATGAAAAATTTAATTGTGCATTAAATGAGAATTCCAAGTTGTGGACATTATGGAGTTGTATAGGAAGTACCTCAATGACAGAATATAGGCTATGTCTTTTCCATTATGGAGAGGAAAACAAAAGGCAATTTTTGAAATTGAAGATTTTCAGAACAAATATCAAGCTCTGGCAGTAGCTGTGAGAGCATAGTCATGTTTGCATAAGATATGTTCTCAGATTCTGAAAATAGGTGTTTAGGTGTTTGTTCATATTCTCCTGCTTTTGGGACTCTGGTAGATTTTTTATTCCATGAGAATATTTAATTTAATTTTGAATTGAATTAAACTTTTGGCTTCCAGAGTGTCCTGTGGCAGTGTGTTTCAAAAAGTAATCATTCATTATAAAAAATCTGCTGTATTTAAGGAGACATGCTGCCTAACCAAGTTACTTAATAACTTAATATGATCCTTGTGTTATGAAATCTATTGGGCAATGTTTCCATCATTCACAATTGGATCTATTTCAAATCCAGAGAACATCAGTCTATGTAATTTCACTAAATGTTTCTGTTATATAATGGGTTGGTTATGTGAAAATCTGTGAAGGATGAAAGTAAATTTCAATAAAGGAATTTTTTACACCCACCCACAGAAGAAGAGAGCCAAATAGCTCTGGTTTCTAGTGGTTATAGTAAATCCTCATTTATTTTCCTAACGTATACAAAAAAAACTCTAATAACCTTCGTGTACATTTGTGTACACCAGATGTACATTTTGAAATGTTTCACATGCTGTTAATTTAAGAAATATTTACAGCAAAATAATAATGAAAATATTTTAATTATTCTTATTGCTGTTTTTTTGCTGATGTTGAAGTCTCTCACAGTTAATATGAATGTTGCAAAACCAACTACAGCCTTTTCCTCACGCAGTTGTGATAAAAAGAGCTGGAGACCTTATATGAAATTAAGTAAAATTGAACCACATCTCCTTGATTAATATTTATCTTGTTTGTTTTAGTGTGGTGTTGGCCAAAGGTAAATTCCTCTTCTTTCCTTGATGAAAGTAAAATGCTTCTAGTGGAGTTCCATCACTTATGGAGAAATATTTAATGAAATATATTTAATAATATACAGGGTGTGTACATTCAAGGAAAATATCTCACAAACACACAAATACTTTCAGTGAACTACTTCAGAATATATTGGAATCTTCTGTTGGACTAACACGATATATACACTTTCTTGGAACTTGAATATCACTACAGTTCATGAAAAACCCAAAACAAGAAAAGAGAAAGAGAAGAGGTTATAGACCAAAACCATACACCTGTATTTTCAGAGACCTAACTTTGAAAATGTGATAAATGCTGTATCGTAAAGCTCAAGGTTTTCATACTAAAACTCAGTAGCAAGGTTCATACAGGGATTGATAGATAGCCTAAATCTTATTTTAGAAAGGGATAATATATCTTATGGCATGATGGATGTTTTTTTCACCTTTCTCAGTCTCTGAGAAAATGAGAATTGAAAACTACCATGGATGTGTGAAGTGTTTTCTACATGGACTGATAAGAATATGTGAATTTTAGCATATTTGGGGGTTAAAGAAAAGAAAAAGCTCTGATCCCAGAGCCACAATTATAGAATCATAGAATCAAAGAATCATAAAGGTTGGAAGAGATCTTTAAGATTTTCCAATACAACCACACATCCAACACTGCCACTGTAAACTGCTAAACCACTTGGCCACATCACCCAGCACCATATTCAGAAGCCTCCAGGGATGGTCATTCCCCCACTCCCCAGGGAAACATATTCAAATGCCTGACCACCCTGATAGTGAAAAAATTTTTCTCATACCTAATCTGAATCTCCCCTGTCTCAATAGAGGGCCATTTTCTCTTGTCCTCTCACTGTAGGCACGGTAGGATTCTCAAGGTTTGTCTTGGAAATGAAAAACAGCACATGCAGAGCACACTCAACATATTTTTTTAGATAATTTTTTTTTTCAGGTACCAGTGTTTTAGGTAAAGAGAGTAAGAAAATTACCTTTCTGTCTAGAAGATAAAGTTAAGGGGTGCCAAAAATCCATGAAGACATAATCAAGTTTGTGACACCATAATCAGGAGCAGACTCCAGATGTTCCTATGACTGCTATCACTGCTACCACATGAGCAGTCTGCAGCCTGTATTGCCTTCACTCTTACTGCAAACTTTGTTAATACCACCATGATATTACTGCTATTGAGTAAGCCTCTGGCTGTTCATCAGTTCCTTGGCTGATGCTCATTTTGTCATAAGTTTACTATTAAATAGCTGAATTGTGTTTTTCTCAGTCAAAAGCTACTTCAGCTTCCTTGTTTTAAAAATGTAAGTTACAGTAAAATAAAAATATACACATGGATGGTAGCTGTGTCTTGGCTCAGTGCTGTGGTGAAACAGGCACTCACAATTTTCTTCTTGTGCTTTCCTGAAATGGTTTCTGTAGGAAGATTATGTGAGCACAAAACCCAGAAAGAAGCTACCTTATACTGCAACCAAGGTGCCCAATCCTAATGGCCAAGCACACTACAGACACATACATCAATCTAGACATGTCATCCAGTGCTATCTTTTTGCTCTTTGAGGACAAGTCAGTAGGCTCAAGAAGATCTCCTTCATGTACCCAGTCAAGAACAGCTGGTGGTCAGAAAACTACATCCTGTCTAGTGGCAGAATCACATGGAAGAAAATACAGCTGGACCTTAAAGAGTCCACGTTTCAAGTCTCTTGGATGGCTTTTAATTAGCTACTACTGTATTGGGTATTTACTTGCTTTCTTTTTTCTTTCCTCTCCTTCAGAAATAAGCTACAGATCTAGTTTAAATAGGAACATCAGTTACCTTCCTATGAATGTAATGGTTTATCAAAGTTCTTTTTCTCCATTCCTACATATATCACTTACACTTCAGCTTCCATCTCAAATTCTCAGCCAACTTTGTAGGAGAGTACTCTGTACATCTAAAGTCATGATTAACCTTTGGTGGTGGTGCTGTGTATCAGTTTAGGGAAGAGTTGTATGGGAGAGAAAAGATATAGAACTTCAAGTATGGATATTCATTTCTCCTTCACTTAAATATTCCAAAGGTTGGTCTGCTCTAATTAAAACACACATCAGTATAAATCATTAAAATTTGTCACAGTTTCAGTCTCCTCATTACTATAAATGACGGCTATATCATGTAGTTTGTCATAATGAATGGAGAAGGCAAGGAAGAAATGGAAATTAAGTAAGTTTTCTAAATAATTAAATTATCAGGCTAATTGTGGAAATGAAGGAATATCAACAGTCTCCTTGCAGGAGAAGCTGGATATCGAGAGGATCTAGTGGGACAGAAGTGAGAGCAGTGACAGATCCAGAGTAGCTTTCAAGCTGACAATATCAGTGTGCTAACAAATTTAATACCATTGTACACCCTTGAGTGACTTAGTACTATGTATAACAGCAACTAATGTCTAGCATTCATTAAATTGATATACTATAATTGCTTATTTTTTATTCAATCAATATATTGCATTCTAGTATGGAAAGTTCAAATGATATTTACAATCATATTAGACTATAAACCAGAAAGAGTTTCAAAACCCAATCTCACACCAATCCTAGATTCAAATAAAGACAACAAATGTGCAATCACAACATGTGAGATGCTGACTTTTAACCTTGAGAGCAAATATTACAATGCTCAAACCTGAAGAGATCTCAGGTGGACAGACAGCAACCTCCATACACACCAATATAAACAATGATAAACCAAAGTAAATGATCTGCCAACATTAAAACGCAAACCACCACAAAGACTAATTCATCAGATTCTATCACTATTGCAGCAAATTTGACAAAAATTTGAGGGAACATATGCACACTCTACCTACATCATGTATAAATACACAGCTCAGTCTGGGACAGAACTCTCTATCACTTTTATGCATGTGTTGAACCCACATAGACAAATCTTGCTGTTTCAGGGAGTACCTACAATGCTTTTTCTGCCCCCAAAAATGCAACAGAATTAAATGTTCACTGGCTTCTAAAGAGAAAACAAAAAGTGCAGAAAGGTAAAGTAACTTCTCTTGTTATAGAATAAAATTTGGCTAAGAATAAATATGTGTCCTAATATTTTACCTTTTCATCTTGAGATCATTCCTGGGTGTGTGGTCCAAGTACCTAATTGGCTTCACATCCTTCAAAAGAGGCCTTTTATTATTTGATCCATTGCTATATTATATGTTTTGAAAAATCATTAAGTCAAATTTGCAAATCTGTGTATTGGCAAGAATTAGTTCAGAAATTGGGAGGCCTCTGCCAAACAAAAGCAATGCATGCCAGAGGATGAACTCAGTAAGAGTTTTATCATGGCATAACACTGACATTTAATTATCATAGCTATTTCCCCTTGCCTCTCTTTTCTCCCTTTGGTTATAATGATTCTGCAATGAGCTTTTACAATTTCCTCATTAACCCCCTTCTAAATTGTAATTAAAAATAATTGATCTTGTTACTAAGGGGTCACTTATGAACCCCATTTCCTATGGGTTATTTCAAGAAATTACTTAAACATGTGTTTTAACCTCTACAGTTTATCTCCAGCATTTGCTTCAGTAATCCAAAACATTCTTTACTCCTATCAATTATCAATCTAGAGTCACAAGGAGTCCATTTGAGCATGTTCCTTCAGGAAAACATTCAAGTGGATCAATAAACATTACCATGTAAGAAAGGGTTCTGTATCTGGTGAATGGCAAGCTGTCGGAACCCAGGGCATCTCTTTCACTGCCCTGGAAGCTCAGGAGACCCTGACCAGACAATCTGGGAACTGAACAAGAAGGATTGACCCCAGTACAGGATGTTTACAACCCTGTCCAGGGGGGTGAACAGGGGGGTTTTTACCCCTGTCCATGGGGGTCACAGACCATGACACAAAGCAGGGATGAATTACAAATCTCAAAAGTGTGGAACACAGTAGTTTAGCTTATCACTGAGTGAGAAATATGTAGTTTTAGGTTTTCTATAATAGAAGTAAATGTAGACAAGATGGAGATTTTGGGGCGGTTCCCTAAGTTTTTCTTCTTCTTCTTCACCTCCATTTTCTGATGTGACGTTAGCATAATGTGGCTTGTGGAGATTGGGCCAAGTGGGTATGATCTGTTTGATGTGGATGGTGGACATTGGTAAGAAATGGTAAACAATATGTTCCTAATAATCTGTATAAAAGGCGTCCACCCTTTGGGGGACGGGCAGTGGTACCATGGCGGGTGTTCAAGACAGACCTCGCTGGGCACAGAGAGAACTATGAGATAAAGAATAATAAACAAAGTGATAGACCTTGGAGAAACTGAAGTCCGAAGCCTCTGTCTCTTTCTTGCATCTGCCCCGAAACATCCAGGAGGGCAAAAAAGACTCTAAACCACCAGAATATCGGAATTGATAATTCCGACAGCAAGCAATTAAGCTGTGTATGAACTTCAGATTACCAAAAAAATACCAACACAAAACAAAACAAAAGTACAAAACCCACCCCTAAACAAAACAGGTTAGGGTTTTTTTTTGTTTTACCTATACATGAGAAGAAGATAGATGTAAAAATGAACAAGAGCTAAATGAGTTATGTGTTGATGAGGATAACTAACTGCTCTACTTGCAGAGCATATTTGGAATTTTTTTCTACCTTAAGAGTAAATAGAGAAACACAAAATTACATCTAGACTAACAGGTCCCTACCAGGGAGCTGTTTCTATGCCTTTAAATAAATCTACAGGTAGATTAATTTAAAGGCATAGAAATAAAAGGAATTGAAAGGATTCATTCATTTTTCAAGACTTTCTCAGCCCTTTCTCCTTGGGTATTTGGGATATAAACCTTGCATATGGGCCATGACATTCTCCAAAATCATAAAAGTGTTGGTTTAGGAACCCTTGCAGAGGTAGAAGTGGTAGAGATTAGAGATTTTGTCAAGGATTGAGTTTTTCAATAACCATATAAAGAAAAGCATTTTCTGTGGCTTCTTTTGTTTTGAGAGGTGTTGCTCTTTTTCAAAGGTTAATTGCAATTTCTAACAATTTTCCTTTTTAAAAAAGTTTATACCCTTTGAAATGTGACTCTATTTTAATGAAATATGCCATTGCAGTGATGACTATCATGCTTTTGGCACTGTCCAGTGCAATTTTTTAAAGCCTATAAAAACTGTGTCCAGTATCTCTGTCTGAAGTGGGGTTTTCCTGGAACAAGTTTGGTCAGATTCATTAGAGTACAAGATAGCAGTTATGTCCAGATCAGGACTCATTCTTCATTTGATCTCTCTAGACTTTCTCATGACAAAGCCTATCCTATAACATAAAATAAAGAATGAAGAGCTTCAAAACTTGACTGTCTGTGAGGAAAGTCATGCGACTAGTGCATGAACAGCAATGAAATTATGGCATGTGCACCCAGGCATTTACACATTAACGCTTTTACATATGCTTGCAGGCAGTTCTTAACTTCCCAATATTTCCTTCCAGCTTATAGGCAGAACTTTTGCATAATTTATCCAGTGCTTGAAATACCATTCATGTTGACACCTAAAGGGGTTCAAACTGTTCCTTTTGTCCTATCAAATAAATATATGAGACAAGGAAAATAGCACACTTCCTCATCAAATCAGAAACAGCAATTTCTGATCTGAGAAATTTCTCAGAT
>VWYP01016489.1:8771-35060 GCA_013400435.1 Pycnonotus jocosus
TAATTTTGGAGACATACTGAAGTGCTGATACTAAAAACACACAAAACTTTAACATCATATTTTTATTGATATAAATCATCATCATGGAATTAATGCAACTTTGCTGTCTGGAATAGAATCAGGAAGACTTTTCTGCAGCTGCAGCTAAGCAAAGGTTGTGATACTACAAATTAGAACTAAATAGGAGACTGATATTAGAAACTGGAACCTTATTAGCTTTATTAATAATGAATCAAGTCTCTGAGACAAAGGGTCCCCAAAGGTGAGATAACTGGAGTTTGAATAAATGGCTGTATTACTATTAACACATCCACTCATGAAAGCAGGTTAGTAATATATACAAAAACTGAGCTCTCAGGGAGATTTAGGAAAGTCTATGTAGATAAATTATATAGGGAGGCTGAGATGTATTTCTTTGGTTATAGCTACTTTAATAAAATGACCTGACAGAAATATATTTCTCCATGAAAAAATCATATTAAAACAAAATTGTTAAAGTTTCAAAGTCAAATGCTAAAAGCTAGGAAAAGCATGAGAATAGTGTCATGCTAATACATTCACACAATGAAGCACTTTCTTGTTATATAAAATACTGCTCTTGGACCCATGACTTTTTCTGCACAAATGGTGTGTGAGATCACGCAATGATCAGCTATTCAACTTTTTGTCCACAAGTGTGATGCAAAACTACATGTTCTCCAGATCCTGCTTTGTAGACACAGCTTTTGTCTCTCTCTTTTCTACTGTGCTAATTATTGCATTAACAGAAGACTTCACTAGTATGTTTATGCATTTTGGCTTGTAATTCTTCTGAAAGATTTTTCCACTTATAAATGAGGAGCAGAGACAGAGAGACATTAAGAAAAATGTTCTTTTCTCATTTTAGAGCATTTGAAAGGAGTGAAAGTATTGTTGGTTTTGTTTGTTGGTTGGTTTCTTTTCCCTTCCCATAGTGTTGTCATGTTCAGTACTACCTAGCACTCCAAACATTTAACACACAGTTCCCAGTGACTTTTCTTGCCGTTCTTGCAGCTCTTAAAATTTTTGAGCAATGGCATTGTGATTTGTTTATTGTTCTGGATTCCAGAGGAAGGTGCCCAGGTAATCACAGAAGAAGGGTACACATGTGTTTCCTGCACTAATTTTTTCCCCCTATTTTTGTTTTTTTTTGACATCTCAGTGTTTATTTTTCTCCAGTTTTATCCTCTCTGTCTGTTTCCTTCATGGACTGCTTCCAAAGCTGATTAATGGATCTAAGTTTGCCCTTTGGGGCATTTTCAGCTCTTTTCTAAATTTTTTTTTCATCATCAGTTAAGTGTGGCTTCTAGTGTCCCGCTTTTTGTTCACATGCATTGTGTGTTCCATAGCAACTTCTGTCTGAATCAATACAATAAATATCTGGTTTCAAAACAGTAAGATGAGATGGTTGTCTCAAGCACAAAACTACACCTCAAACATATGACCTTCAACAGTTGACTTTAAGTTAATATTTGTGACTATTGTTATTTTTGTTGGTACTACCATTAAGTCCTATTCCACAAATTTTTTTTTTCTGTCCCTGTTTTTTTCAGACTTTGTCTGACAGTTTAACTGCATAAAAAGACAATCAGCCCTTGGGCACAGGGAAACAGGTGTAAATTTGGACCCACCTGAGCAGTAGCCTAGCATTTACCTTATCCTACCCACAGCTCACAAACAAATGTTGCTGATTACAAAGGGACACTTAAAATCCCTCTCAAGTTCCTTATTTCAGCCACATGAAAATGCACTTCCCTAAAGAAAGGAATACAAATTTCACTGGGTGAGAGAGAGAATAGAAAATGAAGTTGTAGGATTCATTTCCCCTGGGTGACGTAGTCCTGTACTCTTAGAGCCTGCCTGGGGCAGAAATATTATCGTATTTTCTGCCTCCTTTAAAGCAATTTCCTGACTCTTTGCTCAAATTTGTGTGAAGCTTTCATGGACTGTTAGGAACTTCTGTGTGTGTGTACACTGGCCTATGTACTGTCCTACAAGCATAACAGATTTAATCTTCAGTTTTGTTACAGTAAAACAGATCTTTTGGAATAGATTTCCACAAGGAGTGTGACATGATATTGATGCTTTGTGATAGAGACTAGTGTCTGCCTGTGATAGGAGGACACTGAATTCAGTGACTGCAAATTCTGTGCCAATCTATGCTCCTCTGACCAGAATGCTTTGCAAATATTTCCTAGAGAAAGGACTTCAAAGAAGGTCTGACAACATCTGCTTTATAGGACCTGAACTGGCAAAACTGACAGAAAAAAAAATATAGAGAAAGGTTGAGTTGATCTGGATATGGTATGTAGGGATTTCCAACACTAAGCAGTTTTTATCTGTAGAAGATTTTTTTTTCCTTCTCTTTTTTGGTTTTAATGGTTTTACTGGGTCTGTCTGGGATGAAGATGCAAAATTAGCTTTCTTCATGGTAGCTTGCATAGTGCTGTCGTTTGCATTTGTGGCTGAAGCAGAGTTGATAGTATGGCAGCATTTGGCTACTGCTGGAGAAGTAAATGTCAAGGCTTTTTTTCCTCTGTTCCATCCAAACAGGAGCAGGCTGGATACGAGAAGTGGTTGAGACAGGGCACGGTCAGGACAGCTGACACAAGCTGACCAAAGGGGCATTCTTTACCATTTTGCATTGTGCCCAAGCAATAAAGGTGAGGAAAGTGGGCTATTGGTGGTTGTGGTGTTTGTCTTCCTATTTTGTGTGCCAAGGTGCTGCTCTCCTGGAAGTGGTTGAACATCTGCTGGTCAATGGAAAGTTGTGAATTAATTTCTCTATTTGGCTCTACTTGCAAGCGTGGTTTTTATCCTCCTTATCAAATTGTCATTAGTTTGGGTGATGGGTTTTTTTGTTTTCTTTCTATTCTTCCTGGAGGAAGGTGACATGAGTGAAAGGAAGAATGATTGGCTACCATCTCGACTCAATCCACTGCAATATTTAAGATAGAATTTTGGTAAAATTTAGGCATTATAATAATGTTTGATATTGTTTTGGAGATGAAGTCTTTAATTCCTGAAATGAATCTTGCCATGGCCACAGGTTGAAGACCAACAATCCTCACCACACTTGTGAACTTTTTGTCAGATGAAGAGAGTGAAATTGAGAATGAGATTATATGACGGCATAAATATAAAATCTCAACAAGTGGGAGGGAGAAAGTGTTTCACTGGAGAGAAAAGTAATTTATGCATACTCAAAGCAAAAGGTGATATGTGTCTGTGAGCATGTATATCTTAACAAAGGCTTTGTCTTTACAGGCTGTGTAGGCAATCTCTATTCAAATCCTTGTGGAACTGTTTAATCGCAAAACCAACCTTATTATCATATGTTCTCAACTTACTTGATCTAGATATTCTAAATAACTGAATACTTTAAGAGATTTTAAATAGTTTCATTTTATATTATTGTTGTCTTAACCAAGGGTACTTATGTCTCAAGAGATCAAGTTTTCCTCTGAATAGCAGTGTCAAAATATTTCTCCCAATAATGCATATTATTGAAATATGACTTTCAGTATACTGTATTTGATTTCTTTAATAATTTAATACTGTCAATGTTGTGATTCAAGTAAACTGACTAATTCAATTGACAATATTCTTCTTTATTTGTCACTAATTAAAATATGCATTCATTAACTCTTCCTGCAAACAGTCATTTATTTCTTTAGGCATGCTTTATCAAAAGGTCTGTGACACTTGCATGAATTTTAATCTTATTATTTATCAACATTATTTTCATTGTTTTTACTTATAAAATATTACAAATCCTCACAGTGTGTTGTTTGGTTGGTGTGGGATGCTCAGATCCTATGTGATACATGCTGTGGTCTTATACCTTGAGTGGCCTTATGCAATCTGGAACAAAAGTTGCATTGTCATTCTGCTCATTAGGACTATCAGAAAAAGCTTTGCATACAAGTTGTGCAATGTCTCCTAGGTCCTACTCAAAACAGATATGTTTTTCATGGGATTGCATAGCTTTGTTCTTGGGTATTTTGCTCTAGTTTGATGTGAGAGTGAGGAGACAAGCAGGGCTAATAGATATGCTATGTTGAGCTTTTTATCTTTATTAGTTTTGTTTAGTTTTGTTTTTCTTTGCTTCTCTACTTCTCTTGCAATTTCTCCAGAGTAGAAGCAGGTAATTAACTTATCTTTTCACAGTTTACAAGTGTAGTTTACAGGTGACTAGAGTATGCTGATGAATAGGGATAATTTTACCTTTCCAACTCTCACACGCCCATGGATCTGCTACCGCAGACACACAAGGCACACACATTTTATATATCCTTTTGTTAAATAATTTTCTTTAGATGGAAGGAAATACTTGTTTGTCTTCGAATACTTGATTGCTGCAAGCATTGTCTTCTGCAGTTTACCTGTTATTCTGACATCAACATGTACAACTTTGTCATCAAATTATTACTATAGACATTATTCTAGTAGGAAAATTATATGCAGCTTGCCCTAGTCTTAGTGTAAAAACAGTTGAGGAAAAACCTAAAAATAGGTTTCAATATTTCTTTCTTTCTCTATAAAAACAACTTCACATACCTAAGTGGTTTACTGTAAATGTGTTTTCTATATAACTGCACATATATGAGAGAAATGTTAACCCAAACAAAATTTGTATAATTTTTAATTATGAATCAGATATAGGAAGATAATTTTGGTTTTATATTAAGTTTCTATATGCAGTTTATTACTGAATAAATCTAAAAATGTACACAAAAACTTTAACATCCATTTCTACAGGCTTCCTAAGGTGTTCTAGCAATTTATGTTTCAAGTGTAGTTGAAAACAGTCCAGTCATACATTTACATTGGGAAATTACACTGACATGAAGGTTATAGGTTGATTCAAAATTGCATAGTCTGAAATTGTTCCTTTTTCAAATTAAGTATGACTCAACTTTCAAGTACAGTAATTTATTACAAGTTTGTATCTGGCTGAGACCACAGGTCAGATCTAAAATGTGGTAGGCTAAAATGGGCACAGAAAAGCTAGGTCTGCATTTTCACTGGTGCATGGAAAATGTACCCAGGATGAACTCAGCATCAACAATTCTAATTGTTGTCAAAATTATCTCAGTCACTTTGCTGAGACTGTCAAAGATGCAGAAAACCTGGCATATTTGTTAAAAGATGAAGGCTGTTTCATCGGGGATAAGCATAAACAAGACTGGATTTGTGTTTAAAGCAGCCATAGCTGAGGAATGGCATTAGAGTGGACCTGGGTCCAAATGGGATATGCAAATTTTTATTATTTTCTATTTATTAGCTATATTAGGTGATTACAACAAAATTACTTCTGTTTCTGTTCTGTGAAATCTTCTGTTATCTTTCTTTATTGCTTTTGACTTAATCCCAGTGCTTCTTGGCAGCAGTGGGCATATTCCAGGATGAAATGCTGAATGATCTGCTTGTATTCTCTGGGTTGTGACTGTAGATAGGGTTAGGGTTAGGACAGAATTCACTTAAAGAATTTTAGTAGAAGTTCTGTCTGCTTTCTTATACTGGAAAACTTTTTGACCTTGTGTTCTGTTTCTGGAATAATTTTGTTCACATTTTTGTCACTGTTTTGAAGAACTCTGCAACAAGAAGTTCGTAGAATTTATGATCACCATTTTGATTGGACAAAGTCATTAGTATCTACATGTTCCTGAATCAAGAAATATAAGTTGCAGTCTGGTGTCAAATTATTTATAAGCTGCTTTAAAATCAAAAGCTAAAACATACAAAATGCTTTGCATCTGTTAAGTTGTTTGAGCTATTTCTGTAGCTGGCACCCATTAGAATATAATTTTGTGCCCATTTTAAGTTGAGAGGATGTTAGAATTTAATTGTAGTTGGGAGCATATCATTAGTCTTGAGCATCTGCCAGACATTAGGTTCTTTAGTGGCCAACATTCTTACAGAGCTTTGAAACACAGTCTTTGAGTTCACTAATGATTTGATATCATTTGACTGCAGAAGCCTGCAAAGAAAAATATTTGCAAATATTGAAGTTTGTTTTTATGTTAACAAAGCATTCTGAGTGAAATATGGACAAACAGGCATCAATACAAAGAGATCTCTCTGTTTAATTTTTAATTCTCTTTTTCTTTCATATATTAAAAGCAAATGGATTTCCGTAGGTTATGTGTATAAGTATATATCTTGTACATTATTCATATTAATTCTACTGGGGGAGACATCATATGGAAAATTAGTTCATACATTTTTGTTTTTAAATTATACCAACATGATACATTTCCTGCTGTCATAGAAGACATGATATCCCAGATGGAGCTGCACAAAATTTATATTGAAAGCTCAGCTATTGACACTTTAAAAAGAAGAACATGTATCAAAACTCCATTTGATAAAGGGTTTGTTCACTTCAGTGGAGGAACTTTCAAAGAGCAAAAATCTGAAATGGTCTATGTCACAGAGTTCTCATGGAATGATTTTGGACTATATGCAGAAGCATATGCTGTACAGTTGTCGTGTAAACAACAGTCAAAAAGAAAGAAAAATTAAATTACTCATGTAATAGGACAAACCCAAGATATTTCTTCTTGTGTTATTTTTCATTTTGGGCTATGACAGATTACCCAAAAGGTCAGGGAATATATCTAGTGTTCTCAGAAAAATGGAAACTAATCTTTCAAAAAGCAATTCTAATTCTGCATGATGTAATTAAGTTGTAGCAACTTTAAGGTAATTCTTTGCTTACTTTAAGGGCAAAATATATTTTATTATAAAGTATTCATTATCTGCAAAATAATGAAATTACTGTGCTCAGATATTCTGGTGTTGATTTAACTATTTCTAAATAATTTTTAAACATTTTTTTTTCTAAGAAGGGTGAAAATTGTGGCCTCTCTTTCACTTTCAGGTTGCCTTGCATTATACCTCTCTCTTACTGTGGTTCGTAAATCACAGAATTATTGAAAGGCTTGGGTTGAAATGGACATCAAAGATCATCTAGGTTCACCCCCGCCCTCTCCATAGGCAGGAGACTTCCACTGTACTAGATTTTGCAATACCCCATCTGACCTGGNTACCCCATCTGACCTGGCCTTGAAGATTTGGGGCTGTCACAGCCTCCCTGGGCAACATGTTACATGCCTCACTATCCTCATAGTAAAGAATTTCACTCTAGTATCTAATCTAAATATCTCATCTTCCAGTTTACAATCATTTCTCTTTGTACCATCACTATCTGCCCATTTAAAATTGTTTTCCCTCTCTTTTATAATCCTGCCTGAAGGCCAAAATGGGATCCCTCTGTTGGAAACCAGATAGAAATCTCCCAGGACCCTGTGCACACAGGCTTAGAGGCAGAAAAGAATGTAGGAGCTGGCTTGAAACCCTCAGAGAAACTGAGGTAAATAAAACCACAGACATGAAGTGGGAATGTAAATTTTAGTTTTAGGTTAGTGAAAATATGCCTTAAGTGCCTCAAGCAAGTAAAGAGCCTGTATTAGTTAGTAAGAAAAGTCCTAAAGCCTAGTTTAAAGTTCAGTAGCATTACCTTTTACAAAGTTAACTAAGTCCTAGACATGATGAAAACATAATATAGCATTGCTAGCATTCCTAGATAGAGCAGATAGAACTATGTACATAGAATTTTTAAAAGAAATTACGACCACCTTCGCACATCAATGTTAGCACTGGATAGGTCCAAGAAGGCAGTAGTAGAATTGTATTTGTAGCTGACTGGGTAAAAAAAGAATAAAAATGCACTGCTTTGAGAATGCAAGAGATCACAGAGGATGCTGCTGCTGCTGCTGCTGCTGCTGCTGGAGAGGCTGCTGCTTCTGCTTGGGACAGGACTCTATGCTAGAAAGCTTTTGCATGATGGTATGGACTGTAACACTCTGCCTTCGCGAGATCTAGACATGCAATAAACGATTTTTACAACAACCCAGATTCTTTAATCTTCTATGAAGATCCTAACAGCTTGACATCTCCCCAAAACCTTCTCTTGCCAGGCTGAACAACATCAACTCTCTCAGCCTCTCATCACAGATATGTTCCATCCCTCTCACCAATTTCATGGCTCTCCACTAGATCTGCTCTAACAGTTCCATGTTTTTCTTATGCTGGAAAAAAACAGAGCTGAGCACAATACTCCAGGAGGAGTCTCATGAGGGCTGAGCAGAAGGACAGAATCTCCTCCATCAACTGCTGCCCATGGTGCTTTGAATGTAGCCCAGGACACTCTTGGTTTTCCAGGCTGGGAGTGCTCATGGCTGGCTCATGTCCAGCTTTTCACTCACAAAAAACCCAAAGTCCTTCTCTGTAGGGCTGTTTTAAATTACTTCTTCTCCCACTCTGTGCTCATTTCTGGGATTGCCACAACCCAACTGCACGATTCAACACTTGGCTTTGTTTAACTTCATGAGGTTAACATCCTCCTCTCAAACCTATCCAGATGCTCTCTGGTTGGCATCCTTCCCTCCTGTGTTATCCACTCATAAACCTTACATTTTCTGTGGTAATCAGAAAATTGCCTGTGGAAGCACATTATGAATAAAAAGAAAAATTTCCCAGGGAGTTGACTATCTGGATCTGTCTGCTTCTATGCTCTAATAACCCAAAGTATTTCAAGTGACAAACTAAGAAATAATCAGAAACACTTGTACTATTCAGGCAAAAATCCTGGCCATCTTGCTCTTACTGTGCTGTAATTAGCATAAACTCTTGCCATGTTATGTATAATATATAAGGTAGAAAATTCTACCTGGCAATAAAATTAGTGACAAGATGACCTCTTTTTATCCAAGGAAAAAGACATAGTAAATTCTTACCCCAGCTAATGACTTTGAGAGAGACATCATAGAGAGACATCTATTTTTTCCTTTTGGAAATTGGAAAATATTTTAACTATTGCAGCAAACTTCAGTCAAATGTTTTCCAGCTATTTCAAAATTTTAAAGTACTCTTCTTGAGGACTCCTTCACGTGTTTAGAGCAGAAACCAAAATAGAAGAATAGAGTGCAGCAACTAAAATGAAGATGGCTGAATTGCTGGAGTCTCATTTCAACATTAACATGGAAAACACAAGTGGTGGAATGCCGGGTCATCTTTCAGTCTTCATTTTCTCTGCTACTTCCTAGGATATCCTGGCCTTCCTCCACTCAAATTACTTTCTATAGAATATGCAAATTTGTGGTTGTGTTTGTATTTCTAGTTCTTACTGATCTTCTTCTGACTGGTTTATACACATTTTGAAGTGTAATGCCAAAATCAAGATGTACATACCAAATGAGCCCTCACTACATTCAGTTGCCATAGAACCCAAACAGTACTTCACATGTTTCATGCATGTTTTTGCAGCTTTCATATGAAAATGATACATTAAATTAGTTTCTGGTTTTTTCTCCTTTAAACAATAACACAGCAGTTGTTCATATTCAGGCTGCGATGCCCTCTAATTTCCAGGTTAGCTTTTGTATAACTGAGTCCAAGTCCTGCTAGCTGGTTGCTGTTCAATTAATTTTATTTGTACTCATAAAACTACCTAACTGTAATTATTTCAGATGATTTTTTTAGTTTTTCAAGATGATTATGAAATTATAGTAGTTATATCCTGCATAGTATGTCTGCAAATATAATATGGGAGTAGCATACTTTATCGCCCATTTTGTTGTAAAAAAATTGAGAACTTATTCCTAGTGATTCCTTACTCTATTTAGCCTTGTACTTTTAAAAACTAAAGAAAACTAAACACTACAGTTTTTTTTTTTAATTTAGTTCTTCACTTACCTTACACTGTAGCTTATATTTTGTCACCATAGTAACTAATGAAACCCTTGAACAATACTAGACTGTGCATTGCTGCAGAAACTTCCTTAGTCCCTCTTTGTTTATATTGAAATTGTAATTTCAGTTACATAAACAACTGTAACCTACTCTAGAATATTCCTTCTCATCTTAGAGAGAATCATGTGAGAGCGTGAAAAATTAAGGTTAATAATCTGTAATTCATAATCCACTTTAGTATTTTTCTTAAGATATGCACTATTAATTTATTCTATGTTGTAAATGAGGTATGGTTGGGTAGAACTACCTTCCTTTTCTTATCAGTGCAGAGGGATATTATATAAGGCAGAAACCTTGGACTGTCTGAGTTAGGTAACTGAACCTAATTTATGAGTGAACATTCTTTTTTCCCCCTTATTTTCCTTCCTTTTATTTCACTTCATTGCCTTTTCCAAGCTTCCAGGTTCCTAGCCAGCCTCAAAGGTAATTAGAAGTTGCCACGGGCATTATTCCACATAATTTGGGGAGAATTTCACTAGACACAGGTAGGTGGGGAACAGTGAAAACTCTTTCTAGTTCTGTTTTCCTTCTTACTGCCTTCTGTCGTTGATAATTAATTGTCTGATTAAAGTTAACCTTTGCAGTGAAAACTGAAACAAAAGAGGGCATTAAACATGTCAGACTTCTCGACATTGTTTGTCATTAGCATCCAGTATCTATATGGCATGGACAGATTCTTTGCTTGGGTTTCCTCCTAATCTAATTGTAATATGGTTTGTTCTTGCCCTTTACGTTCCCTGCTAGTTGTATCTCATTTTGAGGTTTGACCTTTCTAATTTTGGGCCTATGTTCTTCCGGCTTTTTTCTGACTGTCCTTAAATATTTACTGGTTTTGCTACTCTCTTGGTGCTTCCTACTTGATTGTGAGGACACTGAACAGCTTAATGGGGAAATTTGCTACACTATCTTTTTTGCCGTAGCAAAGTTTACATTTAATACTGAATATAGAGATATTTTTTAACATCTGCCAACATCTTTTAAGGAATGACCGTCTTTTTTCTTCTTCCTTTTTTTTCCCCCCTTTCCCTGCTAGATTCATGTCTCTTGAGATCCTTCCTAGAGGTTCTCCTGTTTTAAGGTCCAATTTTAATTAGTCAATCTAGACTAATTTCTTGCTTTTGACTTAATAACTGTTGAGAAAAGTCACACTTGGAGAAAGTCTTCCCTCAGTCTTTTTCTCCATCTTTCTTTTGCTCCAGAGAACACGTATGAAAACGCTGCTGGCCTATTCACATCTATGTTTCCCAACAAATATATAAATAATTTTCATTATTAAAATCAGTCACTATACTTCCAATCTTTTTCATAGTTATCAGGCTTCTACTTTTAAATTAATTAATTATAAATAGTTTCTCATTTGGTGGCCTGCAGCAGACATTCTAAAATGTTGTTTTTTGCCTTTATCATCACATAGAGATTATTAATACTTATTATCTATGGCAGTTTGGATTTAGAACTCCCTGTTCTTCCTGAATGCTTGGTTCTCCATTCCTCACTTATAATCCCCTAAAGAGAGAACTGTTAAGTAAGGACTGTTAAAAAGTTACTTGATGGCTATATTCTTACAGATGGAACATATTCAGATTCTGGACCTTTTCTGTTTGTGTTACAGTTTATCGGTGCTGGGGGTTAAATTTGTTTGGTTTTTTACTTATAGAATTTTTTTCCCCATAAATTACTAGGAAACTAACTACTGGATACTTATCGGTACTTAAGCAAAAACAAAAATAACAGGCCGGAGGAAAGGAATGTAGCACCTGGCTACACTTCTTTAGTCTCTGGGAGATTTCTCTTGAAGGGGGAAGATACCATGAGTTTTGGGGGGCAGATAAAGGATGGGGGGCAGTTGAGCTCCCTTACTCTCAGCATCAGGAGTAGGAGAGTAAAGCTACTGCTTGCTGCGAGGAGAGTTTGCTGTCACCACCAAAGTCCAGCCCCACCTGGGCATCTGCCACCATCTGCTCATGTGCCCAGAAATCCGAGCTCTCCTTTTCCCGCCCTGCTGGAGCCAGGCCGCCGCTGTCCTGCCCCCGCCGCTTCTCCGGCCCTGCCCCGGGTCTTTGCTCCGCTGTAGCCCCGCACCCCCTNCTAAGAAAATCAGTTAATGATACTGCATCTCAGACAATGGGAATAGAAATAAATCATCAGCCCAGTGCAGGATGACTGCAGCTCAATGCATTTCTTTGTAATTTTCTTTTCCTTTATCTAACTTACTGTGCTCCACTCTACTCTTAAAGCCTCCAGGTGCTAAAACAGTTCATTAAGGTGTCTATAGCAATTCAGCTATTTTCTTCTCTGTCACATTATTTAACTTTTTGACCTTGTTTCTCTTCAAGCAATAATTCCTTTTGATGTAAAAGCAGAATTCTAAATTAAGTATCTGGCATTTAAAATCTCTGAAAACACATCACTGAAACATCTGAAAATTCCATGCTGTTTGTTTGGGACATATGATATATGAAGCACAGTAATCAGTTTCACAACAGTAACTATTATACAATAGATAATAGACAGTCATTACTGAGTAGTAATAATGGTCGTAGTGACTGGATGAAAGCATTCAGAGACCTAAATAACTGAGAAATGAGTTAGCAGTTGTCAGACAGAGACTGCAGTACCACTGAATCCTGAGTAGCTGATATAATTTTAAGTTTAGAAGTTATTAGTAGGTGTAGTCTTGTAACACCATGGTAAATTTAGCTGAAATCTTTCAAACACAGAAAAATGAAGCAGAACTCCACAGCTTGGAAGTTAACATCATGCAAAAGCTTCTCCTTCTTCCTCTTCCCTTTCCCCATTTCAGAAAGATTCTTTGGATTAAACTTGCCTACACTGGATTTCAAGATAAAGACAAGACTAGATTTTATTTCTTTTTAGGTATGTCATGAAACAGTAGTAGTCTGACTTACAAATTCAATTACCATTTGCGGTAGAATTCGCCCCTAAACCGCACTTGTTTAAGATATCAGATTGTGAGAACTTTATACTTGTCTCTTATGTTTCTCATTGGAATCCATAAAATATGGACTCCTAGGAGCTAATGATGGACTGCATATTCTTGCACAAGCAGTAGACAGCAGGTCCCTAGAGAAAGTGGATACTTACAAATACCATTTGCACCCTATTATTGTTTTCCTAGTTTGAAAGAACTGAGCAGCTATCAGCCTGGGGAAACTTAAAGGCTTCCTTTATTGTCATGATTAGACACAACCAAAATTCAGAAACAGACCATAATTTAGATATTAGTTCAGTGATTTACAAACATTCTATCAAGGAAAGAATTGGGATTTTGATAATAGAAGATTAGGAAGCTTCAAGATTAGAAAGATGAAGCTCTCTATAAGGAGAAAACAAACATTCCTTTGAGAAATTCAGAAGACTTCAATATCTGAAATGTTCTCATATGTTCTTTTACATGTTATTACCTTTTATGAGTTTCTTTAAACACTGCAATGAGATTCAACAATTTTTTAATGAGGATTCTAAAAAAAAATACAATCTCTTTTTGCAGTACTGCAGTCTTACTAGTTGACACATTTACTTGAACTTGTAATGTGCATTTGAAATTATTTTGGAGAACAGAAAGCACAAGGAAGTGTCACTTGCTTATAAAAATGTGTTATGTTATACACTGAAACCACTTTAAACACTGCAGGAGGCATTAATGTCTTGCAATCATTACAATGATACTGAAAGCATAAGAGAACTATTACGGAGAGAAACTGCTGGGTCCATCATAAAATGAAATTATGATATTATTATAGTCTGTTGCCAGTGAAAGAAAGAATACACCAAAAACAGAGTCTTTTAGTTCCTGTGTAACTGGAAATGCAAAATAGATTGTTTTGCAATGGCTTTCTCTTTTCCCAAATGAATGAACATAGTCCTTCATCCTGGAAAATCAAGTGAGTTTTATATTCTGCATTGATATCTGAATAATAAATGCAGAAAGGCTGCATTTACTCTCGTGAGTCTGCTACAAACATCTAGAGTAGCATTATGAACTTCAGAATTCCTTGTTAGTTTTCATCATAAAACTGTTTAACTTCTATGCAATTAAGAGCACACAGAGGGATAACTGGAAAAATTAATGAATTTTTTGAAATTTTATACCTGTTGCTAAAGTATTTCACAGTTAACTACTTTTTTTAACATCCCTGCATAAATTTCTTTAGTGATTCAAAAAGGAGGAGACATAGCATGGTAATTATATAACATGCACAAATCTACAAATCAATATGTCAGATTATGTTGGATCAAAAAATTTGCATATGTAGTCAAATATCTTGACATAAATAAGTACTAGAAACTTCACAGCAGAAATAAGTTTATTACAGGAGAAAGCCATAGAATAAATTAAACTTTTTTTTCCTACTGCTCATGATTTACTTAAACACTGACATTTATTAGTTCTCATTCATTTCTATATAAAGTGGATCTAAGCGAAATATAGGGGTTTTGTCATTAATAAATCTACAGGTGTTTAGCCTTCTGAATCATGCCAAATTGTTTGCCTAGGTGATATATTTTGTTGGGAATGGTTCACATGTGAAATTGTTCATACTAGACTATCTTAATCACACTGATATAATTTCCCTGGCCTTAAGATTTTATATATATTACATAAAGCAATATTTTGGATATTTTTAAAAAGAAAAGACCAAAAAGATAAAAGGAATTATTCTATGAAGTTTCATTTAAAATAAGAAAATGCCTTAGGAACTGTTTCCACACGGAAATATATTATAATCACATTTATGTAACAGTACTGTGGTTGTTACCTTGAAACAGCTTCTCATCAAGATATGCTTGTAGATGGAAATGAAAGTACCTTTTCCAAGTTAAGGAAGATACTTTCCCCATGGACAAATAGTTGTGTGTTTATCCTGGCAAAGCTCTTAATTTTTACTTACATCGCAGTTATAAAAGTTATTAGGGGAAAATTGATGTTAATGGTAAGATTATATATTTGTAAGATTCATACATGCTTTGTTTTCACAATTTTAAGTATCTTATAATGTAAAAGGTCTTTATAGCAGCATTTTCTACTTAATTTTAAAAACACAAAGTGTAATCTGAAAGACTGAATGTGAAGTATCTAGAAATGTGAAAACAAATACCTGATCATATCTGACCCAATCTACCTCTTCTTGTTCAAGGACACAGAAGTCAGTGAAAGATTTTCTGAGCATACATAAGTTTCAAAGGATTTTTCTGACATAATATATTTAAACTTGGGTATTTTCCATGGTTAAATAGATCAGTATGCAAAAATAACATATTTTGTAACAGAAGTTATGGTTCCTGTCGGGAAAGTAGAGTACTGTCAGAATTCAAATCCTATATGACACATGGAACAGAGTTACAAAATTTAATGTGGCAGGAGTTTTATGTATGCATCAATATAATGAAAAACACTTATTGGGAAAATGTCATGTACTTGCAGCTTGCTCTTTATACTGCATCTAATCTTATTTGTACAAGAATGTGAAAAAATCCACTCACAATAAAGATCATCTTCTCTGTTGTTAAACTGTGGCACTAATGTCTGCAACTCAAGATTGATATAGAAATGCAGAATGGCTTTAGACACAAGTATACAAAAATAATTGGTCAAATTACCAAGTGAGTACAAAGCTGTTTCTGTTCTTTAAATATTGCAGCGGAAGAACACTACGAATAACAGTGAAATATATAATTGGGTCAGTGAATGTTGTCACAAATAAGTCAGGAGTTTGAAATATTTCAATTTGGTCTTCATTGTTCTTTCCATGCTTCCAAAAACAAAAATACGTGACTTTATTTTTCACCTTATGTTTCTATACATAAAAGAGGATTGTTTATGCTGTTGCTGCTCACTAAAGTAAATTGAGTTCTCATTTAATTTGTTATCATAGGGACTATTTCCCCAAGAGAGGGTGAAAAATACTACAAAAATTTTATTGATGGTTGACTCCTTCAAAAAATTTAAGAAAAATGAAAATGAAGAGTTAAACCAAGGTCTCTTGAATAGGGATGAGAATTTTTGTTTAATATAAAAATAATTGTACTGTGAGATAGCTTTTATAATCTTAAATACTTAGGGGTTAAAAAATTATGCACTGCATCTCTGAGTCAACAGAATCTGACATTTGTCACTCAGCAAATGGCAAAAAAGTTCAGAATTTATTCTAAGATGGTCTTGGCTAAATTCTGAGGTATGTTAGAGGTATGTTAACTATCAGAAAAAAAAGTCCTTGATAGGATAATAGGTATAGTGTAGCAGTGTAATTCAAAGACATTAACTTACATTTGAAATAGCACACTTTTAAAATTTTATGCATATTTTACTTATTCAGTTCTAAATATTTGTCCTCAAACAAAGGAAATCCCAGAGGAAAAGTGCTGTGTTTTCCTCAGAAAAGAGGCACAAATAGACCTATGCCTTCTTTCATTCAACTTGTGTTCAATTAAAAAATAAGTAAGAATCAAGAGAGACAAAGAAAGGCAAGTACAACAAGCAGAAAGAGAACAAAGTCAAAGGCAGGACTAGTACTTTGAGTTTACTGTACAGCATGATGGGAAGTTTACAGATATGCATATGTTGAAGGCAGCAAATAGTTTTCAGAAACACTTTAAATGTGAGGAAAAAAAAGGTAAATTCTACTCCACAGAAGTGGTAGAATGTCCCTATTATCACAATTAGACAAATTAGCAGAGTCTTGTAATAAAGTAGTAAACACAAATAGAAGAAACTGGTTTTGACTTAGTCCACTAGTTGTGAGCAAAGTACATGGCTCACTTCAGAATGTTACAAATGAACTGTTCTAGAACTGCTCCAAATATCTGAAATCATAGAATCTTACAATATCCTGAGCTGGAAAGGGCACACAAGCGTTGTTTAGTCTGACTCCTGGCCCTGCACAGGACACCGCAGGAATCCCACCATGTACCTGAGACCACTGTCCAAAATTCGAATTCTTTCAGGCTTGGTGTTGTGACCACTTCTCTGGGGAGCTTGTTCCAGTGTCCAACAACCCTCTGAGTAAAGAAACTTTCCTTGATATCCAGTCTAAACTTTCCCTGACACAGCTTCATGCCATGCCCTTGGGTCCTATTGTTGGTCACCAGGAAGAAGAGATTGGTGCCTGCCCCTTGTGAGTTGTTAAAACTTCATACATTTGGTAATTATCCAGCCCTTTAATTCTTTGAGGTCTTTCTGCAGGGTCTCTTTACCTTTGAGAGACTCAACAGCTCCTCCCAATTTAGTATCATCAGCAAACACTATACTTTCAACTCCTCTGTCTAAATCATTTATGAAGACCTTGAAGAGCATATAATCAAATTCAAGATGCATCAGTGAAAAAAAATTAAGAAGATGCATGAAATAGCGTTGAGCTGTGAAAAAGAAAGCTCATTGAAAAATTTGTTAAAATAAATTAAAACACACAGCAAAAACCAGTTAATTATTTGCAAGTGCTAAAATGGCAACATCACAGTTTACAGACAATAAGGATTATATATATTTAAAGAAAAGATTCCACCTTAAAAGAATCACGATTTACCAATGTAGTAAAAACTACTAGCAAATCTTCAAAAAGTGGTAGTAATTATCAGAGGGAAAAGGGAATATAATTTGGCAAGTCAAATGTTAAGCTATGTTTAAACATAATGAAAGTCAAAAAAGTTGATAAGCAACTTGGTAAACCATGAAGACTAGTGATGAAATCTTTTCTAACACAGTCAAGAAGCTTGTCAAAGAATATGGAAATCAAATATAGTCAATGAATTTTTTTACCTCAAAGTTAAGAGAATTCTTTGTTTCATTGATTAGTTTGAAGGAGATGTAGAAATTCCAATGCTACAGCATTTTATGATAGGATGTGAGTTGGAAAGGATTTTGTGCAGTGTCAGTAGAAGAGGATTTAGAACAAGATCTTAGAAGGAAGAGGAACAAACTGCTGTCTTATGATATTTACTTAAAAATTGTAAAATAATCACATTTGAATCCATTAAAATCTATGACATCAGGGTATGTTCTAAGAGAGCTATCAGCACGAAAAAAAAGAACAAACACATTGTCTTAAAAAAACCCTCAGAAAATCGAAATGAATTCCTGCAAAATTTAGGAAAAGGAAGACTTCATCATGTCTGTATGCTTTACCAGAGAAATCTGTAAAAAAAATGATGATGAACAATACCATTAACAGACATTAGGATAAAAATAATGAGGAACAATTAGTATAGCACTTTCATGGGGAAGTCACGGCCAGCCTTCAGAGGAATCAATGAAAATTCAGAGGAATTGCGCTGGACCTTGTTGTCACAAAGAGCAGGAGCTGGTAGGGAATCGTTGCGGTTTGACACTGGCCCAATGTCAGGCATCCATGAAAGCCACTTCCTCACCCTCCCATGGCAAAGCTGGGCACAGGAGAGAAAAATTATCAAAGGATTCACGAGGTGAAATAAGGACCAGGAGAAAACACTTCAAGGGCAAAACAGGAGCAACTTAAAGTTGCAAAGTGAATTTATTACTAACAGAATCAGAGCAGGATAATGAGAAGTAAAATAAGCCCTTAAAACACCTTCTCCCCCCCAGCGCCTCCGTCCTTCCCGTCGACAGCACAGGGAGACAGGGCATGGGGGTTTGGTCAGTTCATCACCGAGATTTTCTCCCTCCCGCTGCTCCAGGAGAGGAGCCCTTCCCCTGTGAGGCCGTGGGGTCCCTCCCCCGGGAGAAGCTCTCCGTGAGCTGCCCCGGCGTGGGCCCACTCTCAGCAGCAGCAGCCGAACCGGCCCTGCTGCAGCGGGAGCTGCCCCCACGGGCAGACAGTGCTCCCAAAACTGCACCCCTGGGGCTCTCTGCCCATGGCTGCACAACTCCAAGGACAGGCTGCTCCAGCCGGGAACCAAGGGCCCCCTCTCTCCTCCGGGTCTCCCGCCGGATCACAGCCTCCTCCAGGCATCCACCTGCTCGGCATGGGCACCTCCCCAGGGGCTGTGGGTGGATCTCTGCATTCCCCGTGGATCCCCAGGGGCTGTGGGTGGATCTCTGCATTCCCCGTGGATCCCCATGGGTGCAGGGGCTCAGCTGCTTCACCATGGTCTCACCATGGCCCGCAGAGGAACCTTGGCTCTGGTGCCTGGAGCAGCTCCTGCCCCTCCTTCTGCACTGACCTTGGTGTCTCCATGCTGTTTCCCTCACATGTTCTCTTTCACCTCCTCCTCTTTGCTGGCTAAAAATCCATGCCCCACTTTGTTTTGATTTTCTTCTTAAATATCAAAGAAGCGTGATAACCAACCTCTCCAGCTGGCCCAGTTTTTCCCAGCACCATGTCCATCTTCAGAGCCATCAAGAACTGGCCCTGTCAGACATGGTGGAAGCTTCTGGGCAGCTTCTCACAGGAGCCACCTCTGTGGCCCCTTGCTGCCAAAAACCAGAACATGCAAAACCAACACAGGAATGCAAAGCTCCAAATCTGTTGTGAGTGCATTGACCATGTGGAGTTAAAGATCCTGAGGACAGAGAGAAGGAGGGTAAACAGGAATGTCACTACTCCGAACAAGTTAACAGGAGAACAATGCTGGAATGCCAGGTTGGATGGGGCTTTCAGCCACCTCTCTAGTGGAAATTGTTCCTGTCCTTGGCAGAGCGTTGGAAATGGATGATCTTTAATGTTGCTTCCATCTCAAACCTTTCTATGATTCTGTGAACACTTAGAAATAGAGATATGGCTGATAAAATGACCTTTCTAAAAATATACTCAAATTGTCTCATAACAAAAGCTCCACTGACATGTGCTGGAAAGAGAAGGGTGATGCTTTTCTAGCTTAAATAGCTACCTAAAAATTAGGAAATGTCATGTATATTGGTATGGAGTCAGGATTGGGAACTGATGAAAAATATGACATGACTGTAAAAGACTATGATCCTGGACCACTGTAGATAGACATAACCAGAGAAAATTGATGCAAGTACATGTAATTGTGCAGGTGTAAGTGTGATCCATGTTAAAGATATTAACATAGACAGGGATAGAGTTATCCTAAATGTTGCTCTGCTCTTGAAGTCAATGCCTCCAAGGGTTGACCTGTTCAAGAGGCCAGATATCATAGCAAAAGGGATGCATTAGTGGCTGGCTGCTCAAGGCTTTTCCTTCATGGAATCTTCTTTGTGTCCCATAATCAGGTGATTTTGTTGGTTATAATGAAGATGGTGGAAGAATGTGACAGTCCTGTGCAGCAAGTAAAGATTGTCAAAGAAATGCAGGGCATTTCAAAGCAATTTAAAGAAGAGGTGTGTTTAAATATTTCATACTAAATTGAGGAGCTAACCTGACAACAAAGTGAAATTTAAGTGGATGCTGTATAATTGAAATGTAGGCTAGGCCATCAGGGATAAAACAAATGCAACCTCATGATTAACTTCAAGACTGGGTTTATAGCTCATATAAAAACTTAGCGTAGAAGTTTCTGTTAAAACTTTGTCAGTATTGAACAAATAAAGATGAATTTCTGCTGGCAAATTCTGAAATGTGTGGAAGCCTTTTTGCCTAATATCACTAATAAAACTATGGCATATTCTTTCAAATGTCCTGACAGGAGTTATAACTATCGTATTATTCAGACTACACTTACAAGGTTCATATTATGAGATGTTGGACTATAGTTATACAGGACATTTGGTTGACAAGCAGAGCATATGTTGACAAAGAGAGGAGAGGAGATTCATACTTTCTTATAAAAAGACACATAACCTATCAAAATGTTTTAGGATTTGCCAAGTTAAGGTTAGCAAAAGGAAATGCACAAAACAGAGTAGCACTAGGGCTTTCACAATGGGGAGGAAAAGATTTGGAACTTCTGGAGAAATGGGTGGAGCAGATGGAAAAGCCAGTGAAGGAACCAGAGGCTGAAGTCTGCAGTTTCTGCTGTCTTTCAAATGTTTTGGCACAAATTCCTTGCCCCAAAGAAAAGGGCCAGCCCCTCCCTCAGTAGTGGTCACTTTTCTGATGCTTTGAGAAAATCACAACAGGCTCATGCAAGTAAGAAATTGCAATTGTCTGTTTGAGTATCTCCTTACTCTACCATGAGAAAGATGGGGCAGTTTCTTTATCAATATGTGTCCATATCAAATATTTTTCAAAATATGGCAACATCGGGAAAACTCTAGTTTAACTCATTTAAATTAGATATCAACTTCATTAATGGCAATACCTGAAACAGACAAAAATAATTTACAGCTTTAGCAGACTTACATCAAAAAATGGGGATTTTTGACATAAATCATCTCATAAGGAACATATTACATAAAATGTTCAGCAACATATAAATGACCAAACACAAGCAAATTCCTTGAAAGAAAATTTATTCACAAAAATATCATAATCTGAAAGTAGTTGTGCAGAAAAATAGTGGTAAATTGCAATCGCCTTTCTCATCAGTAGTATTTGACCAAATGCAAGAAAACAGTTGTGTGTGAGCTGAATAAGAGACATTGGTATGTACATGATTCTGGATCACAGAGGTATTTACAACTTACTTATGAGTGGACTATCTTCAGGCGTTGTGGTCGTGCGTACGTTGTTAAATGACACCTGAGAATGCTTTGGGGTCTGGAACTTACATATTTATTCTGTTGGGTGGGCTAAGAGAAAAAAATTGAAGCTGTTGAAAGCAAAGCCTAAACATGGAGGTAGAGATAATATATATTTGAAAGAGTGTGAATTAAAAAGACAATCCCAAACATAAATTTGTGTGCTTCAGGCTTGTACATTAGAGAAGAACCTAGAGTTGTTGCATAAAAATGCATATTGTAAGGAAAATTCTAAGACCTGGATGAATATAGGAAATTTCTATTCATCCTATGAAGATGCAATTTCAGTAAAGATTTCTCTTGCTAATGTGGAAATATGGAAATTTAGAGGTGGGCTAGATGATGGTACAATTTAAAGATTGTGACATTACTTATATTTTTGAACCCTATCTCAGCAGATAAACATTTTTAATTTAAAGGACAGAAGGCACTAATTCTAAATCATACAGGTTCTGTCAAGGAGACACTACTTATTTTAAGCCTTTAATTCATTATTTGTGGTAAGAAGGTGCTGAAATACTTTTATAAGCAAATATTTTCTATTCAGCTATGCTTTTTTTTTTTTTTTTTTTTTTTTTTTTTTTTTTTTTTTTAACTTTTTTTTTTTCTTTTTTTTTTTTTTTTTTTTTTTTTTTTTTTTTTTTTTTTGGTACACATCTATTTCTCTCCTGAACTGATGGCTGATTTTTAAAGTTTTGATAAGTGTTTATTCTGGTAAAGAAGATAATTCCCATACCTTGCTACTGTTATAATATGAATGAGATTGATCAGAACGGAATGTGTCAAACAAGAATATGAATATTGATAGACGGACAACAAAGGAGACAAAAATAGTAAGTTCTACCACAACACATTTGTTGGGCTTTTGGTTGTTCCTTCATTAACATTATTCCTCATTTACAGTAGCGTGAAATAAGTATCAAACTTTGTGTGCCTTTACTTCTACAGCATCTTGTTTCTTCACAAAAATCTGTGTTGTGATCTGAAAAGCTAAACCCAGTGAAATTTACTTGTGTGTGTCATGCCATGTGAGACTGATGTAATTATTTTGTATGGTTCCTTATGAAGATGTAAAAAAACCTAAAAAGATTAATTTGCTGGAGTTTGCATTACTTTAAAAGTTGGATATTCTATAAACTGTATCATACTAGGTTTTACTAAAAACTAGATGAGAAATACAGATTTAAAAAGAGCTTCAACTAAAATGCAAAGGGCAATTTTAAAATATAATGAAAAAGTAGTTATTACCTTTCTGAATTCCCAGTAACTTCAGAAAAACCTATATTTAAAAGGAAGAAAGGCTTTAGCAATATATTTAGTTAACTATAAAAGCCTTTAGCAAGACCAAAGACTGCATCAGAAATGGAATTATTATGTTAAGGAGGCACATTTCTAATTAAGTGTCACCTAGAATACATTCTGCTGGTGTTTCTCATAACAGATGTTGTATATAAATGTGCACTGCTGATTAAAACTTAAGTTAAGGAACAATCTGAATTTGTATTTTAAGGGACTACATGAAAATATTCTAGTCAGAAGTCTGTAAATTTATTTATGTGATGTAACAATTACTGAGTAGCAGCAGAATGAATTTAGAATATAATTATTATGTTTATATATAATTCTACATATATATTCTATATATATTATATATAATATAATTATTATGTATAAATTACGTTTATNTTCATAGAAGAGTGAATTTCTTGGTTCATATGATATAATAATTAACTACTGCATTTCATAGATAGAGAGAGGAAAACATTCCACATTATTCAGAGAGTTCATTTAATAGGCTTTCTTTAAATTTATTGACTTTAAAGGTAATTTGTTATTATCCCTTTCTCTCTTTTTAAAAAAATATTTAAATATATACTCTACATTTATTTTCAGTGTTCCAAACTTACTATCTTGTACAATGATTAAAAATTTCAGATGGTTCAATTAACCTCTTTAACCAAACAGCCTTCACTACTCTACTCACCTGGTCCATATTGCAGAAGAGTACAGGGGAATTAAGAACACCTTCTTGCCTGACCATGCCAAATGCTGCATATGTTTCATAAACTATATGGGCTGAGTTATAAAAGGAGGAACATCAAGGGAATAGCTGTTTCCCTTGTAAACTGTTTTAGTTAAAAATTGTTTCAACCAGTCAATGAGAATTCAGTTATTAAATAAATAAGACTTTTCAGTTTCTTTTTCATTTGCAAGATGATAGTCGGGATTCTGAAGGTCCTGCAGGGTGTGGGGTTAGCTTTGGCCCAGATATCAGGATCATTTTGCAAGGTTTTAGGCTGGCTTTTATGGTAGGAAGCTCCAGCTGAGTTCAGTGGTTCATAGCCTCCCCTGGGCAAGGTGCCCTGGGCTCTGGATAGGTAGGGTAGCTGTGCATTTCTTTCAGGCCATAGGTTGCTGGCTTTGCCCAATCTGATAACTTGGTGATGCGTTTAGTATTTAAGAGTGTGTTTTACATGAATATATGGAAATTCGAGGTGAATTCCTGACAAACCAAAATTACTAACATAATTCCAAGGATTGCTGTGAAGAGAGAAGTCATTCATTCATAGTTCCTAGTAAAGGAAATGTTCAAATTTTCCAAGCCAGTAAATGTTATTAGATCAAGTTTCAAAACATCTGAAATAGGTATGAATGCAAATTAAGTTTCAAACAACCACTAACCATTCCAATTCTTATTGTAGAGGAAGGTAAAAGTGGATTGCAAAAGAGCCCTAGGAAAAATCTGTCCTTCTTCAAATAATATATTATAAATACAGGTCTTTTAAAAAACTTGAACACAGAAGTCTGGATATTGTGAAAGGAAATTAAATTAAACAAAAATCTACACAAAATGCTTCTGCTGTGAAATCCTGAAAAGATCTCTTGGATGCTGTCTCCTTCGTGATCTCGTTCTCTTCAAAATTCTATGTTACATAAAATAATTAAATCCATAAGAATAAATAGCCTCGTTGTCAACTTCTACTTTAATTTTTCATCCCAAGTTTAATATATGAACCAAGTCTATATAAATATGTGGAAAGTCTGCCAATCCAGTTTAGTGAGTCTAAATGTATCTAATTTGGATACAGAATATATAATCAGAGGAAAGCATAATTCTGTAGATTATATATCTAAATACCATAATCATTTCATATTTGTAACCGAGAGACTATCTAGCCTAAAACTTTTCTGCCTGAAAATAGTATCTTAGTTTTTTGACAGTAGTCCAGAGTTCTGTTTTTCTATTAGTAAAGAAAACCTTAGAGATAATACCTGTGAACCTCAGTAATTCCTTATTTGTTAAAAAAAAAATAATTTTTTTTTAAAAAATCTACCCTTTAACTTTCAAATCCAGCCATGAATCAACATCACAAATCCTACGTAATGATCCAAGGAACATCCTGAAACCTCTACTGAGCTGTGGGCAGGGATAAATAGAGACCATAAATTTAGATAGATTTCAGTTGACCATGAAACCACAAATTTAGATAATGGTTTGCCATTTATTAATCTTCTGCCAGAGAATTTTATGCTGGAATGTATTCTTTAGTTTTTTTGAAAAATACATTCTTGCCCTTATTTTTAGGAGTGGAAGGAAAGTAGAAATAATTCAAAATAGGACTATTATGTCATGTTTGTACAAATTTGCGTGTGTGCTAGGAGCAAGGATTTAAGAGATGCAACTTGGTGCATCATAATCTAAGCACCAATATTGTTAATAATCTCACAGCAGACTTTGTTTATTTGAATACTTAATTTGCTTAAACAATAATCCCAGTTATTGAGATAGAATGGGATACTTCACTGCTGAACTACACTTAGATTTAAGATACTTATTCACAGTAGTAGAAGGGGAAGGATACTTTCCTATAGCCGCTGGTTTAATAGTGGCAATATTTTTCACAACATAACCTTGTTCTAATTGGGTTTGTTTTTTTCTGTTGCAGTGCTTGCTACTACAAAGCTCTTCCTGTATTCTACTTTCCTGAAGTGCTGCCTGTATCTCAGGTACTCGTGAAGGAGCTGTTACTTCTGTAGCATTTCTGGTCTGTTGCAGCAGCGATGAGATTTAGATGACAGACTGAATTTCTGCTTGAATATGGCTTATAGATCCTTCCCTGATCAACTTAGGAGCAATACAGAAAACTGCCAGCTCAGAATGAAAGTACTAGGAGGGAAGCTATTCAAAGTCAACAAGCATGTCGCATTGTTTTTTCAGGAAATCCAGGAAGGAACCTATCACCCTCTCCTCTCTTTGTTGTGGTTGTTGTTTTGCTTAAGAGGAGATAATAGTACTAGGTACATGGCACAAAGACCATCAATTGCTGAGCAGACTATCACCTCAATATTGTGAGAATCACATGAAGTTTTAGTTGGCTTTAACCTCTCCATGGGTACCTCTGTAAACTTAAAATTCGTGAAGATCTCTTTAGATTCTAAATAGAAGACGTAAATATTTTTACATTGATAAGAGTTACCCACACACCCTGGGTAAGTTCTCAATATTTATCACAAAGTTTCATGGCTATGAGAGGATAAATATAGCATTTTTGGTGTAAAACAGACTTTTAAATTGACCTATTTACAGATCCTGACATTCTTACATTCCTTTGGTCTTTATTTGAAAATGTAATGCCTCACATTTTATAGTACCTCACATGGATCGATGTCACGGAAGTGCTAGAAACAAGTTATTTTGAGGTCTCTGCTTGTATGCTCCTTTTTGGAAAGACAGGATTCAGTTAGGGTCAGTTTCCAGGCTGAACAGTTCATCAGTCAGTAATGACTCCCATTATTATAGCAGCCAGCTTAATGTTGGAATTTGATTAATAAAAATATGCCCCTCAGTTACATTATTCTATTAAGTGGTACTAATT
>VWYP01016494.1:0-13387 GCA_013400435.1 Pycnonotus jocosus
CAGTGAATGAGTGTTTTCCAGCAGCTTTGGCAGTGCCCGCACTGCCAGGGCACAACTCTATCCATCAATGCTGCAACACTGGCAGCCTGGGAATCTCTTGGGAATTTCACCCAATGAGAAGTTTTTGGGGGAAGATGAGAGCAAGAAATTTATCATCACAGCATGGGAGACAAGGAATCACAGAAAAGTCAACATTTTATTTAATGTAATTCACTAACCATCATGTCCATCCCTCCCACACTAGTTACTGTTGGGAAGTGCTCCCTCCACCACAGAACTGTAGGTCAAACAGTGGGACCAGCACCTGATCCTCACTTTCTTGGGAAGTGTCACTCAGTTCAGAGTTAATCTTGGGCTTTGCTTAAGGGATACTGGGCTTTGAATTTTAACCTTTCTCACCAAATCTAGAAAGAAACATGACTTCAAGAAAAGCCTCAGAGCCTGTGAGAGTGCAGCACAAAACAGGTTTGTTTACACAATAGTTCAGGAGTTTGGGATGAACCAGATGCTCAATAACAAACACTATGCCTCACAGAGAATAACATTAAATAATATTAATTAATAAAATTAATTATTATTAATTATAAATAATTTAATTAATTTAATCAAATAATTAAATAACATGCAAAAAACCCTGCCAGGATTTCATGTTGATTGTAGTTCTTTATCGAAAATGTATCATGATGTTCAGTGTTGATATGCTGAGAAATATCAGGAAATGCTTATTCAGAAATTTAATGAAACTCAGATCACTTGATTGATCAGTTTTTCATTTTAATGTAATAATAATCTCAAGCCTCCAAGCCATCCATTTCCACCCAGCTACATCTCCAGCTGCCCACACAGTGATTAGTTCCCAAAACACTCACTTTTCCAAAGCTGCCCTTCCCAATAGCTCGCAAAATCTCAAAATGGTCGAAGGTAACTGCAAGAAAGAGCAACATTTCAATATTAAATGGCTGAGCAAACTTTTGACAATATTATGTTATTTCTACTTTTTCTCCCTATAAGCTGAGAAAAACGAGGGATACACCAGAAATGTTCTGTTCCTTTTGAAGATCTGAGTGTTTAAACTTGGTGTGTTTAACAGGGTTTTTTCTACAGTTCAGCTGCAAAGGCAAGTTCCTTAGGTCAGCCTCTGTCAGTGGCAGATCAGGCAAACTCTGCCAGCTGTGGGGGAACATCTGGCTGCCACCCCCCAGGACATCTCCCACACCCTTCTACCCAGGAGCAGCACAAACAAAATCTGGCTTCTTGTATGGTCTCACCATGACTACACCGGGAATCAGATCACCTTGTAGCCTTGAATCTTCTGTCTGGTTATTACATTTTCTTTTCATTTTGCTTGCTTATTATGCACAACAGTCTGCTCAGAGGAAATGCTAAAAGAAAAATAATCCTGTCACCCCATTTCAGCTGAAGGTAAACAGAACTCTTCAAGAAGTTCAAACAGAAATCGTGGTGCTACAGAAAATAGTGAAATAATAGCATCAGATATTTGGAAAAATATGCAAGAATTGTTAGGCCTGGCACTGGAGCACCTCCACAACTGATGCTGTTCCACTGACCCTCATGGGTCCCAAAGGAAAAGTGTCTCTGTGGCACAGCTGCAGAGATGGGACCAGTGCCCACCATCTGCAGCCTGGGGGAGGGACGTGCCCATGCCATGGAGCAGTGTGTTTTTTCCTACTGTACCCAGAAGCTCTTAATTAATTAATTACAATTTTAATTGAAATCAGAATGAGGACAAGATTGTGACATCTAAGGTGATATAGCCTCTGGTCACTGATTTGCAAGATAATGGAAAATTCTATAGGGGACATCTCTGTTTCAGCTGGGTTTCTCTCCCCTCAGTATATTAAAACGTGACTAATTAGAGAAAAAATGCACTACCACTTTTTAAATTTGTGCAGGGCCATGGAGACAGAACTGCACTGGTCTGCACACTGTATCAGCATGCAAGAGTGGCCCTGAGCCCACTGAAACCTGACAAACTGACATGGTCAGGATAGAGCCTGTCCTGACATTGTGTTTCTCAGTCACAGAAGCTGGTGCTGTGTGAACACTGAGCCCAGAGAGAGACCCAGCAGACACCAGCCTCTCCCAGGAAAATCCCACAGCCAGGGCACATCACCCTGAGGAAGGTGGCAGGAACAGAACTGCTCATTATCCCAAGAGATGCCAATACTGAGCATTTAGATGCACCAGGAGTAAAATCTTCAGGAAAACTTCACAGCACAGATTTCTTTTGCATTACAGAAATGGAAAAAATATGAAAAATTAAGAAAAACTGCAAGCATTTGCATTAATCATTTAGAAACTGAAGTATCAAGCTCCTCAGATGTTTTATGTTTATTACTATATATTTGTATTTATCTACATATGCATATTGTTGTTGTACCCAGGTGAAAGCCCATATGGCAGTCAGCAAGCTGACTCATGCAACAGCAAATATATTTATGGAGCAATCTTTTAATGACTGTCTCTGTAATCTTGGCAGCACAGGGACCCTGGCCTCCAATACTGCTCCCAGCAGTACTTTTCCAACTCCTTTTCCAGCCAACCCAACCTGGAGGCTTGGCCTCCCAGTTCCTGCAGCCACCAGGAACATCCACAGGAACATCCATTGTTCCAGCCACCTTCCCACCATACTTCCTACCAGTGCTGCCTGCACTGGGACCTCCAGAACAGACCTCTGCAGCCTCCAGAGCAGCAGCATTTTGTCCCTGCCTTGGAGGTGCCTGGCAGTGTCCCAGGGACACCTCAACAGCAAACCTCTGCTGACAATGGTGCTTTCAGGGCTGCTGGGAGGGGAGGCAAAAGGACCCCAACACCAGAGTGCAGGTCTGCAGGGACCATGGGCACCCTGCTGCTGCTGCTGCCTCCACACAGCCCTGCTGACCTGGGACACCCAGCACGGGCACTGGCTGCAAACAGTCTGCAGCCTCAGTCAGTCTGCACTGGAGAGCTCTGCAGTCCCAGACAACAACCAGGAGAAGTTCTTACCGTCCTCATTCCCATCAAAGGGCGGTGACTTGCTGGAGCTGTTTGCCCCCATGGTGTGCTCAGCCCAGGCTCAGCACCCTCCACTCCTCTGGGTTCTGCTCCCACCCTCGAAGCCTCTGGTACAGTGGTGCTGTGGGTCAGTCCTGCCAGACCTTGGCAATGTCCTGCAGAAGGCAGGAAGAAAAAGTTCGTCATCACTCAGGACAAAGAAACATCTACAGCTTGTGAATGTCTCACTGGAGATTCACTGCTCTGAGGACAAGACTGACTGCCAGGGAAAAGCACACTGTAATGGAGCTCGCTGGAGAAACCAGTAACAGCATGATCTTGTAACTCAGATCAGGACTGCTGCCTGCTACAGGAAGGCAGGAACAGACCAGCAGACCCAAAGATCCAAGGATCTGGCTCATTTTTTTTAATATGAACAATGAACAAAACAGCAAACCTGATTTCTAGCTTAGTGCTGGCTGCAGTGACTGCCTTTCCTCTCTCACTGCAAAGGGACAGGTCTGTTCATTAGCAGACAGCACAGGAATTTTCCAATCTCTCCTGACATGTATGGGAACACTGAAATATAGTTTACTGACACTCTCTGTAAGGTACAGCAACCACTATATTTTTTAAGCATTCACATCCAATGCACCTTTATGTGCTTGTTTCTGATCCTGACATCCCTGTGACACACAATTTTATTCCTTGTTGAAAGTACAAAGCTCTAAAAGAACAAAATGAGGGTGTAACAGTGCAGCAAGGTCTGGACTGGGTCCAGCCCAGAGCACTCTCCAGGGCACCCTTATGTTCACTGGACTTTTTCTCAGATCTACCCTTTGGAAATGTCAATTAACTAACTGCACTTATTTACTTTAAATTAGCAAAATTATGATACTGGAGGAGAAGAGGAAAGAATCATAAGAAAGATGCTGGAGAAAAGAGAATTACTGGGAACTGGGTCTGTCATGGGATACTATGAATTATCCCACCAGCACATCCAGCTTCTTCTCTCAGCTACCAAAACAAAATCCTAATTTCCCATCTCAGAACTGAAACAAGATCCAGCAATAAAACAAATGAAGCAGCAAATGTTTACAATTCCTAACAGTGCTTCTGAAAGAAACAGATCAAGCCTTCAGTCTCAAACAAAGGCACAGCAGTAAATCTTTTTGAGCCCCAAAACTTACTCTTCAGAGTAAAAATAGACATTCAGATGCAACAGCCATAAATCAGGTTCCCATATCACAGGTTCCCAAGGAAACTTCCTTGCACAGCAGCTTGAAGCCAAGTTGGTTTTTGCAAATACATCAATACATACAAGCTCTGAGGACGGAGTCGAGATACTCCTTGAAGTTAAGCTAGCCTGACTAATAATTACAAGGTTTTGCACCATTACAAAGTGTAGCCGGGGGATGGAAATGATAAATCTTTCACTGTTTCACTCTGCAAAGTCACAAAATTATTAAAATCATTACTTTTCCTCGGGCCAAATTTACTAGTGCTTCCACGCTATCATCGTGCTCAGTCGGACCCTCGTTCCTGATGGATCGCTCCGCAGCGCTCCGGGGGCTCATCATTCACAGTGGGAATTCTACAGGAATTTTACATGAAGGCAGCTGCTGGGCGATCCCAGCTCCCAGCCCGGAGCCCGCAGCACACCCGCACATGGCCGAGCACGCCTCAGTCCCAAGAGATGAACGTAAACCCAAAGCAAAAGAGAGGAGTGCAGCTCCTTGCGTGGCTGGCACCCGCACCGCCAGCAGGATGTGCCCTGAGGGGGCTGAGCGGGGCTGGGGGCTCAGCCCAAGGATGGGCAGCACCGGTAGAGTCACCCCTGACGGGGACTGCCGAAACCCTGCAAGGGGACGGCCACCTCCAAGGGTTCACAATTTCCCTCACCACCTCTGCACTACCCGAGCTCTGCTCCGCCGAGGAGCTGGGACTGTGCGGTGACACAGCCCGGAGGGACATCGCCCTGAGCTTCGGTACCGGGGGAGCTGACGATGGCCCTGAGCCCCCCGCAGCCACCAGGCGTGCGGGAAGGACCAGGGGAGACGCCCCGAGTTTCACCATCGGTGCACTGGGCGTCTCCTGGGGAGCAATGGGTGTTTTCTGCGGCTCTCCCCGCCGCAGCCCCGTCCCCGGCAGAGCGATCCCGGCCCGGGCACGCTGCGGGCGGCGGCGGAGCTGCCGCTGGAGAACCCCGCGGTCCGGAGCCGCCGCCGGCAGCGAGCGACCCAATCCCCGGCCACCCCCACCACGGGGACAGCGATCAGAGCCCGCTCCGGGGACCGTAACCGGGGACGCGCCTACCTGGGAAAGCGGAGCGCAGGGACCGGGCAGCGCCGGCCTGCGGGAGCGGAGCACCGGGGGCGGCGGGGCCGAGGAACCGGAGCTGCCCCGCCCGCAGGGTCTGGCCGGGCCCCGGTGGCGGCGGGAGGAGCTGCGGCACCGCGGGCGACACTGGCGTGGGGAGTGACACGCCGCCGCTCCCCCGGGGCCGCCGCGCCGCCAGGACAGTGTCCCCGTCCCCGCCCTGCGCCGAGGAGCGACAGTGCCTCTGGTAACCACACCGCCCGAAGCCCCTGCCGCCCCTCGCTGCGGGGTTATCCTTTCCCTTTTATAAGCCTCTTGCCCTTTCCTCGGTTGTTTTTGGAAGGGGGATGCGGGCTCTGCCTTCCGTGCCCCGGTGCAAACACCCCCCACACCTCCGCCTCGGGGGACATGTCACAGAGGGGGTCCCGTCCGAGCCTCGGTCACCCTGGTCTTGGTAAGGCCGAGTGCCGGGATTGCCCTGCCCGTTCGGATTCCCCCTGAAAGGATCCCATAAAAAGAGAGACACTGCATTTCCCACCCCATTGTCTGTACTCTTCGGACACCGACTTTTCTCCTCTCATTCCTGAGTGCCAGGAGCAGGCTCAGGCTCCCAGAGCAGAGAGAAGTCAGAGCAGTTGCCCAATTTTAGCCATATTCACGTATTACTTAGAGAAGAACCATTAAGCTGAAACACAGCTGGAGCTCCCCTAAACTATCTAAACTAATGCAAATCGCCTGAAATATATGCCCATGGACTCCAGAGGGAGAAAGAGCCTGGATTCCTGCAGACCTGGGCTGGGCCAGGGGTCACCTGTCCTCAACGCCCAGCTCCGAGGTGAGGACAGGTGCAGGGGCTCTGGGGACAGGTGAGCTCTACGCTGGGACAGCAGCTCCTGTGCTGAGACACGACCTGCACAGCCCCACAGCAGGGGTGGGATGCAGTCACCACACAGAAATCAAGTAACAAACGGGTTTAAAGTAAACCATGTGTGGTGGGTAGGATGAGGTATTCATGCTGCAGGGACTTGTTAATGATTTTTCTACAGCTCCAGCATCAGGAGATGTCCCAGATTTCCTTCCCAGCCCAAGACCAAACTCTACCTTTCAGAAGATCCATCTATGTGTATTCTTCTGCATGTCCAAAACAGCTTTTCCTGAACAGACTAAAATTTGCTGGATTGAGAATCCTTTCTATTTGACTTTTTGCATGACTGATTTACATGAAGCTTGAAATTTTTTACCTTAAGTAATTAGAATTGTTTTCTAAACATTATTCTTCAGCTTTTATTTCCAACAAAAGCTATAATCCAGGACAAACCCAGTAAAGTTAGTGAAATCAGTAGTGGAAATATTACAAAAGTAGTAGTCCAGAGTTGTTCTCTGCAGAGTGGGTCATCTGGGGAGTTTCAGGATCTTGTATGTTGGCAGAAACTAAATATTGAAGCCTAATTACTGAGTAGGCCAAAGAAACAGCAAATGAGAGGACAGAAGGCAGCTCTTCTGCAACAGCTCCTGTGAAACAGCCAACTCCTTTCCCCACTGGGCAATGGGAAAACACTGTTCTGCTTGGTGCAGCAGAGGGATTAATTTTCCATGGGAAACAAAGAGCCTCATGTCCCAGAGCTGGGGCTTTGGTCTGCAATAAAAAGAGGGCACGTTAAAACCAAAACCAAAACAAAACAACCCAGTAAAACATTTCTCCCAGTTTTCTCAGGAAATTGAGCTTTTCTATTGTGTCAGCTCAGAAACAGGAAACATGTCCCAAGCCGGGGAATTTTTTCACTCATGTTAGAAAAAGAAATTCAGGGAGGTAAAGTGGGGCTCTCTAAGTCGCTTGTCATGCGCAACAGCCACCGCCAGTGTTCCCGGCTTGAGAAATGGGAGCGCCTGGTGGATCTCTGGTGCCTTCTAATGGAGAGGAGGCACGCCTTATCCCGCTCCTCCAAGAGGCTCCGACCACCCGCCCATCCACTCCTCCAGCACATAAACCCCACCTCTACCCCGGCCTGGGCACGCCACACAAACACCTGGGGTCTGCAAAGGTCGGAGTGGGCAAAGCCTGTAATGGCCGCCACTGAATTAAAAAATAATTTTTAAGAGTTTTATTCACTTTTACAATTTTAATTATTCAACTAATTATACTTTTGATTTGACTATGAAACTAATTTTTATCAATGGCTTACAAAACCAGAGAAATCTTGCTATACTTATTCTATGTGTTTTCTGGAACCATAAGTCTTTAACAAAGTGAAATTATACCGAGCAGCCATAACTCAGCTGTAATCTTCCAGCAAACTTTAACATTATGGTGTGCTAGTAATGTGTTAGATTTCAATACCGATTGCTGGCATCTCCTGTAATTAAAGTGGGCTCGCCTTCACACACTGCCCAGAGCTCCTACTGAATGGGAATGATCTTGTATGCTTTGCAGGTGGCTGCCAGTCCCAAAGTGTAGCTATTGATAATCGAGATTAAAACTCACTGCAGGCTGTGCAGAGGTGTGGACCACCCAGATCTTCCCTCCTTTAGCAGGGGCTCTCCCATGATCAAGGATCAAGTCGTTTCTGGATGGGCAAATATTCCCCTGGTGCCTTATCCCATTCCCAGTTTCCCGGGCCCCTGATGCAGCACAGGTGATGGCACCTGCACACACCCTGATATACGATGTGAGGTGCCTGCTTCTGAAAATACCTTGGACATCCTTTTCACAATGCAAACCAGCGTCCCAGAATCTGCATTTTTAAACACACCGATCCCAGCAAGATTTGTGTAGAGTCTGAGCTCCAGTTCAGAGAACACACTGGAGAATGTTTTTCCTGGCTGCAGGATGTGAAGCACTAGGATTCCTCAGCTAGGGGTCACTAGAATTTAAGGCAGGACAGGACTTCAGAATCTAAAGGGACTCCAGGGGGAAAACATGCTCTACAAAGAGACTACTGAATAAAAACTTTTATATATTGATGTTAGCATTAACTGCAGCTTCATATTCCTTCTCCAATACTGCTCCTGGTAAGTGAATCCACTGGCAGTGCAGCATCCTTGCCCTTGTTTCTATATGGACAGAGGACGCTCTCCACATTCCCTCCTGTACCAGGCGGTTTCCCTTCACTGCAGCCTTCCTTTCACACTGACTTATGCTTCACACATTCCCTTCCTCCAGCTCTACTTACACCTGGAATAAGGAGAGTCTCTTTTCTGACGTGGATAGATACAAAAGGAGATCCACCTCACTTCAATTAATTGTTTTCCTTCTTTTGCCATGATGAAAACCACCTAATTTTCATCGTTTTGGTTTTTAAAAACACTTTCCATAATCTTTACATTGCGAAAAGCAAGTAGGGGAAAAATCATAATATGGAAATGAAGTACAGCTTTAAGTAAGTTTCTACTGAAACAAATGCTTTATGCATAGCTTTGTGCACACAAATCCACAGTGAGTGTGACAGCTCTCCTCCAGCAAGCTGGGTTGTTAACAGTGACTAACAACTTCTCTGTGTGACTGTTTTCACTGCAGTGAAATGGAACTCATTAGTTAACACTGGTTCATGGTCACACAAGGTGTCAATAGGTGGCTGGGATGTAAAAGCATTCCTCCCACTCCTTTTCACTAGTATGAATCACAATCTCTCCCACTGGGACAGGATCCCTGTGTCACTCCCTGTGTCACCCATCATTCCCATCAGCATTCCAGGCCTGTCCTGTGCACCTCAGACAGATGCTCTTCCCCAGCATTTGGACTTGTTCAGTCCCAGGGCTGGATGCAATACGGATAAAACTAATCAATATCCGTGTGCAGCCTTTCCCCAGGCATATTTGATTTTTAAAAGAGTTCTTCAAATTCTTAGAATGAAAAGGCTTTTAGTTTGCATGCTGACAAGAGAGAGACCAAGCTTGCAGGCAAATTTTTCCTATACATCAATATCATAGACATTTACTTCGTTAGTGAACTTCCATCCTTAAAGCAAGAACTGGTGTGCTAAGAGAAAGACTCCAGAAATTACAGGCGAGGTCTGTACAGTCCAGAAAGAAATTTCACTAAATAAGTGAAGCAATAAACCTTAAAAAACCTCAACAACTTTCTTTAAATCACCCATCTCCAACATATGAAAGGAGGGCTCAATTACCACAGCCTTTGTCCTAGCCTGGTGCCTGCAACAGTGCAGTGTTTGTGCTCTGGAAGTCTGGGGGTACCAAGGGCTCAGAAACCCAGTCTGCTGCAGTCAGCACCTGCAGTGCAAAGCAGGAATAATCCATCCCTGCTGTCAGTGGGAGAATCACAGTGGTGAGGACAGGAACAAATCCTGTCAGAGACTGTTGGGCTAAAAATGTATTGAACAGCAATGTTTATGAGAGTGAAGATCTGAGACAGATCAAACTGCCCAGATGTTGGACTCACTGTCATTTTTATCAAAGCTTCTGCCCAAGCTGCAGGAAGCACCACAGAGCCTCTGGAAAATCTCCCCACTGCCCAGAGGTGGTATTTAATCCTCACCCTCTCCATTTCATACCCTTAAAGCCCATCTTTCCCTTGTATTTGGCTTGAATAATCTGAAAAAGCTCACTCTTGACTTAGTACCTATTAAGTATTCCAGATGATTACATTACTTTTGATAGATACTTGTATTAATATACAAAAACCTAAATAAAATCAGACAGAAATCTCACAAAGACATCCAGTTTGGCTACAGCAGAGTCCATATAGCTTGGTCATATCCCCTACTGGACATTATCTCCCAGCTCCACGCTTTTCTTTTCTTTTGTAGAGAAGTAACAAGTCTGAGTCTCCATGGCATGACCCCGGACTGAGCCCAGTATCACACCTGCCCACTGTGAAATACCTACATTTTCTGTTACATATTTCACCTGTGTGTAAAACTGGTGAGATGAAGTTGACTGTTCCTCATGGTTCCATTTTCCTGCTTTCTTCATGCCTGGAAATTCTTCAAGACAAAACGTGTGCTAGGACGAAAGGAAGCAAGTTGTCCTTTGAGGCAGTGGATTTTTTGTGGAACAGTAAAAACCATGTTATAGAAAGGGAAATTCTGCTAAGCTGTCAAGAAAACAAGGAACATTGGTAGATGAAATCCTAATTTCTCTCAGAGAGTCTTAACACAGAGTATTGCTGCAGCAGCAAAGCACTACAGCTTAATAATATGCCTTTCAATAGAAATATCTGTAATAATCTTTTAGAGCAGCTATAAGGAACTTGTGACTGCAGGCAGATTTTGAGGAAAGTGTTGTAATGTATTGTAAAGCAGCTCCATGCTGCTTGGGTTCATTGCCAAGATGTTCACAACTGCACTGACCACAGATGTGAAAAAAAAATTCTTGTGGTAGGACTTTTTCCTGTTTCACTCCCTCCTTAACCGTGCTGGAAATGATTGGGACCATTAGTATTCTGATGGAGGGAGGCTGTGACAAAGACCATGACTACAGGGCCTCCTGACTCTTGTGCTGCTGCCAGTGATGTGGAAGGGAGTGCCTGGGATGGCTCAGCTTCCCAAGAGCCCTGCCGTGGCACGGAGGGAACAGACGGGTGATTCATAACGCGGGCACGATGCTCTCGGCTTTGCAGTGCTAGCTTTGTGCTTTGCACAGAACCATGACACCAGGTGAGCAGACATTCATCTTCATGCAGGGGTGGCACCTTGTATGTGCATGTGTGTGCATGTGTGTTCATTTACAAAAGGACAAGCTATGCACCAATGTGATTGTATCTTCTTTCTGAATGTGTTTTCCTGGCAGGATTTGGAAGCCTCATGCAGGATGTGCTGTGGTGCTTCAGTCAAGTAAAAGGAGCTATAGATACTGGGGTGACAGAGTGTAAGTTTATTTTTCCTTTTGTTGCTGTGACCAAAAATAACTTGTCACATACATCTTGCCTAGCTGGTGTGCAGGCAGGTAATTTGTGTGCTGTTGGGAGCTGCTGGTACAGAGCTAAGCTACACTCCTTGGTTTCTGCCCTCGTTATGTACTTGTGCATCTGAAAGAGATGGGCCTCTTAAATTAGCTATTGATCCAAGAATTCATTTGAAGGCATTATAGCTTAATCATATCAATAGCCTTTGAAATAGATTTTCTTTTGATTTTCAGCTGTTATTTACAGAGTTTTTCAGGGAATTATGAGACAGCTTCTCCCACTATAACCTTTACTGGAATCAGTTCTGGAACTGAGATGGGCTATTAGACACACTTCTTCTAATTTGTTGTGGTCCACAAAGTGTGATAACTTCTTTAAAAGCACAGTCTTGTGAGTCAGCCCAGGCCCCTGAGAGCAGAGCTCTGACTTCTCCTGGTGAGAATGCAGTGCCTGGAGCACTGTCACCTCTCCTGCTTCAGCAGCAGTTCTGTCACACTGCTTTTGCAGAAGAGGGTTTCAGTCTGTAATCTCTAGAGACTACAGTGGGGCACAACACTCAGAAGACTATATAACAATTTATTAAATCTCTGGAGAAAAATACCACCCTAGTGATTAAAGCCAAAATATTTTTTACAGAGGTTTTTTGTTGGGATATTTTTTTCCAAATCTATTTACAAGTGTTTTGAGCTTTTACTGTAGAATCTGCGGATCATTGTAACTGGTCAGGAGTACTTGCTTGCTACTTTAGGATTAATGAAATGTTAGGTTGCCTCTCTTGCTCTCTATTCTTTTCTTAATGTAACCATTTATCAACTGAGGGCTGTAAGTTTGGTGGTGTTTTTCTTTTTCTTTTTCTTTTTTTTTTAAACCACTGGAGACTTAGTGGATGAATCCAAGTCATGATGGCAGGAAAGGATTCCTGCAATTTTTTCTTGGGATAATCTGGGCTCATAGAATAGTAAAATCTAATGAATAATACCTAAAAGCTGTATTCAGTAAAACTAGTAATGAAAAGGTGATACCATTGGTGCTCTCAACCTGAACAGGCACAAACAGCAGGACCATGACTGAGGAGGAAGCTCACACAAGTGTTACGTGTGGGATGGGCTTTGGTTCTGGTTTGTGTTGGTGTGTGAATGCACATGTGTATAGGTATTAATGTGTGTACATACACATGGATTCAGTCATAAATATGGTATTATAGATGCCTCACCTTTATCAGGATTTTATCCATAACTTGTTGCTATTATGCTAATCTTTGCAGCACATTTTTGACCTTCAGAACTCTTGGTAACAGCCAAGCATCCTGAGCTTGCACAGTGTGATTTCTTTAGTGATTATGAAGCATGCAGTTGTGTATGGTTAGGTGAGAAGAGATGCTACTATTACTACAATGCACTGCATCTTTGAATGTGGTAGAGCCTACCTCCTTCAGCAGAATGGACTGCCATTCTGGCTTTCAAATGATACTTCAAATGTTGCCAACAGTAATTCTGCATTAATTCTGTGATAATTGTGTGCTCTTATCCATGCAGAAGCTGCACAATCATATCTACATAAACCACCTCATTTTGTTCTTCCCTTGTTCGTTGCTTTAACTTGGAGAATGATGTCACAGTCCGTGGTACTTGTCCCGATGAAACCAGGGGTGTAATGGATCCTTTAACTAAAGCAGCTGTGGGGATGAATGAGCTCCCTTGTGCATAGATGGGAGGCCTGGGACATTTTTCAGCTGCTCAAACACTGATTTCAGTGTTAAATGCGAAGTACATGATGTTGCTGACTGCCACTGTCGTATCACAGTGCTCTGAACTACAGTTCAGCACTGCTAAAAGGAAACAGGTTTTAGAGATCTTGCCTTACTCTGATACAGTGATTATTAGAAGTCTACTGCAGAAAACGGATTAGCGCGAACGTAAGAGGTGAAATCTCCTCGAGGCTGCTGCGGTGCGGGGCTGTCTCGCTGGGCTCCGGGCGTGCGGCAGTGTCGGGACACGCGTCCGTCCCTCCGGCCCTGCGGTCCCGGGATGCGCTCGGGTTCTCTGCTCCCTGAGCGGCCCCGGCGCCGGCCGGGGGACACTGCGGTGGAGCGGGGCGGGCTGGGGCGGCTGGGCCCGGGGCTCTGCGGCTCCCTGCCGGGGGTGTGTTCGCGGGCGGGACGGCCTTAGTCAGCGCTCCCGGCCTCGCCGCAACCGATGCGGCGGTGGCGGGGCC
>VWYP01016494.1:16109-26553 GCA_013400435.1 Pycnonotus jocosus
ACTTCCGCCGGCTGCCGGGCGGGGGCGATCCCGGTGCCGCTGGCGATCCCGGTGCCGCTCACGATCCCGGTGCCGCTCCCGTGAGGGTCCCGGTCCTGCGGGGCACCGACAGCCTCGGCGGGCGAGGTGCCACAAGCAGGGCCCCCCCNTGTGTTTATTTTTATGATGACTGCTACACTTACCATCAGCTCGTCAATTTTGTTCTTGCTCTGTTGACCACAAGTGGGTTTATTTTCCTGGTGAGTTATTTTCCAATGGTTCCAACCCGAGTTAATCAGGCACCAGCAGCTGCGAGCTTCATGGAAGTTCTTGTGACTCTGGAGGGAAATCCACACAAATTAAGTTTACAGCAGTCCTAATTCAAGCTGGAGTCTTGAAAGTTTTGATTAAATGCAGTTGAAATGGTGACACTCAATCAGCTCTGCCAGGAGGTGGTCACGAGAGTTGCTTGTGGTTTGCTGAAGCAAATCCTTGAGGGCCTTGCCTGTGGTCTGTGCTGAAGCTTTGTCTCCAGGCCTCGAAGCGGCAGATTTTATTTTAAAAAACAAATGAGATATTACTTTTTTGCAGGAGACAAACTCCACCTATGGGGAGATGTCTCTGCTGGACAGGGCAGGGACCCAAAGCTCTGCTCAAAGATACACGCGGAACAACCTGCGGGCCGGCTCGGGGGAGCAGCGGCCGCTCTGCTCCGCCCTTTGGCCTCCCCCCGCAGGCTCTGACCCCTCCGCATCTGACATCGCCGCAGGGATGCTCGGAGCGGCTCCGCCCCGGCCGGCGCTGAGCCGCGAGACGAGCGCTCGTCTTTAACGACGCGAAATGTGGCTGAGATTTTTTAAAATCAAAAATACTTTCAGTTGCGAATGCTCCATCCTGGCGTTGGAGCATCTTGAAAATTATTTTTCATCTCCCTCAATCTGTGTCGGGATGCTGCTCCCCACACTTCTCCCTCTGATCCCATTCCTGCGTGACCATCTACAGGCTTCCTGGAGCTCAGACTTCCTGCAATTTTCCATGTCGAACGGCTCCAACAAAAGCATAAGCCGAATTATATGCACATTTCCAAGATATCTCTGGAGATATTTCCATTCTGTGACTGCATTTTCCTCACTACAGATGGGTTCAGCTGTAGCTTCCCAGCGTTCTCCTGTTGTCTATATTTAGTCACTGCTTAAATCAGCACAAAGGTGCCTTCTGTCATCCCTCCCACTCGGAAGGGACCTGATGGAGGTTGCAGGGAAATGCTCCAGAGTGAGAGGGAAGAGCAGCTGGCGGGGGCTGAGCTTCAGAGCAGATGTCGGGCTGTGACTGCCTTTAAATGGAGTTGTTTTAAGGCACTTGTGGGGAAAGCAGGATGGTGAGTGTGGTGTGGCCAGGATGACCTACCAGTAAGAAGAAATAGGGAAATTGTCTCTATTGTCCCTGCCACAGGTCGCTTTGTATATCGGTGGAATTGCTGAAAGCATTCTCCTGCCCAGGGCCAGAGCCTATTTTCCCAGCATCATGGGCTGCATTTGACACAGGCGCAGGCACAGCTCAGTGTCTCTGATCAGACCCACAGATGTGTTTAGCTGCTGTACTGGGTCAGTAGATCAGATGGGAAATACCCAGGGATAGCCTGCAGCCCCTTGGGTTTTGGGTGCCATCTCTACCAAGTCCACCCAGGAATGTCACAGGTCACATGAAGGGTCACAGGGTCACGCAGGAGACTCAATGGAAACATTTAAAAAACCCAATAGTTTGAGATTTAACCTTTTTTTACTCTGCAGACAGCTTTGCAAAACAAGGTCACCAAAAAGGTCTCTGAAATTCCGGAAATGTATTGTTGTGGTGGAGATGTGCAGGTGTACTTGCTGCACATCAGATGCTGCCCTTACTGTGAACTCCTTGTGTTACACCAGTCACCCAACAAACCGTGTTTGATACTACACTCTAAATAATTTTCTGACATGGATTATAAAAGAAAACCAGTCTGTCAGAGGCTAATTTGGCTATATTTGGGAAATAAACACATTCTCAGCTTTGTTAAGCCATATGGTGAATTTATTCACAATCAGCAGTTCCTTTCAAATGCAAGTTCCTGTCATTTAGTAATACATTTTCCAGTATACAGCTCAGCACTCTGTTTTCTCTGTTTCCTCTTGCAGCGTGTGATCTGGGAGCGGTCAGCTGGCTGCAGCCAGGGGCCACCTCTTGTCTCAGCAATGCACATTCAGCAGTATAATTAAGCACTTACATTAGTGAGTTCTTACCAGCTCCTGTGGACTTCATCAGCAGTTTTTGTCCCTGCTGATTTCCAGTGCTGCTGGCTGCTATTTTCCTTTCTGTGCAGTGTTGCACAACAGTGCAACTTCTGGCTTGGTTTCTTCTGGAAACAGGACTGTAAGACCCTGCATGGAAAGTGTGTCTGAGCAGCCGTCAGAGCCACTCTCCTCCACTGCCTCATGCACTTGGCCAGCTCCAGCTCTGGGCTTGGGAGTCTCAGGGACACCAGCTTTGTGGGAACATGGACAGGGGGACATCCTCCTTGTGCTCTTTGGGGTGGGGGGTGTGGTCTCATCCCGAGGGAGGGGTCTCTGTGTCCACAGCCAGTGCCAGAGATGCTGGGCACCATGTCCCTGGTGCTGCTGAGCAGGGTCAGCATGCAGGCAGGTGTGCTCAGCACCTGGCCAGGGCACATCCAGTCCCCATCATGGCTGTGGTGTGTTTAGCAGAGAGCATGAGAGCTTGTGTAGCTGCGAGCAGTGGGGTGCACTGCTGCTCCCCACGGTGAGGCAGCCTGTGTCCCCAGGATGGGGCCCTGGGGGCACTTCAGGAGGGCTACCAGCCTGAAGATCTGCAGCTCTGCAGCTTGTGGGAAGACAAAGTCAAGAGTTGCTGAGAGGTGCTCATTTTCAAAAGATGGAGGATGGCAGTGGTAATTCTTGGTGCACGAGCATGGCCTGGCCTGAGGACACCTGGTGCAGATCAAGAAGCAGGGCTTGGCCCCGTGTGGGTGAGCAGGGGCTGCCCAGGGTTGTTGTGTGCCCCCATGGGTGTCCTGTGCCTTCTCTGAAGGCAAACAACTCCCCATGTTCCTCTGGGGGTTCTGTGCCCTGACTGCCAGCACATGCACAGCTGCAAGCAAAGGCATTGCCTGCAGAATTACAGACCCCTGCTGCTTGGGCTGCCTTGAAATCTTCTTTTTCTTTTTGTGCTGGCTTTGTAATTTCTCAAGGGTAGCTGTCCTTGAGACGAAAGATATTGCAGGTTTGATGTGCTTGATGTCACTCCCTGTGTCATTGAAACTTAAAAGCCATAAAATTCACACTGATGAATTTTCTTCACATGTGAGTCTGTGAAGGCCATGGAGAATGTTTCTGATGGACTGTCATGCCCATATTTTTCTGACACCCATTTTTGGAGGGCAGGAATGAAGGGAACCTTGCTGTTACATCTTTGACATTCTGTTCCCATAAATTTGGGTCTCAGGAAAATGAAGCGCCCGAGCCTCTTTGTCACAGCCCATTGGTAAAAGATGTGTATGATGGTGGTGGATAGGTCTAAAATAGACTCAGCAGGATGAAAAGTGACCCCTTTCTTGTAGGTTATGGCAGGATGGAGTGGAAGGGCTGAGTGAGCCAAGTGTGGGAAGTGCTGGGCATGAGCTGGGGAACCAAGAGTTGTCAGGGGAATGCCTGCAGTTCATGTGGGGGAGCAGGATGCTCAGCCTTCTGTCCAGGACACCCTTTTGTGGCAATGCCATGTGTGTTGCTGCCCAGTGACAGAGGGAGTGGCTAATATGTGTGACCTCATGAGAAATACACTGTTCAGCTGCCTTTTTGAAATGAGCACAAGCAAACAAGGTAAGACTGCTACAAGCTGGCACCCAGGAGCTGCACATAGAGGGTGTGAAGGGTGGGTGTGCAGCATTCCATGGGCTGTGTCCACAGCACACATGGGTGCATTGACAGAGCTCATGCTAATGAATCAATTACTCTCCTTGTACGGGTGTTTCTCCCTTTAAATGTTCAGAAGTCATTTACAAACGTAACAGGAATTGAATCAGTTTTGTTTATTCAATTGGATTAAAGCAGCTGAATTCTCATGTTTACGAGGGCAATTGGATTTAATGTTACTTTGCATATTGTCCCACTCTCATATTTGTGGGAGGAATTGCCTGTTTTAGGAAGCAATTTTTGTTAAAGGACAATAAAATCTTAACAATCACATCATCATATTTCAATGTAGACTTCTATGCCTAATGTCATACTGACCTCATTGCTGCTGCTGGTTTTGAAATTCAGGAAAAAGTCTTGGGGAAGGCACGTGTGTGTGTGTTCCTCTGTGCTGGAGCCCGTGTGCTGCTGCTTGATTCATGGAGAGGTCGGGGCCATTAGATTTCCTTCCCCCAGGCGTTTTATAATCTGTTTAACATAACACAGTCGTTTGTCTTGTTTGCTGACTGTTTAACAGATGGATATGTGATTTTCATAATTACTATATGAACGTTAATAAGACGTGATATCTTTTATTAATTAACAGTTTTCCAGGTTTATTTTTCCAAATGACATGAGGTAGATTATATGTAAATGTTAGTGACATACAAATATTAGTTTTACAGCATTGGCATCCTGAGAAGTCAGGCAAACTTTTAAGGCTCCCCATGGTGTCTTTTTCTCTTTTTTCTTTTTCTTTTTTTTTTTTTTTTTTTTTTTTTTTTTTTTTTTTTTTTTTTTTTTTTTGTTGTTGTTGTTGTTTTGTTTGTTTTTTGTTTTTTTTCCCCGTCTCCTAAGCTGTACTTCATTAAGATTCTTTGGTAGCAAAGAATGGGTTTATGTTTTGTTAAAGGCTGGTCTCCCCTTCGTGTAAGGAAAGCCTAGACCGGGCCCGTGTCCTGGGCCATCCTCTGTATTCATCCTGCCAGTGCAGCATTCTTCCAGCCCATTTCTGTCCCCGTGTGATGCTGTCACCCCATCTTCCCTGCTGCAGATCTGCAAAGGTGGGAATCAGTGTCAACAAGTGTGAAGGTTGTACACCACACAGGAGAGAACGGCTGCTCCTGGGAGCTTTCCTTGCTCCGTGGCTGGAGAGGAGCCTGGGGAAAGGAGCTCCGTTCTCCTGGGAAGCCGTGGGAGGCTGGCAGTGCCGGGCAGGGCTCCCCAAAGTCTCACCCGGCCCTCGCACTGGGACTTCAAAAAGGAGGTGTATTTTTGTTTTGTGAGGAAGCAGCCCCTTCTGCTGCCCGGGAGGGGGGCAGCAGGGCCCCCCCCGGGATGGGGACCCTGGCCAGCCCCAGTGCCACCTTTCCCAAGCTGCTGCTTCTCACTGGAGGCACAGCCCCAGGAATGATGGGTCACACTGGAATGCTGAATTTCAGGTGATGCCAGAGGATGAGTGACTGACCTGGGGTGTGGTGGAGGGCAGAGCAGGGCTGGGCAGAGCTCATGTTGGCTTTGCTTTGTGAAGCACTACTGAAAATTAACAAATTGCTGTTATGTGGAAACAGTAGGTGAGTTGATCACTCCTGACAGGCTCTCCTGGTCCCCCAGCTCTCAGCATTGCAGCAGTGGCTGTGTTTTGCTGTACCCCAATTTGCACTTTCCACCAGGATGATTTTGGGTCATCATCTGTCCTTCTGACAGTTGTGGAACTTCAGCTAATCCCTGTGCAGGAGTGCTGCTCTACCAGACACAGAGTTTCCTTTCCTTTGGGGAGTTAGCTCTGACTTGGTTAACCTTTGTGCTTTCCATTCTGTAAGGCTGGCTGGGCTATGTCTGTGTGTGCTTCACTCTGCTGCTGCTGCTGGCTGACAGCTGAGGACAAGCAGAATGATTTCTACACGGTAGTAATCCCAGCCTCACGTTCCCAATGCTCTGAAACTTACTAGGTTTGTGTTGCAAGGCATGGGCAGCCCTATTTTAATTTATAGCATGACTTCATTATGTTTTGATGTGGGGCATGTTCAATTAACTGAAGGCTGTGAAGTAATTGCAGTTTAGGAAATACAATTCACAGTGACCTGGATGTGCTGTTTCATTGGTGAACATTCTTTCAAATAAAATCCACCTTTGAGGCCATATGAAATTTTGCATATTAACTGCTAATTTAACAGAATAAATGCTAAACAATCATTCTTCCTAATAATGTTCCATGATATGTGGGGAAGCATCTGAGTGTCCAGTGTAAATATATTACAAAGTTTGCTTTTTCAGTACACAGACTGATCCCTGTTTCTCTTTTCTTGGCACTTCTGATCATCAGCTGGTGGATTAACAGATGGATTCAGCCTGAGACTTCTCCTCATGGTTCTCTCATGAACAGTGCTCAGTGTCCTCTTGTAGCCCCTTTAGCCCCCACGCCACATTTTGCTGCAGCAGCCTGTGAGCCCCTGAGGGCAGCGAGCCCCTGTGTGTGTGAGGTGGTGCCTGTACCTGTACCTGGGCTGTGTTCTGTGTCCAGGGCTCCCAGCAGACCTGCACTTGTGCCCTGCTGTGTGTCTCACTCCAGATACCCAACCAATGCCTGCCAATTTTGGCCTCCCACTCTCACCTGTGGTGGAGTTTGTTACTCCAGGTAAAACCCAAACCCAGAGGAGCAGACAAAACACCAACATGGACAGACCTCAATGGCAGCAATGTGCAGAGTAGCTGTTTTCCACTAAAAACTTATTCCTCAGCATAGACTGTACTACACTGGTTCAGATACTCCAATGCTGAAGCATGTGGCCTTAATCTTCAGAAGTGGCAAATCCTATTTACTGTGTAAGTATTTAAGCTAATTATATCTCTGATGTGAGGAACATGTGACAAACTGTTCACACTGTATCCTTTAAAAGACATTGATGTCTCAGACCCTCATGAAATATTCTGTGCCTCATTCCATTCTCGAGTATTGTATGTGTTCTGCAGGGTATTTTGCAACAGTATAACTTAGTAATGACACAGAGGAAGTAAGTATGTTCTGTCAGGATCATCTGTAGAATAGAACAAGAAATAATTCATAGCAAGTTTTTCCTGGAAGCACCATGTTTATTTTGCTGTTGTACAGGTGCATTATATTGTTGCTGTGTGGCTGTTGAGTTACAGGAGAAATCTGAGGAACAGGAAGATGTCTGGGCTTTTCTAAAACCTGGCATAAAATGCTTTGTAGGGAAAGACTCCATCTGAAGAAAGGGCTGCTAAAATGCAGCAGAAGCTGCTTGGTCTAACTGAAGGCAGGAGGGAAAGCCCTTGGGGAGCAGCTGTTCCCAGAGCCAGGCTGGGTGTGTGGCAGCGCTCGTTACTGGTGCGCTGTTAATCACGTACAGCTTGTACCAGCACCTGTAATGGCACGGCAGGGGTCAAGGCCAAGTAGATCAATTTATCATTTGACCTTTGGGAGGCAGAAGTCTTCACCTACTTTGCATTCAATGAACTGATTCTTCCCTTTCCTGCCCCGAGGTCCAGACTCTTTTTCTCCATCATGTGGGAAGAAGAGAGCTGCAGTGTGCCCTCTGCATGCAACCTGGCTTCCCAATTTTCTTGATCTTGGTTTAAGCTGGTGAATTATTTGCCTTCCTTAAGTCATGCTAATTAAGGCTCATATGTTTGGGATTTCATCGCAGATGTGGATTTGGGCTTCCCCAGCTTGCTTATGTGGCTTACAGGAGAAAACTGGAAAAGCAAATTGACTTAGTGCAGTGAAATCACAGTCAGCTCTTGCCACTCTGCAGGAGCACAAAGGTAGGGCTCCAGAGCACAGGGACTGTGCACAGGGGCTCAGTGAGGATATCAACATGTGGTGGGGTTTGCAGGCATTCCCTGGGGACCATGCAGCAGCCCAGCACACTGTCTGCAGGGACAGGGGATGGTCCTGCATGAGGCCATGATGGTGTTCATCCAGAGAGGGTTCTCCCTCCGTGCATGTCTCTTCATGGCTGGATGAGAATGGTCTGTGTTAGCTGGTGCAAGCTGGTGCCCTTCCTGAGCCTTGCCCAGGCTTCCTAGGCTGGAAGAGAGGAGCATCAGTCTCTCTGGGTGCTCGGTGGCACAATATTTATAAGCTGGCTGTGAAGGAATCAGTTGTCTGTGTTCCTCTGGACACCAAGATCCCTGACCTGTGTCTGTGTCTCTGGCCATCCCAGGGAACCTGTGCCTGTGACATTGGATGTGTTCAGCACTGAGGATGGTCAGAAGCTCTGGGTTCCTGCAGGGTGTGCAGCATGAGGGGCTCTGCCCTGAGACAGCCTTTTCCCTTTGGAGTTGTCCCTTAAATATGGGCCAGCCAGCCACCAGCCCAGGTGGCTGACACCAATTATATGTGGAGAATAGGAGTATAATTACCCCCATTTTTGCTGCATAATTAGCTCTTCAGATTTGTGAAGCTAAAGTGCTCTCACTACTGGAATCTGTGAGCTGAAGGACTTGGAGCACTGGACATGATAGGAGAAATTGTACAAGGGCTTTAAGTGCTCTCTTCTCAGAATATTAATTGTGTGCCATGACCTTCACCCACATCACAGACCAGGTGCTGGCTCTGATATGAGATGCTGAGGGGTGTAATGAAAGCCCTGTGTTCCCTTCCTTACCAGAGATGGGCTTTCAGTTAAAGCAGCTCAGATGTGGTCAGTGCTTGTGGAAGTGGCCACCACCTGCATTGCTCCATCGTTTGATCAGTCTACAAGGCTGAGATGCTGCAGAGTGGGAGTATGTCCTGCTTCCAGGGAGCAGCTCCCTGTCCCATCCCAGAACAGGGGGATGGTCCAGCCACGGGAAGGGACAGAGAGGAGGCAGCAGTGTCCACCTGCAGCTTCAGGTGGCCGTGCTTCTCACAGACCTGTGGCAGGCACAGCACAGGGCCCTGGGGCTCTCACTGCCAGCCCTGTCCCCTGTGCCACGGGCACGAGTTGTCACCAATGCTTCTCCACACAGGCTGACCTCTGGAACCACCCAGTGAGCTAACCATCAGTTAAACAACAGAAATAATTCTTACAAGTTTAAAAGAAATTTAGTTATCTATATATAATGGTTAAAAGATAAGGGTATTGTTCTAACCCAAACCAGTAATTAGGAAAATAGATTTAGTGCTCATGGATGGGAGGGTAAAGTAAATGTTGTGAAGGAAATTCTGTACTGAGCATAAAATTGGAACTTAGATTCAATTATTCTTCATGCACTGGTTAGATCCTACAGAAAGCTGAGCATTGAATTCTTCAGCCTCTCTAATTGAAACAAAAATCATTGGAGTGGAAAGTGTCCTGGCTCTTCAGGAGATGTCAAAGTACAGAACATGGCGGACACCTGGGGGTTTGGGAAACTGTGACAGCTACAAGCTGACCTTTGGCGAATTTAATCTGCAAATGGATTCCTGCTTAGGACAGCTAATGCTTTTAGTTATTGTAAAGGCTTGTTCCTAGATTTTAAAAAGCTGAGAATAAATGGATTTCATGATGCAGCTCCTATGTGTGTTGCATAACAAACAGGTGGCTTCTGAATCTGTTTAAATGATACAGTGTATTGAAAAACTTTGTACTGGAGTCCTTGAGGCCTCTTGCTCAGAGGTGCTCTCTCCCGTGTTTCCCCTGGAATAAGCAACCCCCAGGCAGGCAGTGAATCTCAAAAGAATAATAATACAAGCTGTAAATTCTTGCACCTTCCCAATGAGATTTTAATTATGATACTACAGTTAGGAGAGGAAATCAAAGTGCAGTGCACCACTGTATTTACAATGTTATCCACCATCTTTGTCCATTCCCTCTGCATCCTCCTGTTCCAGTAACAATTACACTCCCTACTGATGTGGCCCTGGACTGTCAAGCAGCTCCTGTGCCATGGCAGGTCGAACTCTGCTGTTCCACCGTGCTGGGGGGGTCTCGAGGGTGGGTGGGCACACAGTGCCACGGGGCCTGTGCCAGCACCCAGCGAGTGCTCAGCATGGAGGGTGTTCTCGTGCAGAGTAAACCAGGACAGTGCTCAGGTGGGTCTTGACAGCAGTATGGAGCAGTGGGGTGCTGTGGGGTGCAGGCCTGTGGTAGTTTAGCATGGATGAGCCTGGGCCAAGTGCCCGTGGGTGCACATCTCCTTAGCACTGCTGGCATGGCCACCTCCATGGCCCTCACTGCCTCCTCCGTCCCGGGACACCCAGCGTTCATATGCTCTGGCTCTCCCAAAAAAGGATCTGCCGTCGGCCATCGGCTGGGGTCTTGTGTTTGGGGCAGGCAGGTCAAGGAGCATCAGTCCTTCTGCCTGGAGGCTGCAGGAGCTTCCCCAGGGACAGGGCTGTCCACCAGGGCCAGTGGTGCCCCGGGCAGGAAGGAGAAATCCCCGGGCAGGTGCGTCACCAGGTCTGAGAGCATCCCACGGCAGGAGCGTCCCGGGGCGGGAGGGCGAGTCCCCCTGCAGCAACATCCCCGTGCGGCAGGAGCATCCCCGGGCAGAAACATCCCCGTGCGGCAGGAGCATCCCCGGGCAGCAACATCCCCGTG
>VWYP01016494.1:27046-94674 GCA_013400435.1 Pycnonotus jocosus
GCCCCGGGGTTCGATGCGAGCGCGGCGAAGCCGCTCCGGTGACTCAGCAGCGCCGGGTGTCCCTGGGTGGGCTCCCCTGGGCCGGGCGGGTGCCTCGGCGGAGCGGGGGCGGCTGAGCCGCTGCACCGGGAGCCGCCCGCGGCAGCGCTCGGTCCGCAGCCGCCCCCATCTCCAGCTCCGCCTGGCGTTCCCGCCCTGGTGCGGAGCCCCCAGCCCCGCCGGGCCCCTCCAGGAGCCCCTGCGCCTTCGCTCCTCCGGCTCCGGGAGAAGGGGGTGTCCCGAGCCCTCCGGGAGCCCTTCCCCGCTGGAGCGGAGCCCGCGGGGCCGGAGGGACGCGGAGCTCGCCGGAGCCAAAGGGATGCGGGCGGCGGCCGCGGTTCGAGATCGGCTTCCTCAGCCCCTGAGGGCGTTCGCGGTGCTGCAGGTGGCTGAAGCCGCGCTGTGTGGTGCGGGAATACGGCAAACGCTGGTGCAGGTCTCGTCAATGGAGCAGCTGTCTCGGGGCTATTTTCTCTACAAGCCGCTTTAGGAAGGTGTATGAATCCTGACTGGTGCGTTGCAGATGAAGGGAGATGCCAAGGCTGCTGGACACGGATAATGTCACAGCCCTAGTGAGGCTCATGGTGCATTTGAAAGTGGTTTTCCATAATGGCTCAAGAGTGTAGAAGATGGTGTGGCCATGTTCGGTTCAGGCATCAGAGCATGAGCTCAGCCGGCACATGATACTGCAGCCACCACAAAGGCAGCTCCAGCAGCGAGGGGTGAAGGAGGGATGGGGATGGAGCTGCTGTTGCCTCTGCTATCCTCCCTGGCAGCTGAAGAGCTGTCAACTTCACATCAGCTCTGTCACAATCTCCCTTTGCTCTCTTGCTTCAGGAGGAAAGTGCAGCTGATGTAAAACGAAACTGAACTCCCCACCCTTTCTGGTAGCACTGACACCTTCAATGAGGCTTCAAAAACCAGGCTCCATACTAGAGTCTGAGCAGGCTTATTTATAGCTTAATTAGCAGCCAAAGAGGCTTTCCCTTACTGTGTCATCCTCATGAGACTTAGCGGAAGCCCCACTTTGGGAATTTTGTCACAAGGCTAAAGGAGGGTTTATCTAGTGGGAAATTTTTTGCTTGATACAGTAATGCAAAGCTTTGGATACCTGGTGAGCCAAAGAAATGGTTGTTCTGTTGCTTGTGTGTAGCTGGAAGGCGAGTGCTCATCGTGACAGCCCCTGGTGCTGGGGAGGGCTGTCCTGGGGCGTCCCTGGCTCTGCTGCTCCCCTTGGCTGTTTCACACGCCAGGACTCGCTGTGGGGCCAGCTGCGGGGTGCACTGTGGGGCTGGGGACTGGGCAGACCGGCTGTGGGGCTGTGATGGACCTGTGGAGGCCACACCACGCTGACTGGACTTTTCTGCTGAGAGGGGAGGTGCGAGCCAGTGCTTGCAGGAGGATGCTGTGGCCAGGAGGGGACTGAGCTCCCATACCCTCCCAGTTGTCTAGCTCACATCACCATGTGCTGTGCTCTCCGAGGATGAATTTGCTGTTGCTGCATTCTAAAAGGCAGCTCCAACAGTCAACAAATGTAAAATGGGGCTGTAGCTACCTTGTTGTGACCTGCTGAGAGCTCAGGTTCTCTGGTGGGGAAGGGTGGAGCGCTGAGATGAGCCCGCAGTGATTTCTGCCGGTGCCACTGGGAAGGCTGGGGATTTTCAGTGGTAAGATTCAGTCTGTCTGTATTCTGTGGCCGTATGCTGACATTTTCAGATACTTGTGCGTCGTGCTAGGGAGCCATAGCAATCCTCTCGGTAGAAATGAAACGGACAGAGGCATTTGTGCAGCAGAGACCGAATCAGCCGGTGTAATCCCTGCTGCGGTGGCAGGGCAGGAGGAAGTACAGGAGGGGATTTAATGGCTGTGTATCAGCTGGGAGTTTCTCTTCACTTCGTGCTGTATAGAACTCCTGACTCCATGCAGTGGTTCAGAGGGAGGGAGGCTGACTGCACTTTGAAATGGTAGATTCTGCTAAGATAAAAAATTTAGATAACTCAGTTTTATTTTTTTCTGCATGTGAAAACAGCATATGCCTAAAACGCTGTGGTATCTAGCTAAAAAAGAAAATCCTTCCGAATGCTGTGCAGCAAGTGCAGACTTGCTTTGGAAATGAAGGTGTCTCTGGTGTGTCAGCTGAGGGAAATAGCTGGGTTATGTAATTTGCTTTAGTGAAGTGTCGTTGTCACTTAAATAGTTCTGGTATTTTCATGCAAATGTGGGGTGAGGATGGTACTTCACAAGTGCACGTTTGAATGCCTTGTTCTTGTGCGGCTCAGAGTATTGCTGAGAAGAAACGGGGCCCTTGTGCTGATTTGACTCGGGTTGCCAGGGAGGTGCTGGGGTGCAGCCCACGTCCCCAGCCGTGTCACAAGGTCTGTCGGGCACAGGGAGCAGGGTTCCAGGGCAATGCCAGCTCAGATCTCACAGCACTGCTGCAGAACGGCAGAGCTCACATGAAAAATGTCCAGAAAATATGATTGATTTTTTCATGTTTTGCATAGATCTATGTTCATTGGCAATTCTGCTGAATGCCCAGGCAAAAGTAGGACAAATTGAGACATTTGAATACAAACAACCATTGGAGCAGCTTCCATTTCTAGATGTGCTTGTTGGAGATGTGGCCTTAAGGGTCCTTCATGCCCCCTGCCTCATTCCAGCAGCTGGACCCAAAATGCCTCTCTCCTTTAGGCTTCAGGCTGTGAGTGTCACCTGTTTAGTGCAGCAGTGCTGTTCACCTGGCATGTCTCAGGGTTCTTGCAGTGGCTGACAATTGTGTAAACGCCTCCAGACAAGACAGGAATGACATGAATGACCCTTTCCATGAGCCCTGCCCTGAGCCCTACCCAGCCTGTGTGCTCAGCAGGTTCAGGTGGGACAGGAGCTCAGTCAAGGTTCATCCCAGTGGGACAATGCCTCATACTGGTCCTCCCTGTCTGTGCACACCTGCCCTGTTGCAGGTATCCTCTGATGAGGGAGGGATGCTGAGCACCAGGCTGGCCTGGGGGCCATGGGTCCCTCCTGGGGCAGGGGGTTCTGGTGGCAGGGATGGGTGGGCCAGGGCCAGGCTGGCACTGCCTGGCCTGTCCTGTCCCCCATCTCAGCTCAGCCAGGAGCACAGCCCATCTTCTCACAGGCCCCTGGCCAGGTGGTTGTGCTGTTGGAGAAGGATCTGTGGCAGTACTCATGTCCCATGGCCGTGGTGTGGGGCCACCATGGAGGGCCATCCTGGCACCCCCTGAGGGACATCCCTGTTTCCCAATGGCTCTGCCAGGGGATCTTCTCCCCTGTGGGCACGGGACTGACGCTGCTGGGGCTGCACGGCCTTGGGGATGTGCCCTGCCCTCCTGCTGGGCAGGACAATCATGACACCTTGCAGCCACTCCTGGGCCACTGCATGGCTGCTCCCTGCACCCTTTCCCCGGGTCTGGCTAATGCCCCTGCAAGTCTTTAATCTCCCGAGGGAGTGTTTCCCAAACTGAACAGGTTTTGCTGTTGGGAAATCTATCACTAAGCCTTTATTTCCTTTTCCTGATTTAATCTTGTTACTCCCTCTGTAACCCTCTGTCAGCCTCTCAGTCATTCCCATCCTGCCTGTATCCCTGCCCTGCCATCCCGCTGCAGGAAGGGGCCCTGATGCCAGTGCCTCTCTGCCCTGATGCCAGAGAAGTTTGCCTCAAGATCTCTGTGGTATAGTGGTTGCTTTTTAAAAAATCTGCATGTAGTCTCCAGAAAAGCACCAAGTGAAGCATTTCCCAGTGCTGGGTTAGGGCAAGAGCTGTTGGATGTTTCTGTTGTGACAGACGATGCAAGTTCTTGTTTGGAGATCATCTGGATTGAGATTTAATTGATCTGGGAACCTCTGTGAAGTTGTTTTATCACATGAGTACTTTGGTTACAAAACACAGTCCCATCTTTTCTGCTTTTTACTTATACACATGTACTGTGTTTAGACATCCCTCCCTGCTCCTGAGCCTGTGCTCCCCCTGGGTGGGAATGACCCACAGACATGTCTCCTTCTGCCTAACCTGGGATTGCTGCAGAAGCACAGCACAACTCAACTGTTTGCAGTGCTCTACGTCAAAGCCGATTTGGGGATACTTTAATCTACAGATTAATGAGAGAATAGATGTGCCTAGGGACTCTGTAATCCAGAGATTACTGAGAGCACTGGGAGCAGGTAATGATGTGACTGACCCACTGCAGATGGACTCTGAGGAGGGTGCTGGTCACTGGTGATGGCTTGCATCTGTCTCTGTCTCCTCAGCTCTGTGCAAGAACCAGGCTGCTCCCTCCCCAGTGCTGGGGAAAGCTGGGTCACTCCCAGCAGGCACCAACAGCAACAGGGAGGGTCTGGAGTTAACTTGGAGTTACCCTGGTCCCTGTTGCTGTGGGGCCTCCGTGTTCTGGGGACCAGCTGCAGCAGGTAGAACCCAGCATTGGTCAGGCCCTCAAGCCCAGGACCTGGGCTATGCTGTGGGTGCTTGCAGGGTGATTCTTGGTGTGCCAGCCACAACAGCCCCATCATCAGGTTTCCAAATGGAATTGAGGGACTTGGTGAAGTGGTCAAGATTTACTAAATGTAGACGGATTATCTCTGGTTCACAAGCCCCCTGAGCTGAACATTGCAGAGGGCAGAATATTATTAGTGGAAATGTTGCATGGTTGCTCTGTTTGAGTATCCCCTGTTGTCTGCTGGAGACAGGATGCTGGGCTGGATGTGCTCCTGATCTGACCTGTGGGAGCAGGAGCCTGCAGGGCTGTGCCAAATCCCTGACACCTCCTCCTGAAAAGTCTGGTGAGATCTGGTGCCTGGAAGGTCAGAAGTTGGAAGGGCTTAATGCCGTGGCAGACTGGGTAATCGTCAGCTTCCCTAACTCTGCAAGCGGAGCAGAGGTGTACCCCTGCCAGCAGGCTTAGAACCATACAATCATACAATCATAGAATCATACAATCATACAATCATTAAGGTTGAAAAAGACCTCCAAGATCATTGAGTCCAGACGTGCTTGTTAGTGATTGGCTGGGGGAATCAATCCTTTGAGAATATAGGTGCCAGCAGCTGCTGGATCCCTTGGAGCTGGTGCTGTGCCAGTCGGTGCCTCCCGTGAGCGCTGGGAGAGGCTGCCGGCCCGGAGGTGCGCAGGTGAGGCACACGTAGCGCAGCCCAGGCGTGTTGACCTGGCAGGACGCTGATCAGGCAGCTTAAAAATAGCGGCTGCTCGCTGGCTGCTCGTCCCCAGGGCGGGGGAGCGGCTGCTGAGCAGGCACAAAGCCGCAGCTGCGGGCAGGGCTGGCGGGGCTGGGGCAGCGCAGGGACCCGGGCGGTGCCGTGGGAGCCCCTCGGGGCTGGGGGCACTGCAGGCACCTGCCGGGCTCGGGGCAGCTGCCGCTCTGCCTGGAGCTGACCCAAACACCCACACACTTCTCATGTCAGCATCCCTGTGCGGAGCTGCTGGGACTGTCGGGCATCTGGTAGCCCTGGGCGTTGGCACCTGAGCTCTTTGCAGCATTCCCGAAAGCACTGGGAGCTGGGGAGCTGGCGATTGCCCTGCTCTGGAGGGAGGCACAGTGCACCCAGAACCACCCTGGACCTGACTCCAGTGCTCTGGGAAAGGGCGAGAGGCCACCTTGGCCACCTGCCCCAGGGCTTGGGCACCAGAGCCCAGATGTGTGGACATTGGTGTGTTGTTTGTACGCTGTCAGGAATGCTGTCCCCACGTCACCTCCCTGCCATCCTCCCAGTGAAGGTGTGAATGAGCTTTTGGAGTCAATATCTTCACTCAGGGCAGCACTGGTGGTTGTTATTCCCTGATGCATGGAGGGGAAAGAGTTGCCCTCTCTGGCCCAGGGATGGGGCAGGTGGCTGTGTGGTTTGACTGGGGCTTCTGTTGGTTTAGTTTTCAGCCTTCATCTGCTTAAGCCCCCAGCAGCCCAGCCCTCACTGCAACTCCAGCTCACTGTTTCAGGTTCAGCTTACAGAGGGTGTTGTGGTGCTCTGAGGTGTGGTGTGTACCTTGAGAAGGAGATAAAATGCCAGGCAGGTCAGGAGCTCTGTGTTGTGACACCACAGGAAGCTGCAGGGGCCCTGACAGTGGGGCTTGGGGAGAGCAGAGAGTCGCTCCCAGGCAGCTGAACATCCAGAAAGATCCTGCCTCCATGGCAGTGCTGTTTGTCTGCATTGCACAGAGCTGTTGTGCAGCCTTTTTGTTCCCTTTAAAGCCTGTTTCCTCACTTCCTCGGGTGCCTCGAGTCAGCTGCTCGGCCACGCGCAGGGACCATCCCTCCTAATGTCATGCTAAGGCAGGTCCTGGGGATGGAAATGTAACAGGAATAGAAACCAGAAACCAAAGTAGCTGATTAATCCTGCATTTTGATCTGCTCTGTCCTGCATTTCAGCTGATTCCCTGGTGTGATCATAAAACACAACCATTATCTCAGCTTCCCCAATATGCAAACAAATTGCTGTGATTTTCCTATGCTTGGATCAGTCCATATCCATATTCTCTGAACAACAATAAAACATTAATGGAGATAAAGACTGTTATCTCCCTCTTGTCTATTTTGTCATTGGAATAACAACTTTAAATGTTAGGAGTGCTGAGATTTATAATGCCAAGCCTGCTCAGCAAAAATAAATCATGTTTCATAGAGCACATTACCATTTATTGCTGCTGTATTATCTGAAGCCAAGAGTGGATGTTAACCCTATGATAATGTCCTCAAAAGGGATTTTAAATAATTTTGTAGTTTAATTTTAAAATTCTGTTGACTGCCTGGTTTGATCTGCAACTCATTTTAGTGCAAAGGGTATCAAAGCTGAACCTCTCCAAATGCTGATAACGAGCTCGCTGAGATGTCCAACAGTGGAGGAAGCCCTGGACCCCGAAACAGCTTCTGGATCAGCTGTGGCACCAGTGAACCCAGCCCAGCTCAGCCACACAGCCAGGGCTCCCTGAATGTGCTCACTTTCAAGGTTTTGCAGGCTTTGGAAGACCAGTGTGTTTTTAAAGTTTCACCTTGGTGTTTTCATTCTTGATATCTGGGTGCTCATCAGATAGCAAGCTGATAGCAAGAGAAACGTGTCTCAGTTGTGATTTGATGTGTGACCTGAGCTGGTGCAGCTCCATGGGTCAGTGCCCCATGGGTCCTGCCCTGCCCTCACCCTGCCTTGGCACCCTGGCTGCTGTTGGGGATGGAGCAAAGCTGTGCCACAGCAGTGCCCAGTGATGGGCAGCCAGCTCCAGAGCAGCGTTCTGTGCCCGGTGCTGGGTGTTCTGGGTGTCCCCTGGCTGGCTGCAGCTGTGTTGCAGTGGTGGTGCTGCCCCTGGCTGCCTTGGCCGAGCTGGGGGCGATGCTGGGACTCCTGCCCATGTGCTGCTGTGTCACCAGGTAGCCCTGAGTTGGACAGTGCAGCCTTGGTGCTGAGTTATCTGGCATTTCCTTGCATTCCCTTTGTTAGCTCTGTGAGTAAAGGCAAGGCAGGGTTGGACTCTGATGAACAGCAGCTTCCCTGAGGAGTGCAGGCATTGACCAAACACCATGCACCAGTGTCTGGCTGTCCATTCCTGCACCACCCTCAGAGCTGCTGAGCAGGGCTGGCAGATCACTTCCCCTGCAGGCTGAGTCAATTTTACCAAGCGAGAAGGGGTCGAGGTCAGAGAGCTCAGGGGCAGCAGCCCTGGAGTCGGTCTCACCACAGAGCTCAGACTGATGGTGCCAGATGCTGACCAGTGTTGGGGGGGCTGTAGCTTGTTCAACACCTGTCTGCTACCCATTAACCTTGCACAGGCACACAGGGCACATCACCAGGTGTTTGTTCACCCTTGTTTGTGGTGCAGCTCCTGCAGGAACCTGCTGCTGGGAAGAGTGCCCATCTCATGGGGCATTCCAGGGGTACTGGAGCCTTATGAAAGGTGCCTGGAGGCCTGCAGTGCCCAGATGTGCAGGTGTGAGGCTGTTCAGCCAACATGAAATTGCCCACAAGAAAACAAGCTTTGCTTGCACAGGGTCCTGCTCTGTAGACCCCTGAGGTGCTGTCCTGCAGGTGGGGTGCATGGCATTGCCCCTTGAGGCAGGAGCAGCTCCAGTGGAAGCTCACCCACCTACACCTGCCTGTGGATGGGACACATGCCTGCAGTTCCTCGTTCTAATGGAAACCTCTATAATGATTAGGGGGACCCTTGCCCTTGCTGTTTCGGAGCAGGAGATGGATGCTGCTGCTGGAGGTTAGATGTCAGCAGAGGTGGAGGTTGCTCCAACATCAGCTGGCAAGTTGTCCATGGAAACATGTGTCTGGGGGATCTGGGGAATGCAAGAGAGAGAATTAGAGAGGCTATTTTGGAGAGCCCTCCCTCACAATCCCTAAATAAACTTGGCCTTAGTTTCAGCAGGCTGACAGATTCTTAATTATAATAACAGCGTGAGCAGTGTTGCTTTGTAACTGGTTCCCCATTGAAAATTTCTGGCTAGCAGGACCGGTGTGCCAGATGTCTGCCTGTGATTGCCTCTGCTTGGGAAGATCTGCTCGGGTAACACTCTCAGCTGGAGGATACGAGTCATGCAGGGATCCAGGGGTACTCTGGTTGTTTGCCTGATTTCTTGGCAGAAGCCAGAGTTCCATCAGAATGTTCACAAGCGGCTCTGCAGCAGTTTCCTTCTATAGAATTGCTCTGTTTGAAGGCATCAGAGCAAACAGGGACTTGCACCTTTCCCGGCAGCAACAAACTGTTGAGTTTTGGGTGAGTTTTGGTGATAGTGTTTCTCCACCCTGGCCTTAAGTGAGGGCTGTGGTCTGGGCTTTCATGCAGGCACCAGAGCCAGCATGATCTCCATCTGTAGGTCATGGCTGGAGCATGGCTGGACCCTGCCTGCCCCTGGTGATGCCTGTGAGTCCCAGGAGCTTTGCTGGCTTTGCTCAGCAGTGCTCTGAGCTGAGCTGTGCTTCTGCTGTGCTCTTTGTGATGAGTGGAAAGCAGCCCAGGGGGATGTGCAGATGGGCTGGAGGCACCATCACTGTGGGGAGCCTCTGAACTGTTGCTAGCAAGTGTGTTGTGGTGATGGAGAAACCCCAGTGCTGCTGGGCTGTCATGCTGCTGGCATCCTGGAGGTATCTGAGGGAAGCCCCTCTGCCCATGTGGAGCTCAGTACAAGCTCTCCTGCAGCAGAAATCTGGCTGTGGATCCTGTTTCATACTGTCATTTGGCAACTTGATGTGACATTTTCCATTAGGAGCTCTGCAAAGTGCAGCAGCAAGGTGTTACTGATGGAGCTGCTCCAACTGTGACAGGGTGTTCAGCTTTTTTCAACAATGGAAGTCATCAGGCAGAAAAACACTGCGCATAAAAACAAAGCCAGGGATCAGTACCTGTGGCACTAAACCGTTGAGTTCACCCAAGACTGTGAAGATGATGCTGTGCAGAGATTACCTTGTAGCTGGGGCTGTTTCTGGTGACAGTGAGGCCAGATCTGTGTCTCCCATGGATCTTGAGATGGTCAGAGTTCCTCACCATCGCAGTGCCCATCAGTGGCAACAGTTTCTGCTGACAGGCTGGTTTGGAGGTCAGCCTGAATCAGGCCCTTGAGAATTCAATCTGGGTGTAGCATTGAAGGGAGGAAAGCAGCTCTTGGTTCTCATCTGGCACACCTTCACTAGCAGGTCACAAAGCACTTCATAAATCTTACAGATGTATTTGTTGATTCCTGCCCATTGGTGCAGTGCCAGGCTGGGCATGGCCCTTGCTTTGAAGCTGGAGCTGAAGTCTGCAGTGTTGCCATGTTTGCATCAGGCTCTGGGGGGGACACTGAAGTCTTGTCATATTTGGACATTTGATTGAATGCAAGAACTTTCTAATTAGGATGTTTATGAGTTAATCACATGTGACACTTCATTTGCTCCCTGCTGCAAGCCTGAGATGTGTGTGAGGATGTGGGGAAGTGGATCATCCTTTTTTTGGCTTTGTGTCACCCTAATGCATTATCTCCATCTGGTAGTCTCCTCCCTCCTTGTGTCCCTCAGCTGGAAGTGTGTACCAGTGGCTATTAATAGATGAATCCTGCAACAGTCTGTTCTTGCAGATGGGATTCTCAGCTTCTGAAGCCTAAAACTCATTACAAATAAAGCAATATGCTGTGTGGTCCTTAATACAATTAGCCCTGCTCTAAGTTAGGCTCTCAGGGCAAACCCACACGCTCCCTTGCCCTGGCTGATTGTGGACACAGCCACGGTGCTCTGTCTGTTAAACACAGGAGTGAGACCCCAGCCCTGACCTCTCTGGCTGTGTGGTCCCAATGTCCCTTGTGGCTGACAGGACTGGGATGGGAGGACTGTGGTTCTACACGTGTGTGTTGCAGAAGGATGTTGTCTTCTGAGGCCTTTGACTTCCCACCTATCCTACCACCCCCTTGAACAGCCAAAACCAGCCACAGTGCAGGGTGTGCTCTTTGCACCAAGGTTTTCTCTCAGGCAGCAGAAGCCATCTCCCTCTTTCTGATGGGTATTCTACATGTGCAAGGAGGCAGAAGGACAGAGGAATGTTCACAAGCGTTTTGGGGACCCCTTTTCTCAGGGATGAGCTCTTGTGAATGGAAAAGCCCACACGGCTGTGGACAGTTAGTTGTGTCTCCACTTGCTCCTGTGCAGATCTGTGTGCTGGGCTGCACACACACACACTTGTCACTGCCTCTAGTGAACCTTCTGCTTGCTGGGCCTGCAGTCATGACTCTTGCCTTTTTCCTTCACTTACCCCCACCCCTTCCCAGCTCCCCAGCTTCTCATGGGGCAAGTGGGTGGGTCCAGCCATGGACCTGCTGATGTGGGAGCAGCAGGAGAGTGGTGCAGGGTGAGCCAGAGCCCTCCTTCAGAGGCAGGAGGAAAGATTCTGCACAGAACTGCCAGAAATTGCTCCAATTTGTGCTCATGTCTGGTGTGTTTCCCTTTGCCAGGGACCCAGGCAGCCTGGGGAACCAGAGGGGCTTGGAGTACTGTTCTTAGAGGCTTTGTTTCTTTAATTAAGAGGGCTCTGCTTTCTCTTGAGAAAGGAACCTGTGAGGCTGTTTTTAGATTCATTTTCCATCTCTTTGTGCATTCTGGAGGGACACATCTCTGCAGGAATGCCCACGTTCCCACGTGCAGGAAGTGTCTGTCCGTGTCAGGACAGGTGTCCTGCCCTGTCTCAGCACTTGCTGGGAATGGGCAAAGCATCTTGCCCGGCTCCTTCAGTGTGTTTGTTCATGGACTGTGGCTGCCCTCGGGGAGTGGCCCCAGCAGGGAGCATGGCCAGTGCCAGCACTGCTCTCCAGGCAGGGGCACCGCAGCACCAGATCTGCTTTGCATCCCACAGGGATGGTGCAGCCGGCCTGAGGAATACGTGGTTCTCACTTCCTTGGCTGGGAATGATTTTCCTGGCTCCAGGGAGGAGCTGTGCCCTGGTTTGAGGTACTGTACACAGCTGAATTCCAGAGCTGAGAGGCACTTTGTTCTTGATCTCCTGATAGCTGCTGCCTCACCAAACCTTTCTTTCCTTGCCATCTGTTTCTGACAACGTGCAAAGTTATTGATGAGGTGATGAAATCAGAGGCCTGGAGTTTGCCAGGAAAAAGCTTTTTTCCTCTGCATATGCAAACTAAGGCCTTCAAATGAAACCAGCCCCCTGGAAAACCTGTGTGTCAGGCTCAGGGCAGCAGCTGCTGGGCTGGTGGTCTTATGACCAGTGGGTCCAGCCAGGACCTTTTCAGTGCACATGCAGGCCTGGGAAGAGGTGTGAGTGGTAATTAGCAGTAATAAAATACGCTGTGATCCCATTGCAGTGAATTCTCCCCGCTGGGTGCTCAGTGTACACTGCAGTGTGCTCCCCCATCACCCTCCCCTGTGAGCCTGCTGACAGGCAGCTTGGCTGGCTGCTCGGATTTAGCCTTTGTTAGTCCTTGGCAGTGCTATTTGGAGGCTGGAAGGCTGTTTTAGCTATATTTAGTTACAGTTTTTTCTTGCTTAGTGACTAGCTGCAGTTATTAACATGCAGTGGAAAGGGTTACAGGAGATAGGAAGTATTCAAGGCATTCTTTTGTCCTGTCCTCCAAAAGACAGAGAAAACAGTATATTTACCAGCAAGCACTGTTTTCTGGCTAGCAGAGTTTGCAAGCAGTTTACTGTGTTTCTTTTACTTTTCAAAAGCCATTGATTTTTGCAGTGTTGCAATTAGAAAACAAGCCTATAAACCGATCTATTCCTGTGTTTTAAAATGGACTTTCAGTCTCCTGCTGTCTTTTTATTGGTTTCTCCTTCCCAGCCCTGCTGAATGTTGCTTAAGTCAGCATGTTGTAACTGGCCTGTGGAGATCCAGGTCTGGCTGGTGTCACTTAAAACCCAAATGGCTTTGCAATAATGTCACTGTTCCTGGACTTCCTGTGCAGGAGCAAAGGTGCCCGCTCCTGCACAGCTCGTACTGCATCTGTATTGACTGGGAGCACTTGGCTAATCACTTCCTGTAATTAAATTCTTCACTAAGAATAAAGTTAATCTTCTCAGAGCATATAAAACCTGACCCTCAGCCTGAGCAGGCAGAAATGCTGCTGTTTATAGGCACCTTTATCCAAGTGTAAAGGGCCCATTCCCAAAGCAGAAGCAATTAGGATAATTAGATATTCCTTGTCCTGAATCAGGGATATATAATAATAAGTGGTATGGTAGTTTTGTGCTTGAAGTTCCATAAATTCTTGAGGTTGGAAAGGACCATTTTGCCCACTCCTCATGACTGGTAAGACACCACTCTGCTCAGCCTGTATATGTGATGGGATCACCAGTTCTGCTTGTCAGGGTGTTGGGGTTGGCCTGTTGTGTTTTAAAGTTTTTAGATTTTCATTTTCTCTGTTTGATGATGCTCAACAAGTTTGGCATCAAAGAAAGATGAGAGAAATGGATGAGACTTTCCCCAACTTTTTCCCCCTTTGTTTACATAAACACATTAATAAACTAATTGCCCAAATCCTTGCTGGCTGGCAGAAGCATTAAGCTTGCTATGGGCCGCTGACTTAAACCATATGGTTCAATCCCAAGGCTTCTTTGGGGTTTTAGGAGAGGTTTAAAAAGTGCCTGTTTGCATCATGTTGAAACATTAACATGCCAAGCACAAGTAGTTTTGCATAATTTATTGCTCTCACTGTAGCTTTGCTCATGCTCCAAAGTTCAAAGTATTGCATCCTCACTCCTCATTAATTATGTACAGCAAAACAAAACATTAAGTGCCAATCCAGGCATTTCTGTGTTTCACTGGATGGAGAAACTCAGACTCCTTCTGTGGCCATATAATTTCTTGTTCAATTATTGAGAGCCAAATTCAGAAGGAAGGTAACCTTCCCAGCATCAGGAACACAGACTGATCAAAATCAAGTGCTTATGGAGAGAAAGTCTGTGGTACCTGGAGGATGCCAGGTACTTGCCATCAGCTGTTTAATTTGGACAATTACAGTAGATTTGTCAGTTCCACTTTTATTTGGAGTGAAATCCACTAGCCAGTTCTCACACACTGTTTCAGTGCAGCAGTATTTCATCAGCAAACACTGTCAAGGGTGTCCAATATGACAGAGCTGTTATCAATTCCCCCAGTTTATTTTGTAATACCCATTATCTTTGCAGCAAATATTGTATCTGAAATCAGAAATGTGGGTGAAATGTTCAGCAATGCTCCAGTGAACCAAGTGCCAGGGAGAACCTGAAAGCAGAACCCTGGTCTGCTTCACTGTGAAATCTGGTGTGCCAGGTGGGTTCCCCTACCTGATCTGGGGTTGCTGCCCATCAGTTCTGCCCCAGCTGATGGACTGACATGTAGAGCACTGGGTACAGACCCTCATGATCTGCATTCCTACCATCATTGTGCAGATATGGGTACCAGGAAGATGTCAGCTACTGCATTAGATGGGGGCTGAATAAATCAGTGTGCACGGATCATTGAGCCTCTTTGTTGTAAAACAAATGGCCTGTGGTCAGTTAATCATATAAAGAAACATCTCCCAAACCTCATGGCATTATTCATAAGTACTAAATCCACTTGCAGTTTCATAAGCAGAACCTCTGTTAAAATATGGGAAAATTATAATGTGGAGTAGTGGTTAGAGATGTGTCTGCCACATACTGAGGGGCAAAAGGAGGGAGAGATTTTGTTTTTCTTGCAAAGGTCTTGTCTCTCTCCCATCTGAACCATCCCTTTGCCTTCAGCTCACAGGTCTCCTTGTGCTGGACCCCTGTGCTTGCTGTGTCTGCCCAGCCTTGTTAGGGGCTGTGGGAGCCCTGAGATGGACACCACGTGCTGCTGGTCCTTGTCCATGGCTGTGGAACCTTCAGTCCCCAGTGTCACAGCACTGGAGAGGGATGCCTGTGGGCTGCCAGCTGCCGTGGTGGGAATGAGGACTGGCAGCAGCCAGGGGCCCTGGGGTCTGGTTTGTCCTGGCATAGCCCCTTCCATGTGATGTGGCCATCGTGGTACTGATAAATCACCTTTATTTCCTGCCCTCTTTTCTCCCTGCTGGAAGGGGAATGAGTGTGCTGGAAGGTTGCCTGCTCTGATGGTAACTCCCAAAGTCTGTCTGCCCTCTGCTCCAGCGCTGTCCCCACTGCTCTGTGGTGAGTGCCAGACAAGTGGGAGCAGTGGAAAGCCACAGATTCGCTGTGTTGTTTTTATCCAGATTTACCTAATTCTCTGTTAAATGGCTTTGAGGCAGCTCCCAGCCATGTAAAGCTGTGCTCTCTGGGCCATGTCCAAAGGGACAGCTACCTTCCCATGGCACCTCTCTGCCTGGCCTGTAGTCTCTGAACATCCATTTCTTCTCCTGAAGGGCTGGAATTGATGTCTGGTGCTTTTCCATCATGATTTAAAACAACCCCCCTAACTGTGGTGTCCCAATTTGCAGTTCGTGTTTCAAGAAAGTGGCTCTTATGTGTTGCCAGCCCTCAGCACGTTCACTTGTTAAATTATGCACATGCTAATGAAGTGTGAAAATCAGCCAAATAACAACTCTCTGTAATCGCTTAATGTCCCCAGAGCATTGTGGCTTTTTTATTATTATTATTTTATGATTTGTGACCCATTCTGAATCATGTTTCTGCAGGGCGTTCTTCCAACAACTGGGGTTAATTAGTATTTTCACTTTTCCCCCTTCTGAACGAAGCCCAAACGTGCTCACAGCCCACAGTGCAGTTTGTTTTCTGTTTTGAATTAAATAATGCCTAGATTTCTATCAGAATGAGAAGCAGCTTCCCAGCAGAACTGTTAAAATCCACAGCCTCACCTCCAGCACACACGTGGGCACATGGGCAGGGACTGCATCTGTGTTGAGTGTTCCGAGTTGCTCTTGCTGTGATGGCTGTTTTGGGGAAGTGATGCTGCTCCCTGTGCCCTGGACAGTGTCCCCCATCCTTGGGATGAAGCACTGTCTCATCATGTGCAGCAGCAGTGGCTGCAGCTGGCCTGCCCCAAGGGCTGCTCTGGAATATGAGGCCATCAGCTGATTCCCCAACTCTCCCTTCCTGCTGTGGGGGAGGCCACCCAAACGTGGCTGGTGCTGGCTGAGCCTGTGTTAGGAGAACGTGCATGGGTGCTGGGATGTCACTTGTCAGTGGCACTGCTGCTCCCCCTGCCTGGCCTGAGCCAGGGTCCAGTGCAGTGTTTGGATGCTGCTCCCCGTGCCTGGCCTGAGCCAGGGTCCAGTGCAGTGTTTGGATGTTGCTCCATGCCACCAAGGTGGCTGTGGGTGAGTGTTCATGGCACTGACCCCCCTTTGTAGCAGAGGTTGTCCCAAACCCTTCGTCATTCCAGGGCACCACCAGACTTGCAAGGCCTTGTCTTGGCTGGTGTGAGGTTTTTATCTTGCAGAGTTCCCAGAGGCTGGCAGTGACATTGGGAGTCACTGGGATTGGCAGTGCTGCGTTTGGGTGGGGAGCTCTGAGCTAAAGCTGAGTGTGGCTGAGGCAGCTGAGATCTGCTCTACAGCCGTACTCAAACAAGGTGATTCATTCCTTTGAACCTCAGCAGGCAGGAGCGTGAGAGAGGGAAGCCCAGTGCCTTGTCTTTGGATAAGCGTTGGCAGGACCATGGACAGTGCACAGAAGCAGCGTTGCCTCCTGTCGGGTAATATCCAGTAACCTGCTCCCTCACTGACAGCGTCAGGAAGAAAAGAGATGAAGCACCCAGCTCTCACCTCATGTTTAGAAGGTGAGGTCTGTAGGACAGCATACTGTTTATCACTGCAGCTTTTCAGTGGAAGCTGTTGTGTGTTGTACAGTTGTGTCTATTGGGTGTTGACTGTGTGTGCTGCAGACACACTCACTAACCCTTCTCCTGCTGCATCCAGGCAATTTTCATACTCACCCCATTCCTCTCATGTCAGTAATGGCCTTGTATTCAGGATTGTTATGCCTTGGTGTCACACCATTCACCTGTGATGAAAGTGGAGTCACAATCTTCACCACCGATCAGAGCTTCATTCCCAGTGCTGTCCTGTGTGCTCTGCCTGATGCTGCAGCCTGCTGGGAGCTGCTGTACCCATGGACATGGGTAGTGAGGGTGGGCAGGCAATCACTTAAAGCAGAATCAATCACAGCCTGTGACAGCAGATTCCTGGCAGAATCACAAGCAGGAGCAGGAGCTCTGGTGGCCTGAGCAAGCCTGGCTGTTTCCCAGAGCGTGTTGCTGTGGCTGTTGTGGTGCTGGTGGAGGTGCTGGCAGAGCAGCTGCTGTGTCTGGGCACGTGATGGATTCCTGCCCCTGCCTGGCCTCCTGTGTTCCTCTGCCCCTGTCTCCCCTTTTGCCACTAGTTTAGAGGAGTGATGACTAATCTCTTTTGCATGCACTCTAGCTGAGTTTGGTGTGTTGCTGGCTTGGTTGATGGTAAGATCTTGCTGGGAACAGCCAGGTTCAGCTCTGACTCTGGTCCCTGCACTGTGGTGAATGAACAATGTCAACATTATCTCAGCCCAACAGTTTTGTCAAAAATATTTTCCACTGATCCTGCCTGGGGAAGCACCATGTTTAGCTTCAATGATACAGCCCTGACACCAGAAAAAGAGCTTCCAGCAAAGACTTTTAATTCCCTGTCAGAATGAACTTAATTAAATCACATCTGACTGGAAGAGGGTTTTCACTGGATATAGTGAGTGTCCATGCTTCCATTTGGAAGCCTGTAACATCCTGGAGTTTATTCCCTGTAACAAACAAGGGTTTTGTTTCCACTAAAGATAGATGTATATATGAGATTTGTTATTTTCCAAGCAGAAATATTTGTTATTTACACTTGCAGTTTATAAACAAGTGGTTTTCACTCTCTGTAACTTACCAGCAGGAGGCAGGAATGCTGCCCTGCCCACAGGGACCTGGGGCCTTCCCCAGGGACTTGTGGCATTTGGGTGCTTTCTGCAGCCCAAGTGGCACAACTTGTGAAGTTCAAAGACAGGCTCATTTATAGCTGCGATCTGCTTCCTCAAGCTGCTGCACAAATCACTTTTAAGCAACTCATTTCAGCGGCTCAGGACGCCACTTAATGAACCCAACACTAAATTGAGAGAAAGAAAAGTTTAATTAAAATACTGCAAGGAAAATGCCTTGGGACAAGCTCTTCCAGGAGCAGATTGAAAATGATGGCACAGACATCCATCTTCCGTGGGAAGAAATGTTAAAGTAGGCAGAAAATATAGTTTGTGATGAGTTTTAGAGGGAACAGATAAAGCATGTGTTGTGGTCTGGCCCCTGCAGGGGTTCTGGGTTACCATGAGCTCCTGCAGAGCCTTGTGAAGGGTTTGTGCCTCAGCAAGGGGTGAGGGGCCACAGACAGTGGTGTTGAGCCACGTGTGGAGGCAGAACCTGACAGTGGCCACCTGCCATGGATGTCACTGTGCCTTTGGGAATGGGGAGCATCCCGGGGGGGACTCTGAGGGGCACTGGCTCCTGAAGGCACCAGGAGGGCAATGGGGTGTGCTAACAGGCCGTGCCACCTCCCAGAGAGGGGTCTGTGATGGGCAGTGGCACTTGGCTGGGGCAGAGGCTGGGGAAATGCTGCTGTTGGAGCACTGTGGTGGCTGATGTGGGTTTGAAATATCCTGTCAGCCCAGACATGGGCACTGAGGGAGGGGGGCACAGCCCAGTGCTCTGAGGGGCACTGTCTGCCCCAGTCCCATTGTGCTGCCATCTTACTCACTGCAGCCCTAGAACTTGGATTAAGCCATCTTTAGCAAATGAAATTCAAATCTGTGCAACAAATGCCAGGGACTGTCTGCATGGTATTGGTGTGTTTACTTTTCCATAGAACTGGAATGTTAAGAACGTTTTTTCAAATGCCACCACTGTGATGGGCATGGGTTCTGTGGGTGCTCCCTGCAGAGAGGGGGATTATGGCAGAGAAGGGTCAGTGTCCCCGTGCAGAGGGTGCTCATATTCCATCAGCTGCATTCCCCATTTGCCTCCCCCCATTCCCCAGTCTCACTGCTGACCCTCTACAGTTCCTCACTGCTGGCCCACCCTGTTTCTGTCCTGGTGCTGCCTCCCTGGCTGCAGGCAGCTCCTTTAGTCACCCTGTGCCAGGATTGCCCATGGGCACCCATCCCTGGAGTCTCCAGGGGTGCAGTGCTTTGTGATCCTGTGTGGAATCAGTGGCAGTGCCCCTCAGGGAGCACTCAGTGCCAGTTTCTGTGAGAAGCTCCTGTCACAGCAGGTCCATGTTGTGCCTCCCATCTTCAGCCGAGGGGCTCCTTCCAGGGGCACCAAACTGGAATAATGTGACAGAGAATGACATGGGAGCAAGATGGTAACAAAATTGGGTTGTAAGCTGAAAATAGCTGCTCTACATGAGAGCAAAGCTTGCTGCTTCTGAATTTTACTCGCTTAGCTGACATTTGGGTACTTCTAATTAAAAATTTTAAACAGTCAATAGTTTTTGCTGATCAGCTAACAGATGGCTGCAGCAAGATGACCAGAAAGACAGACTGCATGGCACACGAAGTGTGCTGGAAAGCTTCCACCCCGGTGTCTGCACAGCGACCCTTCCTTCGTCTGCAGGAACAGTCTGATGTGGGGGTGGGCATCTCAGAGTTTCCTGGGTGTGCAAGGCAACATCCCCAGGACACAGGAACGTGCTGGGGGTCAGACCTGGTGCTGCAGCCTTCACCACAGTGTTACCTTTGGAGAAAAGCAGCTTTTGTGTTCCTGCTGCAGATAAAGATCTTGTAAATACAAAGAGCTCAGTATTGTTGCCATCTGTGAGCTCCTGCTTCCTGTGTCAGATGCTCAGGTTTTCAGCAACCAGTGATGTCCCTGGAAATCACAGGTTTTCAGAAGGCATTTTGGAGCCAGGCCACTTTTCGTGTTGCTTATGCCTTTATGCCCATGCATGAGAAGTGCTCAGACAGTTCTGTGACTGAAATCACTGGAGTTTTTAAAGGTTTTAGTGTGGAAAGGGTGCAGGACTTGATCAACGCTCAGCTGCTTTTTACAAAGTCTCATTTTTTGAAGGATATATTTTACAGATGGACTTTGATTTCCCATCACTATTCCTAAGCCCAAATCAGCCATTTTGAGGAGGTTGTGTCTGCTGTGCCGCTGAGCCTCTTGGCACAGGGATGGCAGAGTAAATCCTGCAGTGAGCCAAGGGACACAGCAGTGGGCTGAGTTGCCTGGAATGCTCTGGCAGGGTGAGCCAGCCCCGCAGCAGGGCAGAGCAGAGCAGAGCAGAGCAGAGCAGGGCAGAGCAGAGCAGAACAGAGCAGAGCAGAGCAGAGCAGAGCAGAACAGAGCAGGGCAGAGCAGAGCAGGGCAGAGCAAGGCAGAGCAGAGCACAGGCAGTGAGTGCGGGGAGCAGCCGGAGCACAGGGATGGGCAGGCAGGGGCAGGGGCTGCAGGAGGGGCAGGGGCTGACTGAGACTGGCCTGACTGGGATGAAGGGGCTGGGCAGGTGCTGTGCCAGGCCGTGCCAGGCCATGCTCTGCCGTGCCAGGCCATGCCATGCTGTGCCATGCCGTGCTGTGCCATAGTTTGCTGTGCTTCACCTCGTGGTGTCAGCAAGCTCTGGTGTTGCAGGTTGTTTTGCTGATGCTCCAGATCCTTACTGGGCTTAATGCAGTGGAATTGATTTCTGTTTCCCAGGCTATCATTCACCTCAGCAGGGGATAATCAATGCCAATCAATCACCTGTGATTTTGCATGCCATTAGATTGCAGTTTAACCTCTGCTGCCCTCTGCCCTCCCACCTCGTGCCTTCCTGCCGTGGACCACACAGTTTGGGGCAGGATTGATGGCCCAGGCTCTCCACACTACCCTGCACATTGTGCCTGGCTCTGTTCTGGGGAGACTTGGATGCCACATCCTTGTCCCCTTCAGTTCCATGGCCTTGCCCAGCTTTCCTCCTCTTCAGCCTGCTGTTTCTGTACCTGAGGGGCCCTGAAGTCTCTGTGGCCCTGTGGCCTCTCCATCAGGACAGGGCTACCAAGGGCCCTCCTGCACGGAGCTGCTGCTGGAGCTGGAGCTGGAGCAGGTGGGATGTGCCAGGAGCTGGGCTGATGTGCCTGGAATGCTCTGGGAGCAAGGGCAAGACGCTTGGGGTGCTCCAGGAGCAGGGAGGATGTGCCTGGGAGGCTCCAGGAGCAGGGATGTGACACCAGAAGGAGAGAGGTGGCTGCATGGGCAGCTCCCTGCTGCAGATCAGGCTGCTCCAGGAGCCAGGGCTCAGCACCAACTGCAGCTTCCCTAGCTGATCTTCTTTCTCTTTAATAACAGATTCATTCCTTGTTCCTGGCAGAGAGCATGCCTTCCTGCACGCTGGGAGAGGGGGAGGGGGGTGTGGTGTAAATTTCCCATTTTTCTGATAAAACTGTATCGCTATGGCGGAAATCAAATCCCATCTTGGGTATTTTTAGCATGAGAGCGTGAAGGCACCGAGATGCCGAGGGAAGGGAGGATGGGAGGGGAGGGAGGACTGCGGGCTGGGTCTCCATGGAAACTGTTTGCTTTAAATTCCCTCATTGGGGCACTGAGTGTGTAGGAGGTGATGAAGGAAATGGAAGAGCAAAAAAAGAGGCAAGGTTTCTTCCTTTCTGTTGTCACAAAACTGCTTAAGGAACCTTTGGAGAAATGGGCATAAATTATTGATCACCTCGAGAGGAATGCATGTGCATTCCATCAGTGACCAGCCCGCCGTGCCTCTCGGGGGCAGCAGGTGGGGGGAGCAGCAGCCCTGGCTCAGCTCTGGTTTGTTCAGAGACACCTCGGGCAAGGAGCTGCTGCCACTCCTTGCTCCTGAGCTGTCACCTCCGTGGGACTCCCCCATTTGCCCTCCGGATGTTCTGCTGTGCCGGGCTGCTGTTACTGCCTGGACACACCAGGGGAAAGAGCCAGTGCCCAGACCATGGCTACTGGGAGAATGATGCTTCTGTCTGCTGGGGTGGACTTGGGCTTGGGTTGGGTATTTCTACCCAGAAGAGGGGTTTGTAAAATATATTTAGGGTATTTTTTAAACATATGATAGGTGTTGTTAGCCAGGCTCCTTGTCTGAAGTCCTGATGATGGGCATGAGTAAACAGCAGGTCTGGGAAGATCTAAGGACCTGAAACCCCCTTTCTCTGTGGGTGCAGTGTAATAGCTGGGCTGGGGTGGCACAAGGGTGCCTGTGGAGCCTGGGCCTGGTGTATCAGACCACAGCCCTGCTCACAGGCTGCTGCATTAGATCATGGCTGAAAAATGCCTCGCTGCAGCACATGGTTATTTTTAATTCATTGAAAAGGGAATGACCTAAAACTGGCAGCTGGTAATGGAGAGGATTAAATAGAGCAAAACAGGTACATTTTCAACTGAGTAATTTTAGAAGGAAGCAGCGTGTCTCATTATGAGGTGCACGTTAGCAGTGCCCAGCCACAGCCACTGAGTCCCCTGGAGCAGTTCCCAGCCTGTTCCCAGCACCACCCATGTGGCACCTTGGGGACACCAGGCTCAGCCCATCACAGCCATGCTCTCCAGGGTGGGGGTCACCTGCTGCAGGAATGGACACCTCTGTGGGAGCCAGGCTTGGGCTGGAGCTGCTGAGCCAGGCTTGGTGCCAAACACAGAACTGCAGTGCTTGGAGGTGTCTGACTTTGCTCTGGCTCCTGTCAGCAGCTGTGGCTGCACTTACCTGTGGGGATGGGAGATTTGGGTTGGCTTCCCAGGGCTGTGTTTGTTCTCATCTGTGTTAGACCCAATGGCCATTGCATGAAATTGCAGAGTGGGTTCTGGTTCTGCAGGACTGTCACAGGCTCTAGTGAGGTGGACAGGTTCCAGCAGCAAAGATAGAATTTGCTCCAGAGTGGAGCTCAGCCCCTCTGCAGCACTCCTCAGCCTTTCTGAGTGCTGGCAGCAGATGGTTAAACCCTTCCTGGCACTGTGCACTGGCCATGACGGCCACAAGGCACAGGGGTTCCATGTCAAGAGATGAAGGGTTTTGCCATGGAGCTCTCTAGCTCAGTGCCAGCCAGTCTAGCCCTGTTTGCCTCTGAGCACTGGTGAGCACTGGTGTGTGTGTGGTGAGCAGTGGTGAGCACTGGTGAGCACTGGTGAGCAGTGGTGAGCACTGGTGTGTTTTGGTGAGTGCCCCACACTGCCAGGATGGGTTGTCTGCTCTGGCTCTCCAATCTGCCTGCAGTCTCCTGCTCAGCTGGGATGCTGTCTGGGGCACAGAGGTGCTGTTTTGGGCTCATGGCTGTGTGAAGAGGCTCTGGGGTGCCTTGTCTGGGTGATGCCACAGCACAGGGTGTGTGTTTGGTGGATGGGGTTTGTGATGGGGTCTGTGTTTGGTGGGTGCTGTCTGGGCTGCAGTCCTGGAAGACAGACCCTCAGTGGTGTTCCAAGCTGCACCAGGAGCTTGGGCCAGTTGCTGCATTTTGCCTTTTCTCATTTGCTGAGGTAGCTTTCCAGTCTGTATCTGGGATAAAACTCATGGGAGAGGGGAGAGCTCAGGTTATGTTTCTGAGGCTTGCTGTGCTGGCACACCAGAGCTGACACACAGGAGGAGCCACAGCAGTGCTCCCCAGGAGGGCTTCGAGTGCCCCTGGCCACAGCCCAGGCAGTGCCACCCATGGCCTGAGGGCACAGCCAGTGTTGGCAGCTGTGGCTGGCACTGGGAGCTGCCCAGAGCCCTGGGCTGCAGCCCTGCCAGTGCTGGTGCTGCAGGAGTGAGGAGGGCAGGGAATGCAAAGGGCAGGAGCCAGCTGGCAGCTGCTGTGGCCAAGTGCTGTCCATGGCAGGATCTGTCCTGCTCCAGTGCTGAGGCTCCAAGGCTGCAGCTGTTCTTCAGTTCCCCAGCTTTGTGCTGCTGGAGTGTGGCTCCTCAGGCAGTGGATGAGAACCAGTTGGGCATTAATTGCCATGGAATTAACCTCTGACATTCTTCTAAAAATAGGCCAAATAAATCCAATCATTAGCAGCTCCCGCCTGCCTTGCCTCCAGGGTAAACAGTGCAGATTAGAGCGTTTGCAGCTACAGGGCTGTGTGTCCCCGGGCTTCTCCTGCCACTGAGCCCAGAACCCTGGGGATGGTGCCCTGGGGAAGGGAAGTGGTGTGAGAGCAGTGGCTTTTCAGCTGATGGGGGGCTGAAAGGCATCACCTTAATTCACCTTGGTAGGCGATGGGCAGAGGAAAGCAGCAAGGTAGATGCGGTCACCTGAGATGTTCTACCTGGGGAGCTCAGGGAGAAAGGACAAAGGTGTCTTAATTTGTGTGCACCCTCTCCTCTGAGGGTGAAGGCAAACAACCACCCCGGGCAGAGGGTGGCACCAGGGCCAGGTGGGAGCAAGGTCTGCCCGTCAGCCAGGTGCTGGGATGAGGTGCTGCGATGAGATTCTGGGGGCACCATTGGCACCAAGGCCTCCCCAGGTCCCAGGAATTGATTGTGTCACCCCAAGGGGTGTGGGGAGCTCCCCAAGGCACGAGGGGAGCGTGCTGTGCCGTGCTGTGCCGTGCTGTGCCATGCTGTGCCACACTGTACTGCCCAGCCCTGTGCCCCTGCTGCTGACAGTGGTCCTCAGGCTGCATTTGGCACAGGCACTGGAAATCCCACTGGAATCAGTGCTGGGGCACAGGCCAGGGCAGGGGGGCACGAGCACCAGGCAGGTCTGGGCTCACGACAGCAGAGCTCCAAAATGCTGAGCCTGTTTGGTGTTAGAGAGGATGGAAAAGCAGGGATTTCTGGAGATGCCACAGGGCACAGAACACCCACAGGGCGTGTAGCTCTATGGGGCACGGTGCTTTCTGGATGCCTGTGGAAGTCAGGCTGCAGTTCCTTAAATTGTCTTTGTCTTCTCTTTACCAGCTGACATCATCTCCACAGTTGAGTTCAACCACACTGGAGAGTTACTGGCAACAGGGGACAAGGGGGGCCGGGTTGTGATATTCCAGCGTGAGCAGGAGGTGAGTGCCAGTGAATGCAAAATGCCCATTTTATCCTTTTAAGTGAAATGTCCTGCTGTTCCCTAATCCACCTGTGTCACTCCTAAGCTCAGGGCTCTCCTGGCATACTGTGAGCTGAAAAGCAATTATTAACATCATCAGGACCAGATTTCCTCCTGCCAAACACTTCCCAAACATCACATTGCATTCTTCTGCTCCAGGTAGGGTCAGGGATCAGGCAGAACCTCTGAGTGTGTGACGAGTGCCCATCTTGGAGATGACACCACCTCCACAACCCCTCATGCCACCGAAATTCTGGAAAGTGTAGATGGATGCAACAATTACGTTCCCCTTCCAAAACTTTGCCCAGGAAGTGTCAGCAAATGCTCTGCTGGGAGCTGGAGGTTGTGCCTGCCAGACAAGCGTGTGCTCAGCCCTCAGCCCTTGGCACAGCCCTGTGCTGATGGGCACCTGGCCAGCCTGCCTGGGGAGCTGGGCCAGGCCCTGCTGCCTGTGACAGTCCCCACCATTTCCAGAGCTGTCGCAGTCAGCAGCTCTGACCTGAGCCAGTGGGACCTGTCCCAGCTGTGCTGGAAGGAATGCATCACACCTGGGCATGAGACACGTCATGGTCCAACGATGGTTTTAAAGTTTTCTCAAAGTAAAAGCTTTAAAATTATTTCTACATGTGCTGAAGAGAGCTCAGTGGTTAACCATCACATGTGTAGGTACTTCATCAGCCTTTCCAGCACTATTTCATTTCTCCTTTTCCTCTCATTTCATTATTCTACTGCTTTTCCTGAACTTTAAGCCTCCAGCATTACTCTGGAGTATCCAGTCTGGAATGTACCCACTCAGCTCCAGCTTAAGGGGACATGTAGGGCTTCACCCCCCCACCCAAACCAGGGCTGCCCATCCTGTACCTGTACCTGGAGCTGCTGCCAGCAGCTCTTGTGTGGCTGTGCTCAGGAGCTGGCAGGAGCTGGCACTTGGTCCCAGCTGTTCACCAGGGACAGACAGTGGGGTGAGATCTGTTCCTGCTGCGTTCCCTCTCCATTCCCTCTCTGTTTCCACTCCATTCCCTCTCAGTTCCCTCTCCATTCTCTCTCCATTCCCACGGAGCACACAGGACCCCTGGTGTCAGCAGGGGCTGTGCTGGGCACAGAGCCCCACGCTCGCCCTGAGCCAGCTGCCAACACCCTCAGCTGCTCCCTGTGCCTTGCAGAGCAAGAACCAGCCCCACCGCAGGGGAGAGTACAATGTCTACAGCACCTTCCAGAGCCACGAGCCAGAGTTCGATTACCTGAAGAGCCTGGAGATTGAGGAGAAGATCAACAAGATCCGATGGCTGCCCCAGCAGAACGCGGCGTATTTCCTGCTCTCCACCAACGGTGTGTGCCCCTGCCCCAGGCTCCTGCCCCAGCCCCTGCCCCTGTCCCTGCCCCAGTCCCCTGCCCCTGTCCCTGCCCCTGTCCCTGCCTCCCACCGCCTGCCACAGCCCTCCCTGTGGGCTTTGGGGAGAGATTTGTCCAAAACCCTCCCTGCAGGGTAACACAGCTGTCTTGGGGGAATAGGTCTGTGCACCAGGGGTATTTCATGGCAGCCCCTCCCTTTGAGGGACAGAGGGAGGCTTCTGACCTGCCAAAAACTTACATTTTTTATTCTCTGGATCCTGGGGATTTCTATTTTTTTTTTTTTAAGACAAACTGCAGGTGTTTTATTTCAATTTGCAGTTGTGTTCTGCTCAGCAGTTCCATGTTATATTCTGATAAATATCATGAGGATCTAGGAATATTACTTGGGATGAATGGGACCTTAAGATGGATGTGACTTAATTACTTCAGGGGAAAAGGAGGGGTCTAATTATCTTCCATAACCAACTTACTTTGTGTTATAGAATTGACTCTATTGATCATTGTAATAAAATTCAAAGACTTATTAAACTCATTTGGGGGAGAATCATTGAAATGCAATGAAGATTAATTATGCAGCATAATATTTTGTTAATTGAGTTTTTAAATAGTTTTTTGATTAACAGGGATATTACCCTTCCATTAGGGTGGTGTTCCATATGCAGGCAGGTTATCAAAACAATTAGTTTGGAAATACTCCTGTGTTATGCTGTTTCTTTTTGTTCTTACTCTTACACTAACATTTTATAGTGAACCCCCCAAAATAGAGCATGTTAATAAAAACAAAATTAATTGGCACTGCTTTGGAGTTGCTGTGTAAGAGAGAAAATGAAGATGGATGATGGGGTTTTGTACGAAACCTGGTGGAAGTGATGATAAACTATGGATGGAGTCCCTGCCAGGAGGGAGTGCAGAAAACACCATTATTCACAGTAACCCCACGTGTTCCTGGTGCTCTTTTCTGCTCTGTGGCACAGGGGGTGGGATGCTGGGAGGAGACAGAGCTGCCTCCAGTGCTGCTGTGTGCTGGGCTCTGCACAGTGGTGGATGGGGAGTGCCAGCATGGCTCTGGGCGAGCTGCAGACACTCTGTCCTGTCTCAGGGCCATGTCCAGGGTGCCCTGACTCTGCTCCTGGGCAGGGCTGTGCACCAGCAGCTTGCTGTGGGCACGGGAACATCCATCACCGCTTCCAGCCCGTGGCACTGGGGGACACAGGAGGTTTTTCCAGCCGGTGTGGCCCTGGTGTGTCCCTCAGTGGGCAGTCAGGGAGCAGCCAGCACCATGCTCTGCTCTCTCCTCCCCCAGATAAGACTGTGAAGCTGTGGAAGGTCAGCGAGCGGGACAAGAGGCCGGAGGGATACAACCTCAAGGATGAGGATGGGCGCCTCCGAGACCCCTCCATGATCACCGTGCTGCGGGTGAGTCTGGGGGCACACGGGGGCTGAGGAGCTGCTCCCTGCAGGCTCTGCCATGAAAATCACTGCTGGTGCCTCCTGTGTGCCCTGGGACCTGCACTGCCATCCTGGATGGCTGGTTGGTGCTGAAGGGCATCCTTGTCCCAGAGGCAGGTGCTGTGACTGGGGCAGGGGCATGGCAGGGTGTGAGGGGGCTGCCCTGGGTGCCTGGGCTGTGCTGGTGCTGGGCAGATGTGCTGGTGCTGGGCAGATGTGCTGGTGCTGGGCAGATGTGCTGCCAGCCTCGTGTCCCATGCCTGGTACCCCAGTGCCACAGGGGGCTGTGCTGCCCCACGGGCTGGGCCCATCCCAGTGAGGAGGCAGGGCAGAAGCTGCCCCAGCTTGGAGCATTCCCAAATGTAGCTGCTGCTGTAGGAGCAGAAGAACCTCCTCCAAATGAGTTTTCCTCCTGGTCATGACATTAATCATACTGGACCAGCTCGTCATTTATTAACACCCTGTCAGAATTTGCATTTTAAGTATTTGTGGGCTTTATATTTATACATATAAAATTGTTACTATGATTGTGCTTGCCTCACTTTGTGAGTCCCAGTTCCATTGTGCATGAGGCCATTGAAGACCCTGGGCAGGCAGTTAATTCTTGTCTCTGTACAGGGTTGCTCCTGGTGACTGGCAGCATTTTTCTTTACAGAGCAAGAGAGCATTTATTTCATGTAGATGTGTATCTGCTGTTATGTTTCAGGCAGCATTTCCAGGCTGACAGGCTGGTACCTGACAGCCTGTTGGAGAGGTTTGCTCGGTGTCTGGCTGTCAGAGCTGGGGCTGTCAGCAGGCTGGGAGGCATGATTTGGACAGGCAGCAGTGTTCAGGGTGTAATCCCAGGTGCTGCTTCCTTCTCTGGTCAAACACACTGGCAAGGCCCTGGGATTTCTTTCCCCCTTGTAGAAAGTCATACTGAAATATCAGAGAAGTGAACAGAGTTGGAGCCCACTCACTGCCTTGAAAGTTCCAACCTTTGTTTTACTGTCAGCCCCTGCAGTGCTGGCAGCAGCCCAGGGCAGTGAGGCTGCAGGAGCTGCTGTTTGGGCTCTGCCCTGCACGGGGGTCAGGCACTGCCACTCCTGCTCCTGGAGAGCAGCCAGCAGAGGCACAGGGCACCGCGAGGTCAAACTCGTTTGAAGAGCTCGGTGTGATGCTTATTGGTATCAGCTGTGCAGTGCCTGTGGTCCCTGAGGACAGGAGATGGAGGAGTCTTCCACCAGCCCCATTTGATCTAATGTTTTGATGATTTTGCTCAGACAGATATTTACATAGCTGTAACCCTTTTGCTGCAGCTTTGTGTAAATCTGATGTGTAATTGTCCTGTGATGGGTGTGCTTTAAATTAAAGCCACATCCATCCCTGGTTTAATTTTCAACCACAGACAAGTGAAAAAGGGTTTTAAATGCACCTTGCTGCCATAATTTCTCACCCATTTGGCTTAATAGTTTAAATGCACTTGATGAGCATCATCCTCTGAGGAATTTCTAACCCACATAGTGCAAAAGGAATATTTAACTCTGCTCAGGCTGTGTAGTGAGGTGTTTACTGTCATTAGAAGAGCTCTGCTGATCTGAATCACCCCCAGTCTAACAGCTGCAAGCCCTTTGACCTTGTGCAGCTGCCTCTGTGTGCTCTGTACCTGTACCTGTGGTGGAGGAGACAACACAAGTGATAGCCAGGGCTTAAACCTTTTCAAAGAGGGGATGTGTTGGCTCTGGTCCCTCAGGGCAGGGCAGTCTGGCAGGCCCTGGGGGCTGTGGGTGCTTGCTGCAGGCTGTGCTGCTGCTGGCAGTGCCAGCAAATCCCATCATAAATCCTGGTTTATGTCTCCCCTTTTGCCAAAGCACTCAGGTTTCTTGGACCCTGTGCAGAGTTTCCCAGGGCAGCTGTGCTGTCCCCCCTGCATCTGATTCCCCTGACAGCAATCCCAGAGGGGCTGTGATGGGAGATGCCTTGGAGGAGGCTGTGCTGCTGCTGCCTTTCTGCCTCAGCAAAGAGATTTCCTCTTTTCCCTGTACACCTTCTGCAGAGCGTTTCAGTGAAAGGCAGGGACAAGAGATGGAAGCAGCAGCTCCATCAGCTGTGTGCACAAGCAGTGAGGCAGCAGCTTTGTCCTCCTGCAGGGAAGTCCCTTCTGCATGTCAAAGGGCAGGTTAATGTGACAAAATTCTGAGCAGTGTGAAGTTGTCAGTAGTAGTGTTTGATGCTCATTTAATCTGCAAAATGCTGAGCTTGAGATGGCACTGGGCAGTCACAGAATGTAACTCCTGTAGGTAGAAAAGGAGTGCTGGGGAGTGTGCCTGGAGGAGCTCAGCCACTGGGGCAGGTGGAAAACTCACTGGATTTATCCCTGAGCACTTGACTCTGCTCCCTGATTTGCCAGGGACCAGATTACAGTTTCCTTCTGGGAGACTCAAGGCTGGGGTCATTCCGAGCTTCAGCTTGGCTAATCCCACTGGAGCAAATCCTGTGGATGGAGCACGCTGAGCTCTGGCTGGGCTGTGCTGGTGGGGAGCAGGGGCTGGGCTGGGGGAGCAGGGCTGCACGGCCACCCACTGCACTGGATCATTTATTGGGATTTTTATGGCCGCTGCTCTGGCTCAGGTTGGGATTTCAGCACAAGTCCAGTGCAGCCCATTGTGCCCAGAGGGTTTCCTGGAGGTAACTGGCAGCAAAATCTTCCTCTCCACTGCACAGACATGTGTGAGTGATCCCAGTGCAGTCAGCCCTGTCATATTCACACCTCTGGGAATTTCTGGCCTCTGGTGTGTCCTGTGAGGATTCCCAGCATTGTTTTCACCTTGGGTGCAGGGGGCTGTGTCCCATCCCTCTGCAGGGCTCTTGATCCTTTCCCCAGGATACTGACCTGTGTTTTGCTAATGCTGCTGCCACGTGGCACTCCCGGGCAGAGGATGAGGCATTCCTGAGAAACCCTGAGTCTCTGTGATGCCACAGGCCACGTCCAGCATGGCTGTCCCAGGCCAGGGTGCTCTGAGTTGCAGGATCCCTGTGCTGCTGGTGGGGAACGAGCTCTGTCTGCTCCCAGCAAATCCCTGACTCAAATCCCTCAAAGTTCCAGTGCATTCAGGGTTAAATCCTCATTGCTGATACCCTTAAGCAAGAGCTTGCAGCACCTGGGCATGCTGGTTTCCATGTTTCAGTGCAGATTCTTGCCACTGTAGCAGATAAAAATCCCTGCTTTAGCAAACCACTCATGGATAACCAGGTTTGCCCCTCTTGTGGGGTTTTACCTGGTGACAGGCTGAGTCCCAGACATAAAACACATTTCCCCAGGACTTGGCTCTGAGGTAATGTGTGGGGAATGTTCTTGGCTGAAGAGTTTGCCGTAGCTCTGTGGTTGTGAGTGATTACCGTGTAGGAATGAGCAGGAAATTGTGCTGGGGCACCGGGAGCTGCAGGTGCCCTGATGGTGCTGTCAGCCCTGGCTTGCCTGGGCTGGGGACAGGAATGAGCCCAGGCTCTGATGAGCCGTGCTGGGACATAGAATCTTCTTGCCGAGCAGAATCTGCTGCCCAAGCCCTGGCTGTGCTGGTTTTCGTGGCCAGCCCGGCCCAGTGCATCCCTGCACCTTTTTCTCTGCACATCTCCGGCTGCTCCTGCAGTCCCCGCTGTCCCCTCTGTCCCCGCTGTCCCCGGGCCCGGCTGATCCCGGCTGGCTGGGCGGGATCCGTCCATGCAAACGATGCATCATTGCCCGTGTCAGCTGCAATTAGCGCTCAGGCTCATCACATCAGGCTCAGGCTCCGAGCTGGCAGCACCAGGGCTGTCCTGTCACTGCCGCCCCCACCTCTGCAGCCCAGGGAAATCTCTCCAGGCAGCACACAGATAATGCAAGCAATGGAGTAACTGGAGGAAACAGCTCCCTGGCGAGCAGGAGCATGGGCTGGCACATTCCTGGTGTATTGAGCTGCTTTCAGAGCGCTGTGCCCAAAGTTATTACTGACCCCACCCCTCACACACAACCTCTCTGCATTTCCCCACTCCCCAATGGGTTATGGTGATTTATCTAAAGGCAAACATCCACAGCTCTGTTCCTGGTCCTTCCCTCAGTCCCTGTCTGCGTGTCCCTCGCTCTGCCCCTTCTCATCTCTTAGCTCCATCACTTCACTGTGAGATAAATGTAAAAAAGTTTAAAGAAAAACAGTGCTGACCTGGCTCTCTCAAGAAATGTAGTTCTGTCAGAAATGCTCCAGGAATTTCAGATCCCAGCTAACAATAGCAAAACGAGACAGAAGAGGTTTTTTGGTTGTGGTTTGTTTTTTTATTTTTTGTTGTTGTTGTTGTTTTGGTTTGGTTTGGTTTGTTTCAAAGCTGGAACGGTTGCTGCAGCAAGATCAGAGCCTGGTTTACTGGGCTCTCACTGCTTCACTGTGCTCTTACCATCCTGGAGCTTCTCTCAAAACTGGATGGCTTTTGGGTCTGCTTGTCTTTCTGTCATACACTTGTGAAGGTGTTAGGTTTCCCTGGAGAGAGCCTGTTCAGAGTGGGTGGGTGGGTGGAAGCATGGGCAGCCAGAGCTCTGTGGGACCCCTGAGGGCATCCCCCCATGCCAGGTGCTGGCTGGACCCTGTTCTTGGGTGCTGACACTGCTCCTCTCCCTGCAGGTCCCCGTGCTTCGGCCCATGGACCTGATGGTGGAGGCCACTCCTCGGAGGGTGTTTGCCAACGCACACACCTACCACATCAACTCCATCTCCGTCAACAGCGACTACGAGACCTACATGTCAGCGGATGACCTCCGGATAAACCTCTGGAATTTTGAGATCACAAATCAGAGTTTTAGTATCCTTTGGTGTGTGTGGCTCTGGGGACAGCCCTGGCTCCCAGTGAGGTGCAGCCCCCAGGGAAGCAGCCTGGCATGGGGACAGAGCGGCAGTGCAGCAGCTCTCAGCCCCACGCCCGGCTGTGGTGCCTCACTGCAGGAGCTTCACCCTCTGCAAGGCTGGCAGGAGTTCAGGAGCCCCAAACAGTGCTGCCTGCTGTGCACCTGACTGCAGGGCACTGAGGGTCCCCAGGCCCGTGTGTCATTCTCAAGGAATGCCCTCTCCTCTCTGCCTGTGCCAGGCTGTGTCCAGCACTCACCTGGAGCCGCTCCCTCCATGGCACAGGGCTCAGCTGGCATTGCCACCGCTGCTGCTGTCACCCCAAGAGTGGGTGACACATTTCTGAATTTGCCTGCAGGGTCTGGTGGGGCAGGCAGGGGGGGTCTGTGGGTGATGGAGGAGACAGATGCCTTGGGGAAGATGGAAGCACTGAGGGTTTGGTCCCGTTACTCCCTGCAGCGGTGACAGGCTGCCAGTCACCGCTCTGCAAATGAGCTTGTGACAGTCACTTGTAACAGCCACATCAGAAATAATAAACAGGGCACGAATCATTGGTGGTGTTTATATGGTGTTTCCTGCTGAGAAATCCCTGGGGCACGATTTAGGCAGATGGAGAGGATTTCAGCAGTCACAGGCGTGTGGCTGTGGGAGCTCTGAGTGGCTGCAGGAGAGCAGGGCTGTGCTGCCTGCTGATTTGCAAGGATGAGGGTGAGGAGTACTGAATCTGTGTCAAACCTCAGCGAGTTCACATGGCCCAAGGGACTTAGGCAGGGGTTTTCTGTTGGTTATTGGGCCCTGGGCTTTGCTGCCATTGCTGTTTTCAGTATGGTTACTCACCATGCCAGAATGTTGCTCTAAAAGACATTTATGAGACCCAGGTTGGGTGGGCAGATCAGGTCTCCTGCCCCAGAGAGGGTCTTCCAGCCATGGTACCAGAGCTGGTACCTTCAGTTTAGCAGAAGATATGCTGGATCTTGGCCTTCCCGTGCTGCTGTGGGCTGGTCCTGATGCCTTGAGCCGTTTTGCCTGCCCAGGTTTGCTTGGGCTGAGGGGCAGCCCCGGTGCCTGGAGACAACAGCGGGGAGCTGGGCTGGGCTGGGCTGGGCTGGGCTGGGCTCCTTGACTGGCCCTGCCAGACATCGTGGACATCAAACCGGCCAACATGGAGGAGCTGACGGAGGTGATCACGGCAGCCGAGTTCCACCCGCACCACTGCAACACATTCGTGTACAGCAGCAGCAAGGGCACCATCCGCCTGTGCGACATGCGCACCGCCGCGCTGTGCGACCGCCACGCCAAGTGTGAGTGTGCCACGCCCAGAGTGAGTGTGAGTGTGCCCTGCCAAGTGTGAGTGTGAGTGTGCCACGCCCAGTGTGAGTGTGCCACGCCCAGAGTGTGAGTGTGCCACGCCCAGCGTGAGTGTGAGTGTGCCACACCCAGTGTGAGTGTGCCCCAAGTGTGAGTGTGCCCCACCACCCCTGGGCTGCCGAGAGCGCAGCAGTGACCAGCAGTGCCCCTGGGCATGGGGCTGCCCCCACACCTCCTCCCCTTCTCCCCCGGCTGCCATCCCCATGGCCTCACGCTCACCTGTGGGGCCACTCCATGGACAGGGAGCTGGGAACGGGGGCGCTGGCAGAGGGAGCATGCACTCGGTGCCAGAGAAAGTAGGTTTGTTGTGTAAGAGAGAATTAGTGCTCAGAAATCCTTTCCATGAGCTCAGCAGCCCGGATCTGCTTCTGCAGCAGGAGCAAAGCCACATAAAAGCCTTCAGCCAAAAGCAAAAATAGCAGCCCCTGCCCTGCCTGGCCACTGGCTTTGGTTCACAGACCCACTCAGGGACTGGGCAGCAGCAGCTGTGTGCTGGGACCCCCATCCTGGCATCTCCTCTGTGTGTGTTCTGGGAGCCTGGTGATGGCACTGCCGGTGTGCTGGGACCCCAGTGCTGCAGAGCCCCTGCTGCTGCCTCTGCAGGGACCGAGGAGGGTCCACGGGTCCCACAGCAGAGCAGGTGGCCATGCTGAGGCTAGTGCTGAGGCTGGTTCTTTCCTCTTGCACAGTTTTTGAAGAGCCTGAAGACCCGAGTAACCGCTCATTTTTTTCTGAGATCATCTCCTCAATCTCTGATGTCAAATTCAGCCACAGTGGAAGGTACATCATGACCCGGGACTACCTCACTGTCAAGGTGTGGGACTTGAACATGGAGAACCGGCCCATTGAGACCTACCAGGTGAGTGTGGCACAGCCAGGGGCACACAGCAGTGGGGCACCCTCTGAGTCCCTTCCTGAGCCACACTCCGGGCTCGTGGCAGGAGCAGCAGGTACCCACCTGTTGTGTGGGAGCTTTATGCCTGTAGATGGTGGAAAGTAGAATTGTTAAATGTGGGCTCAAGTGGCCTGGTGAGTTATCAGCGTGTCCCCAGGCTGGGGGTGGGTGAGGAGAAAAAGCTCAGGTGCTGGCAGCTGGGAGCCAGGTGGGAGGTCTTGTGCAGAGCAGTAGCCCTGTCACTGTCACCCTTTGCCAGGGGATGTCCCTTGGCACTGCCTGGTGGTGCCCAGGCCGTGTGCAGGGTGTGGCTGGAGGTGCTTAGGGGAGAATGGAGGCTGTGGGAGGACACAGGGTGCCAGGCAGTGCCCAGTGCTGCCAGCGCTGCTGTGTGAGTGTGGGGCTGGGCTGGGCTGGGCTGGGTGCACCAGACCCTGGGAGCCAGGCTGAGTCTGCCACTCCCTGGGCTGTGCTGGGCAGTGTGGGGGCCTCACCCTGTCCCTCCCACTGGCAGGTCCATGACTACCTGCGGAGCAAGCTGTGCTCTCTCTACGAGAACGACTGCATCTTTGACAAGTTTGAGTGCGTCTGGAACGGGTCTGACAGGTGAGCCTCAGCCAGGGATGCTCGCTTTGGTTTGGCTCAAGGGGTCCTGTGGGCAGCCCCTTCCCTGGCCTTTGGCTGGGTGTGGGTCTGGAGAGGGGCAGCAGGGACCACCTACACCTGCAGCCTGTGCACAAGTGGGGCTGTCTGAGGGTCCTGCTCTCTCCTGGACAGACAGTTCTGCCTCTCTGTCACCCACAGCTGGAGAAAGTTGGTGATGGGTTTAGCTCCAGATTGCCAGAATCTGTGAATAATGAGTATCCAGGTGTGACTTACACCGAGCTGGGTGGCAAGAAGTGTGTGAGCCCCTGGCAGGGCTGTCATGGTTTTTGTCTGAGCCATCAGAGTGAGCTGACGAGGCACGACCGGGCCTGAGACAAATTCCAACGCTTACCCCAGTTTCATTATGCCTCTGAATGTTCAGTCTGCCTCTGGTCACCAGCAGTTTGCCTCTGAAAAGGTGTGAAAATCATCTGTCCTCCCCTGTTGCAGTGTCATCATGACCGGCTCCTACAACAACTTCTTCCGCATGTTTGACCGCAACACCAAGCGCGATGTGACGCTGGAGGCGTCGCGGGAGAACAGCAAACCCCGCGCCATCCTCAAACCCCGCAAGGTCTGCGTGGGAGGGAAGCGCAGGAAAGACGAGATCAGCGTGGACAGTCTGGACTTTAGCAAAAAGATCCTGCACACAGCTTGGCACCCCTCCGAGAACATCATAGCTGTGGCAGCCACGAACAACCTGTACATATTCCAGGACAAGGTTAACTAGGAGGACCAGGTGTTCTTTAGGAGTCTCATGTACTGATACCAGTAAACACAAGGTTCCAACTGTTCCTTTTCTTTCTTTCTTTCTTTCTTTCTTTCTTTCTTTCTTTGTGTTCCTTTCCTTCCTGTTCTTTGTCCAGTTCCTGCTCACATGGCGGTTGTGCAGAGGAGCACGGGGACACCCCGGCCCAGGGGCCAGTTGGGGCACCCTCCAGACACCAGATTTACACAGGGAGAGCTGAGACTTCTTACAGGGCAGGGTGAGGATATCAGGCCTGGCTGTCCCGTGTCCCCAGGCCTGTCCCCAGGCAGTGCTGGGGTGGCAGTGGCCCTCTGCTGATGGCTGAGGAGGTGATGTGGAGGGGGCTGTCAGCTGGGGAAGGGATTGAAGGGGTAACACACCATGGGCTCTGGCCAGCTCTGGTGGCAGTGGTCCCACTCTAGTTACTTTAAACCTGATCCCAGAAATATTCCACCTGTTGTGTTGAAGACTGGAATGTTGCCTCCCTTTGCCATTTTCCACATTTGTCTTTTTATTACAATTATTTTCTGTTTTACCAACAGAGACAGCAAAACCAAACGTAAAATAGAAAAGTTCAGTTTTGCAACAGACAGGCTTAAGGGGAGAGGGGGTATGTGCTGCACCTCCAGATGTGTCTGCTCCAGCCAGGTTGCCCCCCCAGCCCCCAGAACCCTCCTGAGGATTTGGCTTTGTAGATACTGTGGTGCCTTCTTTGGTATATGAAATACCTTTATAAACAATGCTTCCGACCTGCATTGATCACAAACCAAACCAACCCTGGGCTCTGCTGCAGTTCTGGGCTTTGTTTTGGTCATTTTTGTCATTCTGTTGTGAGCTCTTGCATGTCGTGACTGACTCTCTCTTTCTCTCTCTCTTTTTCTCTCTCTCCCTCCCTCTCTCTCTTGTTCTCTCTTTTTTAATTAATTTATTTATTTATTAAAATTTTTTTAAAGATAATGTATAAGTTGCTAATTTATGACCTAAAAAAGAATCCAACTGTATATTGCTGTTAGCCCCTGACTGTGTCAGAGACAGGCTGTCTGCAGTCCTACATCATAATAACAATGATAATAATAAAACCAGTAACTCTTTCTCTTTGCATGGCGAGGCTGCCTCTTTCTACTCTACAGACTGGTCAGGTCCCTCTTTACTCGAGCAACTGTTCAATAAAAAAAAGATTGACTGGATTTTCTGTAAATCTGAAAACTGCTCCTGCAGCAAGAAGCAAATGAAGTCAATTACAGAATTCAACACCATCACTTCAGCAGTGGCTCCACAAGGGTGACCCTGCTGCCATCCCTCCCGAGGGGGCAGCTGGCACCCCCAGCACCCACAGCCTTCAGGGATCGGACACGAGTCACCGAGGGCCAGGTGTCCCCAGGGACAGCCCCTCTGCGGGCACCGTGAGGATCATGGCATGTCCCGACCAGGGAAGGAAGTGCTGCACCCCCACCCCAGAGCTCCTGGACTGCAGGAAAACCAGCAGCTGCTTGGGCCCTGCGCCACCTTCACAGGAGCCATTCCAAGGGAAGAACAAAGTGCACTGGCTTACGGATTTATTCCAAGGGATGGCTTTCAGGAGTAACTTTTTTTAAAAAACGAAATGGTAAAATAAAATAGCAAGAGTAAGCAAACCATTTTATAAGAAAATGCTCCTTTTTGGTTGTGTACGGAAAGCCTGCGCTGCGGTGTCAGAAGTAAAGTTGTCCCAAACGTGTCCGTGTGGAGTCGATGCTGTTGCGCCTCTCGGGGGTCGCAGCTCAGCAGAGTCTGAGGGGGCTGCCAGGGCCAGGCTGACAAGGAGGGACCAGGGGATCCCCAAGCCCCCACGGATTCTGGGTCCCTCTGAGGGTGGGGACAGTGGGGCACTGTGTAATGTGCGAGTGGCAGCACCTGCAGGGCCCCCACTGCGCTCGGTACCTGACAGAGCCCTGGAAGGGGCTGCCGGCCCCTCCCCAGTCCCTGCCCTAATTCTGGGCTGCTCCTGGTGATGAATTCAAACAGCAGCCCTTAATTAGCAGCTGCAGGGCAGGGACTGTGCGGTCAGGGAGACGTTCCTCAGACACTCATTTAGCTAACATTAGCTACAGGTCCTTAATCAACTGAAACAGCAGGAACCCAGCCCTGGCTCTGCTCCATCGGGTGCAGCGCAGTCTGGGTTGCTGGATCTGGTTGCTCCACAAGGCAGAACTTAGTTCAGCTTTTTTCAAAAGCAGTTTCTTTTCCTTTCTTAAGCTTGCTTGGATTTAACCTCTGCCCTGCTGTGAGTGCTTGGCCACAGAGGGCAGGGCCAGCTAGGGGACCTCCTGGGCTGCCACAGGAATGGTGCTAGGGAAGTTGTCAGCATCCCTGTAACCCAACCTTCTCTCTGGATGAGGATTCCACAGGCTGTCCCCCTGCCTCCAGGGAAACTGGGGACTCTGCCTAAGGGGCTGCCAGGGAAGACCAGCTCCATGGCCCACCAACAGTACCCCCAGCCAGGAACTCTGCATGTGGGCATGATTGCTGTATCCACAGAATAAGGAGAAAAATAAATCTTTAGGAACATCTGGTCCCCATAAACCAGATCAATTAAAATTAATAGCCATCTTATTTAATGAACATGTTCACAATATTCTAAGCCAGCCATAACAAAAACACAGCTTCCTGCTGGGCTGTGCTGAGCAAGAGGAAATCCAGTTCCTGGCAGAGGCAGGGAGTGGGCACAGGGACAGGGCTCCCAGCAGTGTCCTGCTCTGGGCATCACCTGCGTGGCAGACACGGCCATGGCCACACACCAGGGCACTGTGCTGGCTGGCAGGGGCAGATGGGCCATGCTGGATGTGGGAAGGGCAGTGGGGTTCCCTTGTGCCCACCCTGTGCTGGGGAATCAGGGGGTGCTGTACTGGCAGCTGAGCCCTGGCTCTCGTACAGGGAGATTGTCCCACAGCCCAGCCAGGGCTCCCGCAGCCCTGCAAGCCTCCCTGGCCAGTTGTGGTTGCATTTTCTGGGTGGGAGGTACATGTCCCACAGGGTCTCACACTTTTGGTGTTGACCAGCTGCAATCCTCATTACTCCAGTCCCAGCAAAGGCACGGACTGACACTGGTTTGAGATGGTTTGGGTACCCCCACACCAAGGGAAGGGGCAGACAGCAAGAGTGGAGGGACACTGGACCTGACTTTAGGGTGTGCACTCTCACTAAGAGCACCACAGATCTCCACATTCCACTGTCAGCAGCACAGGTCAACCCAGACTGTTCCAATCTTTGCCAAACAACCCCTCTCTGTCGATGCTCAGCCTGCAAGTCCTGGCCCTGCCCACCAACACCAACTGCTGACAAGAAATCACCTGACAGGGTGAGCGAAGAAAGGACTCCTTCCCCAGCCCCCTAAGAGCAAGAGACACATGTAAACACAAGCGGCAGAAAGAAGCTGGCTCTGCAAGCACTGCCAGCTCATGTTTAAGCAACAGACAGAAGAGCTAAACTAGAAAATCATTCTGCTCACCCCTCTTGCCCACATGCTGACCCCACACTGCTCAGTGCCACAGGCCCTGCTCTGCCATGCCCAGCCAAGAATGTAAGGCAGTATCACTTCAGTCGTTTGCTTTTACTCATAAATTCACAAGTCCAACAAAATCCAACAGAAATCGGGATTAGGCCTGTACAATCCATATATAAAAAGGGTTGGTTTATTGTAGTTCAAATACATAAACTGAACAATCCCAACATTTCAAAATTAAACTTTAGAAACACAAGTTTAACATTCAAAACAGGAGTATAGTTTACAAGAATTGCCCAGAGGGGGTATGCACAGTCTAATCCAGAAGTATGTAAAGATCACTTTATCGTAAATAAAAATGTGTTTATACAACCGTCCTGGCCTGCTCGGTCACCTCTGGGATTTCCAGCTTCGAGCAAACCTCATTAGACAGAACTTCACTTGGGCAGAGCAACCTGACTGCTGCAAATCAATGGCTGGGGGTAGGAACAGAGCAGCCTGTGAATAAATCTGGTTTGGTCTCCAAGTCCCTGTTCTCCACTCAGCTCTAACAGATTTAGTTCCATTCCCAAGGGTGGAAGCAGAGAACTGGGACTGGTGTTTCCAGAGCGGGCTGTCAGTAATTTAAGCCAGCAGAGCGTGTCACCTCCTCCTGCATGGACTGTGGGCACCAGGAGGCAGCTGGTGGCACACACAGGACACGCTCACAACACAACACCATCACCCTTGGGACTCACATGTAGGACACTGCTGAGAGGAAAGCCCCAGGTACCAGACACCCACACCTCACACACACCGCCCCGAGACCCACAGTTACCAGACAGCCCACACCTTGGGATTTGTCAGACATGCTCCAATTAACTCATAAATACCTTTAATGTGGGCTTTGTCGTCGTTGGTTTTCCCCCCAGAGATCATTTTATGTTCACTAATGCTGCTTCTGCCTCTGCTGCTCAGCTGTTTGGGTATATTCACGGCAATGGATGTGTGTAACCTGACGGATGGCTCATGCAAGCGTTTGGGTTTATCAGCCAGCCCTGGCACAGGAGCACCCCGTGGCTATTTGGTGGTTCTGCGCGTGGGCTCGGAGGCGGTGGGCGGCGGGGGCGGCCCGCGCCGGTCCAGGTCATCCACGTAGGACACGATGAGCTTGCGCCGCTCCTCGGGCACGCAGTCCAGCACCAGGTACCGCTTGTCGTTCTGCAGGATCTTCTCCACGTCCTTCAGGTGCTGATCGGACTCCTGGATCAGCTTTTTGGATCTGAAAGCAAGCGTGAGAACACCACTGAGCGTGGTGGAGGCAGGGAGCCCTGGGGAAGCTGCCCCACCGTAGGGAAGCACAGGGAGCCAAGGGACAGGCCAGCCAGGGAAGGGTGCAGGGACCCAGCCACCTTCTGAGCTAGGAAGATGCCACCTCAGCTTGGGCATGAAACAGTGCTCTGGGCACAGGCTCCTTGCCTACGTTTTTGCTGTGTTAATTAATCACCATGAAAGATTTGAGTAGCAGACATCAACCAGGAAAAAACAGACATCGGTTTGCTGCTGTTTGTATGGCAAAGCAGAATAAAAGCCAAGTCCTGCAGTAGCATGGCGTTCCCCACCTGTAAGTGATGAATTTGGTCTCTTTGAGCAGCGTCCGGAAGTCGGCTTTGGCAGTGATGTATTTGTCTCGGATGTATTCCTCAAACTCCCTCTGCTTTTTCTGAAAGATGGAAGATAAACATGAACCACTGAATGCAGCTCCAGTACTTCCTGCAACTAAACACACTGAACACTGGCAGGAATTACATGTTAATTACACTTTTCCTTACTTTCTACATTTTTAATTTTTTAAAAATCATATTTAACTACTAGCACCTGTGTCCACACAGAGCTGAACCACTGTAGCAGCCACCAACTCACTTCTCTGTACCCTGCACCAGACTGGAAGTTGGCAAGGGCAATGCAAACCACTCACCCTGTCACTTGAAGAGAATTTAATGCACCTTGGATCTTCTTTAATGATTTTTTTCACTTCCTTCCATGTTGATGTTAAAGTTATCTTTCAAAAGAAGAAAAAATAGTTAAATTAAAAGTAAATTAGATTTTAAGAATATGGAATGCAAACACTACTAACCTCTGAAACCTTTAAATATATCCCAAGTCCACTGACGAACCTGCTGTTAAGTGGTGGGTTCTGATTACTTATACTATTTCAGTTGTATTTTTAAAAGAGTTACTCTTCTTTCATTTTTTGAGATGGTATTTTCAGATCAAGGTCCTCCAAATATTGTTTACTTTCTGAAGTCTTTTTCTAGTACAATTATGTATGTTGTGTTAAAAATTACCTGCAGAAAATGTGCCTCTAAACTAAAATAACGAATGCATTATAAGTCATGTAAAAACCTCCAGGTTAAATGGAAGCTGCCTGAAGTTGGCACGGATCTAAAAAAGAGGAAACCTCACTAAACCCCCAATGCACAGAATCAGGGATGCATTACACAGCAAGAGCAGAGTAAAAGTTCAGATTCAGCAGGAGAATATCAGAACAGATGAACTGGGTAAGACCATACTGATGGCCATTAAGGCAAACACTCTGAATATCTGAAGGAGCCAGACAGTGAAGAGTATCAAATAACTCAGTACTGAAGAAAAAAAAAGGAGATCTGAAAGGATCACTGATTAGAAGTTTATATGTAAATTAACCATATGTTCAATCACAGTAAAACTCCAGATAAACAGGTAAGAAACAATGCACAAATTTGGTTATGAAGAAGAAAAGAGAGTGATGAAGCAAAGAGGCCCTGGAAATAAAACCAAACCAATCAGATTGTGGGACAGAAAAACAGAAAAAGAGAAATCCCAGTGGGCTGCAAAGATTGTCAATTTGAACATCAACAGCTCTCACCGCTGAAGTTTCATCCAGAAGTTGCCTGAAATGCTCCCTCTTCTTTTTGGTAAGTGCCTCAATGTGTTCATTAAAGAGCTTCTCCTTCTCCTCTCTCTCGAGCAGGGACCCCGACTCCCAGCGGTGATCTTTGCGCAGAGTCCTCCTGGTGTCAGACCAGGACACGTCTGAAGAACGCACCTGAGACAAAGATGATTCGTTTTTAAACCAGCCTTTCCACACTTCACAGATTATTATTATTATATGTTTATTTTCTTATCTTGTTTGAAGTTAAGGTTAAAATAAAAGATAAACCTTCAGCTTTTAAGAAGAGACTGTAGCAGGTTCCCCACAACACTGAACAGGCAGCACCTGAAGGATTCCCTCTGCATTAGTTCAGAGCACCCAGAGATGTCCCTCTGACCCAGCTGAGCACTCTCAAAACCAGAAAATCCAAGCACCCTCCTCTCCTTCCTGCTCTGTGCCTAACACTCTGTGTTCACCAGAGACACCAGGAGCTCTGCAGTGTTTCCAGAGCCCTTTTTCCAGCCTGGAGAGCACCCTCTGGATGAGAGCCCTAAATGCACTGCCTTCTCTTCCAACCACGGCAGAACCTCTAGTGAGATATTCCACCTCTTTGGAGCTGAACTCCAAATGCCAGAAGGCTTTCACAGGGTGCACCCAGCGGCTAAAGGCTGCCCTGAGGAGCTGTCAGTGCCTCACCATGTCTGAGAGCAGTGCTTTGAAGTTCTGAATGGCCTCCTCACGCTTGTGCTGCTCCCGCTCACGGTCGATCTCCTTGGTCTGCTCCGAGCGCGCTTTCTGCACCTCCCGCTCGCGCTCCCGCAGGCTCGCCTCGATGCGCGCCTGCCGCTCCAGCTCCTTCTCCTTCTCAGAATCTAAATTCTGAAATCCAACAACAAGAGCAGCACTTTTCATCAGAAGGACAATTAAAGGGCCATCACACTAAAGGCAGCTCAGAACAAAACACTTAAAAGGGATTTGAGTCTAGGATTATGACATTTTGCTTTGAGAGCCATACTGAAGCATTACAGGGTTTACATGGGGGAATGGACAAGTTTGGTCACAGATGAACTATTCCCAGGAGCTGTGTCCAGTGACAGACTCTGAATAAGGGAGGCCAAGGGGATCACTGCTTGTTGGCCCAGTTTTACATTCTCAACCATTAACTGCCTGGAAGAGAAAGGTAGGAATATTGGATTAAGAGAGAAGCAGCAGTGAAGGAACTGGGTATGAACACACATCCCCGAAAGAAGCTCAGCTGATAGGGAAAATCACAGCAAAGGAAATGCAGCCCATCCTAGGAGGAAGTCATCAATGTGCTGTTTGTAGCTGCTGCAGTCTTACAGCCATTTTTATCACCAGTGATTTCACAGGAATCTTTAAGGCATAATTTCTCCCAGATACGGTGTGTGTGCATGCACACAGGTCCCACAAACATCCCAAGGACTGAGTAAGTTCCCAGCTGCCATTCCAGGGTACTCCTAGAGCAACTCTGGTATGGAATTCTCCTCAGCACAGATCAGCCTGCCCACAGCACACCCACAGCCACACTCCCAGTGCTCCCTGCCGACCTTGGCTATTTTCTCGATGTACTGCTTGAACAGGTCCTCCCTCTGTGAGGAGCTGTCCACCGCCTTGTACCGTGGGTCAGTCTCCACTTTGTCCTTCACTTTGCTCCAGCGAGACTGACTATCCAGGTGGTGGTTTGCCAGCAGCTCAAAGAAGTCCATTTTGATCTGTTATATAGACAGAAACAGAAAGACAACACTTGAGAAACACACTTTAGTATCCCCCAGTTTGCTCTTATGAAAAAAGGAGTCGACTTACCTCCATCAGAGGGATCACATTAACATTATATACCATTGCAATTTAGAGCACCCACTAAAATTCTGAATTTAGTCATAACTGCAGCCCAAATTCGCTGTTCCCTGAGACAATTTTGCCAAAGCAGATACATTTAGGCGATCTGCTACATCTAAGATGAACTCTAAAGAATGATCCACCAATACACTCTTTATTATTTTACTCCAATTTAAACTTGTTTTTGAGCTTTCACATATGTCAAATTAACATGTTACTGACGCTGCATGATAGCATTTTGCGTAACTCCAGAAGTCATGCAGCTTGAAACAGGGTTCTAGAGAAATCAGATGTTTATGAATTCATCCTTCAGGTGTACAATTAACAGAGATAAATGCTTGGATCTGCCAACAAAGAGCAATGTCTTAAGATGGATCTAACCAATAAAGAATTATCCACATATGGTAATTAAGTAAATCATATTTAGCATGGACATGCACATTTACATAAAAGTTTAAAGAAAATGTTTTAGTCTGGTTTGTCAGTTGGAAATGGCATGTCATGTTTCTGTCTGTAACAACAGCCATTGCAAGGGCTGCCAGAGGATCAACCATAGCAGGTTTTATTTCAATACAATTAGCAACATGTTTTCATTCAAACTCCCAGAACCAGCAGCTGTAAGAGCAACTACTGTGCCTGTATTAGATAGCTTGATTTCTGGGGAAGATGATGTCCCTGTTCTGCTGCCCTTTAGCTCTCAGGTGACCATCCATTCCTGGCAGGTTGGTTGGCCTTTCAGCCTCCCCTCCCAAAGCACAGGCGAGGGGCTGGGCTGCCTCGCTCGCTGGGGACAGGGCAAAGGGTTCTGCCTCCACAGCACCCCACACCCTGCCAGGCCACAAACTCAACATGGCTTCATGGCACACAGATTAAAACCCCAAAATCCAGGAGGAGGACTGGCTGTTACTCGCTACTTATCTCCCCTCCCCATCCCTTAAAAAAGGGAAACCAGGAGAAGCAGTTTAGCTGCAGAACACTGAGGTTCCTTCAGGGAAGAGAGCAGATGGACAGTGCAGGCTCCAGCTTGCCAGACCTGGCACATCCTCATCCTCTAAAACATGTTTAGTTACAGAATGCAGGAACGGAATGAAGATCAGCACCAACATTCTGCAGCCTTGCCCACCAATACTCTTAGTTCTTCAAAATATTAACATATAAACATAAAAGGCTCTATAGGCTTTCTTTACTATACCAAATGAGAGTAAGACAGTAAAGCAGAGATCAGAGACCAGCCCCTTAGTGCCAGAGGGATGCTGTGCTACATGTACAGCACTACTGCTTTATCTTAAAGGAGCTCATCAAAATGCTAAGCAAACTGTTTATTCATGGTAAAATTAAGAATGTTGTTTCAAAACATCATAAAACATGCATGCAGTTTCAAAATATGAAGCTTTCTAAGCCATGGTATTTGAAGTATTTGTTAGGAACCAAACAGTTCCCAGCTGTTACCACAGAAGTCTCTAAGGTAAGGGTATAACCGAGCTCTTGTATGAATCACCTGTGCTTGTATTCCACAGGATGAGGTGCCACACTGCCAGGAGCACTGTGGCACCAGCTGCCACACAAAGCTTCACCAGAGGCCACCACCACGGGCTGCAGGAAGATGCTCCTGCGGGAGCTGCCAGCAGCACCCGTCACTCCCTGACTCCCTCTGGAGCCTCTGCCCAGCTGTGTGGCTGCCCATGGGACCAGCTGCAGCCCTGCCAGCTCTGACAGAGCAGGAGACACAAGGGCACAGCCAATTGCCTCCCCAGGAAAAACAATGGCACTTCAGGCTCCGGTGCTCTAAAGCAGTTTTCGCTCCACTCGGGAGCCCTGTGCACAGCACAGGCGTTGCTAGCTCATTTTAAATTTTAAAAAGAAGATGAATATGTCTCAAATAACTGAGCTTATGGCATCTCAGCAAAGAATAACGTTTTGGATGCCAGCTGTGGATAGTGAGTTCCATGTGTCCAAGTCACACAGAGCTGTGGCCTGGGGACAGCCACCACACGAGGTGCAGGATGTCTGCAGCCCAGCATTCCAGCCGGTCTGTGTAACTGGTTCAGCTCACACAGCTCATCCTGGGACATGGCAAAGGGCACATCCCAGACTGCACAGGAGCAGCTTGGGCACCACTACCTGCCCACAGTGCCTTCCCTGATATCCTCAACCCCCACTACTCCTCTCTGCCATCTGAGAAGTGCTGGCATGGGATATACTCACTGAAATTAGGCACAGGAATAAAACCAGCCACTGGAAAAGCTGCATCCCCATCCCATAAACGATAACACAAAATCAAACATTTTATATATATATAATGTAAAACCCTTACGTTAAAGATTTCTGTAAAGTTGATTCTCCCTAAGTAAAGATTTTGGACAGACTGAGAAAGCTTCAGGTTAAATGCCTTAAATTTTCTTTTATGTTTTAAACACTTTCAAAATCAAAGGAAAATAAGGCTGAAAACATTTCAGGTGTATTTAGAAGTCTTTTTTTTTTTTTTNTTTTTTTTTTTTTTTTGGCAGTTAACACATTGCAGGTACAACTCTCATCACTTCACAAGGAAAAAAACTAAAAAAATGTAAAGTACCGGAACTGCGGGAGGCTAAAGTCACCACACAGAGATACCAATGCTTTCCTCACTAGGGAATCCCATAATATTTGCGTGTCAGTGATTGACAGCTGTCAGACTGAACTGATTGACAGGCCGCACAGCACATAACTGTAAAGTCTATCCACTTGTTATAAAACAGAATACATAAAATGGTTACAAAAGGCTTTTGGAGAAAAAAAAAACATTATTCAAAGCAAACAAATACAATCTCTTCTTTTAACTTTTCAACTTTAGAACAATCATGCAACAACAAAACTAGTATTTATTCTTTAAAGTCTTCAACTGCACTATTAAGCTGCAAAAATGCTTTAAAATTCCATATTCACAGTCAAACTGCAGTATGTAAAATCTAGTCTTGAACTACATCAGTTCCCCTCTGAAAGCACATTCATTTATGGAAAACAGCAGCAATAAGACAATGTTTGAGAAAATCAAATACAGAATCAAATTATATCAGATCACCCAGATTTTAAAAATATGCAAAGCTTCCCAAAGAATCAAACTGTCCCCAAATTTGACCTGTCCCCCAGCATTTCTCTCTCCTGCAAGCATTCCAGGTAGGGAAATCTGCAATAACTTCACACTACATAACAAAAATTGCAGACTTCCACATGTCCAAAATGATTGGCCTTCAGAGGTGACCTCTACTCACACACACACAGGGACGTGGCAGTAAGTGGCCCCAGGTTGAGGTGACCCCGTTTGATGTCCCCTCTCCAGGGGGGAGAGCTGCTCCCCACCACTGGCAGTGCAGGCACGTGACACTGGGAGTTCATTAATCTCTAATAGCTGACCTTTAAATCTAATAAGCAGCAGTTTATACATAAGATCTACTTATTCAAAGCTTAAGGGGAACTGTCTGAAATTTAAAGAGACTATTCTCAGGGAATTGCAAGTCCTGTCTGCCCCCACTGAGGGAATAGAGAGGTAATAACCAGTTTTGGGGTTCCATCCTTTGCCTTCTCATGCATCAGGATAAAAGAACTTAATAAAAACCCACAAAAATCAAGGATTACTTCAGTTAAGGAGATAATGCTTGGGTAAATTAAAAAAAACAGATGTTGTTTAAGCAAACTCAGCTTCACAAGTAAAAAAATTCAGTTCTAAATACTCTAAGTCAGTAAACTGCAAACTTGAAATTGCTCAGAAAGAGCAGGGGGACACCCTGGAAGTGTTTATCTGTAACAGCTCTAGGAAGGTGCAGGCCCATGTCCTGGGGAAGGCTCAGGGAAGCCAAGCACTGGCTCTGTCCCATCTCACTCACACCACTCACACTGCTGGAACTCAAGAGTCCCCTTACCTTCTCTCCCCTGGTCTTCGAGTCTTCCTTCTCCTTCTTTCTTGCCGCTGTGATAAACTCATTAAACAAAGCTTCTCGATCTTTCATCTTTTCAATTGCCTTGAACCTCGAGTCTTTAGCATGCTTGGCTGCAAATTCACTAAAAGTAGTTCTGCAACAAAATGGCAAGTGAACTCATTTGGCAGAGCTGTCTGGGCTGGGAGGCAGGTTCAGCAGGGAGGTATTTCCTCTGCTGCAATATATGGCAGAGCACAAAAACCCAAAAGACAAATCCTGTGGTCTCACTAGAGTTGCTCGACCAATGAACTCTATAAAAAAGGAGTCAGCACTCACACAAGAGGTATTTGTCAGAGACTTACAAGGGTGGGTTGGTTTGTTCAGATATAGCCACCTGCAGAAAGGGCAGGTGTAGAGAGAGACTACAGTGCAACCAAGGAGAAGAAACGAAAAAAATCTCAGTTGTCTACAAAACTCTTCTTTTCTGTGGGTTAGCAGTTCAGCCACCAGTCTGTCCACGTATTTCACAGCTGTGAAACTGAAAATCTCAGGTGCATTCACTTGCAGCCAAACCATGCTAAGAGTTCACCAAGAAAGAGTGCAATTTGATAGAGTTCCCACAGAACACTGGCTGTACCAGCTCTTCCCCCTGCAGTGCACATTGCAGAGCCTGAGCTGAAACCACACAGGGCTGAAACCCCTTCAAACACTATGGGCAGAGGCAGCAACACTGGGCTTTCATCCCCTCATCCCACAGCGTTTCCCTGACCGTTCTCTCACCTCCAGGGCCAGATTCCAACCTGTGCAGTAGGTACATTACTGCCACTTACCTCGGAAAAAAATCACTACTGTGCTTTTTCCAAGCTCTGATGCAAATCTGGCCCCAAGAATACGTGAGACACTTATAATCATACGAATGTTTTCATCACAGCATGGAAATAATTAGACTTGGAAAATCCAGCCTACTGTTGCTGTAGGGTAAATTGAAACAAGAAGAGAATTTGGTAGCTTATTCAAAAGGATTAGAAAGTGAATGTACAGCTAGATTGAAGAACAAGAGCTGCTCAAGTGAAGTGGAACACAAACTCTTGAGCATGTTGGACTGAGATAGATGATAAAAAACCAGTCTGGCACTCACAGAAGTAGAGCAATATCTTTAGACAAACACTGAAACCAGAAGACAAAGGATAAGATTAAACAAGACAGTATTTCAGCTGGCATTCTCTTTCCCACCCCAGCCCATAATCAGGTAAAGAATCAGTCCCAACACGACATACTGAAGATATGCTGAAAGCTGAGGATACTAAAGCTAACATACATAATGCCTGTTTCTTAAGGCATTTCCATGCCTCCAGTCTTCCAGCCTACTACTGAGTTATTAGTCAGCTCTGAAGCAATTTAAAAGTTACCACAGCACTGTCACCAAACTTCCAAAATGAGTCACTGGAAAAAACTGAGCTGAAGTGAAACAAATGATCTGTTATTTTACTGGGAAAGAATTAATGCCAGATGAGCCAAGAGATGCTGAAAGAGGATGCTTTGGAGCTTATCTGGTGACATAAGCAGGTATCTCATGACCTCTATGTCAGAAGCTGTGAAACAAATAAAGCCAGCAGTGAAATCTTGAACATACATTCACTGTCATCCCCTCGCTCTCACTGCTGCCAGTTGTCTGAATGTGAGGGCAGTATAATCAGTGCTGTATTAAAGCAACCAGAACATTTGATCACATCATCATTGGCATAGTTTGTAACAAGAAAAACACCCATTCAGCCCCCTCCAAACCCAAGAAACCCTCCCTAGTACTTCTTAAAGATTTATTAAGAAGAAACAGGGTTATTAAAGAAACTTGTGGTGGATCCGAGGCCTTTCTCACAATCCAGGCAGGACGTTGGGGATTTCTTCAACTTGAAATATGGAAACCACAAGTTCTATTATTTCATGGATTAGGTGCATACAAGCACACAAAGGAAGGTTTCACCACAATCTCATGATTTTTCTCCTCTTTGCCCATTCTGAACAAGGTTATCACCCAGTACTATCCAACACGTTGCATCCTAGTAGAGCTTATGCACATGAACCACAAAGAAACTCCTACCTTGGATTAATCTTTGCTTCTTCCATCATTTTCTTGAAATCCTCCTTGGCCTGCATTATTTTATTTTTCTTCTCCTTGCGCTCTTCCTCTGCTCGGGTTTTCACATACTGATCAAACACCTACAGAAACACCAGTCACCCACAGCAAACACACAAGTGACACACAGAAGCTCTAGGGATAAGGGAGGAAAAATCCCACTTCTTTCCTTCTCTGTTTCCTTTCCTCTCACCACAGAATCAACACAGAGGAGGCAGAAATCCTAGAGACACTTTGCATTTCAATATGGAAATTACCCAAGCTGCTGCACACGCAGGGTGCTGTACCTAACACACCATCTGAGACCTGGGAAGAAGTTCCTTACACATTCCAGTTAACATTTTCCTGGGTCCCATGTTTCAGGCACTTCCCATGTTCTTGAAGCTTTCCATCTCCCTACATTCACTTGAAGAAAAGCTGCTGAAGTGAGAACTTGCTTAACAATACAAGTGCACTTTAGGTTTCCCCCCAAAACACTTTTTTAAAAGAAAATGGCTAGATTACTTATTATGTCAATACTTTGACAACATCCTGATGACTCTCACTATTCCATTCAGGTTTCAGCAGCACTCTGTAGACATACAGCTTCAACTGTGTTAAAATATGAGACCTTCCAACCACAGGAAATAATCTATCAACACTTTCCCTTGCTGGTTTCTTCCAGTTCCAGGCAAACTATAATCATGACAAAAATCCTTTGCAGCACTAATCAGTCTGAAAGGTTTGTAGAAACAAACACTGAGGATTCAGATAAACCTGTAGTAGCTGTTTCTGCATGGGAAGTGAATTTAACCTTTTTTACCTGTTTCCTTTCTTTTGGGTTGAGCAGCAAGTAACGAGGATCAAACACAATCTTGTGCAGCTCTTTCTCCCATGTTGAAAAGGCAGAAACCTTTAATCAAACAAAGACAAATATACAAATTATACAGGAGTTCTACTGTTTTCCTTGAAAACACCAAGGTGTGATGACAAGAGGGAACCAAACTCATCCTGGAGTTTTCATCAATAATGGATGACAGAGGTTGTCATAGAAAGTTTGAACACCAATTTCCTCTGAAAACTTCTAAAGGATAATACACATTTATTTACCATTTTTGATAGACATTAAAAATAAAATGTACATTGAAAGCAAGCCTTGAGAAGCTGTGTTCCACAAGCAGCTGGAACCACTTCCATTTTTTAGTTATTACACAAATTTATATTCAACTAGTCTAATTTATCAAAATTGATTGGCACCAAGTGGATTTCAGATTTAGTTAAATAAAGCAAAAAGTCTCCCATTTAAGGATAAGACTGTACAGACTAGAGTGGAAGTTGCTGCTTTTCTCAGTAGGAACTTTCCCAGAAACATTAAGGACATGTCCAGTTTGTGGGCCCTATTCCTCTTCAATAGCAATTTCCACTTAGGTAATTACTTAATTTGGAGAAAAAAACAGTAGGAGGAAATTATTTGTCTTGATCCTGTCATTTCAGTTACAAAGAAATCAAAGCTTTGCTGTAATTGTAAATTTCTTTAAAATCTGGATTCTTGTATCAAGACCATTCATGGGTGAGAGGAAGGATGAGATTGTTTCTGTACACAAAGTGTTGCAGGTCTGGAATTCACCAAGAACTGAGAGCTCTGCCCAAACCTCCCTCTCTCCCTTCTCTCTCACACACACAGTTCTGATGTGAACCTCCTCTCTCCCTCCTCACACACACAGAGGTTTCTGACCCCTCTTTCCAGCAGCATGTCCTTGAACTGCTTCATGCGAGCCTCCAGCGGGACGATGGCTCTCTCTCGAGCAGCTTTAATCTCAGCCTCCATAGCAGCCTCCTTCTCGGAATCAATGTCTTTGATATCATCTTTCCTGAAGAAAAACCAAACATGAAGTGTAAGTTGAGAAGTAAAATGCCAGCCCTGGAGGTCAGAACCTGAACCACACCAGGACAGGGTTGATATCACTGATCATACCAGAAAAACAGGCTTACAATCCATGAAAGCCACTCTCAGAGGTGAAGGTGAATGCTTTCACACCCAGAGCTCAGTAGACAAGGTATTCCAAATAACTTCAGTGCCAACATATGACTTCACAGCAATCAGCACAGTCTGGCTATATTCAGAGGTCTTACCAGACACGCAGTAGATTTTACATCAACAACACTAACTTTCCAACCTTCTGTTCTGGGCCATGAGGCACTAAGGGAGTTTGTGCAGGTTGGAACACCTCACAATCATGACACCAAGAATGCTGAGACACAGGTGAGACCTCACCCATCAAAAAGCGTCTGGAGAAGTGTGTTGATTTAGGTTTACTAAGAGCAAGTGGACTTCATCTCAAACAAACCCCCAGCCCTTACTGCTAACAGCTCCATGATCCTCACTAAGATGACACAATCATAAATAACATGGTAAAACCAGTTTTAAAACAGCATGTATATCTCATAGATCACTTCCAAAAGGCAAACCAGACCAAAAGACATAAGCCAAACTTGTGAATATTTGTAACAGAGTGAAAATAGAATAACCACTGTGAAAATCTAGGTGGTGGGATACTTTGACAATGAAGTCTTATGCCCAAAAAAACAACAGAAGCAAGCTATTTAAGACACACTTCACTCAAAATATTCTTTGGATTCACCAACTCACACCATTTATTTCCATTTCAAATGACTTCCTAAACATATGCTATTTCCTCTCTGCACGAGTCTCAGCTATCTCAGGGAAATATCAAATACCTGAGCTGCTGAGCAGCAGAAAGCTGATGACTCTTTCCACCAGCCCTCTCTGTTCCCATTCTACTCTGCTGGCCACAACATACATGGCTCAAGTAACAAACATCACTTACTTTACCAACACAGATCACTTGGTATTGAGAAAGCAAAAACTTACTTGCGCTTTTTTATTTTAATAGGCTCATCTTCGTTTGCTTCCTCTGCAGCTTCATGTTCTTCTCTAACTGTAACAGATTTCAATAAGACTTTAGATTCTATATTGTTGAAAATTTTTAAACTTATGCGTGAAATCTCATGCACAAACCAAGGACAACGTGCAGCAGTTGTGTTCTGACAAAGGGAGAAGATGTGGTTCTGTCACTTTCAGAGTAACACTGTGGGAACTTGGGGACGGGTGGACTTTAGCCAACTTGAAATTTAAAATGACAAACACTGAGCTCTTATTTTTAAGGGAAAACAACTCAGGCTAAACAGTCTAATGAAGCACATTTGGATCTACCTGATTACCTGCACTTTGTTCTCCTCCAACTACAAAGCCACCATGTCATCCCAGGACCATTTCCTAGAACTCAGGCCACAGAGAAATCTCATCTCAGCAGCCTTTTGAACGTTCTCTCTCTTGGCAGCTATTTCCAAACTCTATTCCAATTGGGGATCTCAAAGTTAACTTCTCTTCTGTGAGAGCTTGTTTGTACATTATGATTGATCTTTTCTGGTCTCTTTCTTATAAAATAAACACAATCCTTTTTTTTTAGGTCAGTAAAAACTGTGGGGTTTTTCAATCTGTTGGCGTTTAGCAAAACAATTAACCTTGTTAGTATCTACTTTCTTCAATGGGCTGTGTTTTCCCCAAAGGACTGCATTCCACATTTATACACCTTTTCAGTATGTCCTTACAATTCTGTCACTTATTTAAATGTTACGAGCTTTGGAAAGCGAAGTGGTAAGTTATATTTATGCTTCCTAAGAAGGCAGTAAGATGGCTCTTACTAAGTTTTTTTCCTTCTTCCATTCCCTTTTTGTGAGGAGGTTCTTGAATAATTTTGTCCACGTCAGCTCTTCCAATGAGGTCGTCGGGCCGGTCCCACATGGACAGCCGGGTGGTGGGGTTATAGAAGAACACACGCTCGTCCCCAGTCCACACCACACACCTGCAGACGTGAAGAGAGCCTTGGGTTACCTTCACTCACTGGGGACCTGCTACGTGTTCACACACTGCAGCACGAAGGTCACACACAGAGCTGCTGACTGCACAACTGCCAGACATTCCTACTGCCCAGCTGTGACCCCAAATTGCTGCTTCTCTCTGCTGCCAGATTTGAAAATACAGTAGTTGAGATTGGAAACCGATGTTTTGAAAATGCAGCACACTAAGAACACGCTCTCCACACACTGTCACTTGCTCTGACTCCCCACCAAGAGCTGTGTCAGCCCCACAGCAGCAGTTACCTACCACGGGGTGCCTGGAATAGGGGTGGTGGCCACCGGCTTGGCCTTCTGAGCTGCCTTCTCTTCCTCTGTCATTTCTTCCTCTTTTGGCTCCTCGTGGAAAAAACAAGTTTGAGGATCAGGCAATGACAGATGGCTAATTATTTATTACACAGTAACTAACCTGTTTTACTGAAACTATGATGACAAGCAGCTTACAATGACACTTCATCCATGTCTGGAACAGAAGCACTGGAATTGCAACAGCAGCTGCTACTCCAAAATTTCAATTCCAAAACCTCTAAGCATTTAATTAACTTTTGGCTTTGGCAAAACCTTACTTAAATACCTTCCTAGATCTGCATGAATCCTGGAAATCCAGGAGGGCCTGGATACAAGTGTAAGGGTGTATTTTCTGACAAATGAATTTTTGTTCATTCTTAAAATTAGTTCATTTGATGAGACACACAGTATGAAACAGTGAAAACCTGAAATAACCTCTGTAGCAGAAATCACCAAACCTCAGAAATAAACAGGGTGGAGCGGCAGCAAAACCCAGCAACTGAATTCTGTGTTTTTGCCTAATAAACTACATTGGATTTCACAGAAATCAGGATAAAAGCTTTAATTTTTATTTAAACACCCCTTAGCATCCTCAAAAACTATGCTATTCAGCATAGCAAAATGCCCTAAAAGAAAAAGTTACCTTTTTTTCCTGAAAACACTACAGCCCTTTCTAGGACACGTGTTCCCAACAGCCTAAACTTAGCAGTTACAGCTCAGGGGCTGAGCTTTGTGTCAAACTGTTCAAAACAACAAAGCAAAGAAATAGAGAAAAAACTATTAAATATTTCAAACATTCAGGACAAGTTCTATTTTCTGAGTACCATAAAATCAGAGAGAGAACACCACATCTGGGTAATAAGCTAACCTCTGTCCCATGCTCTTACTAACTTCTTAACTGACATATTATGTATGTTTCTTTCGAATGTTCTTTTTTCCTTATGTAAAAAAAATAACAAAAGAAAGAAAGATTTGAGTCCAAAAAGGGATGCTTTCAAATCCCCTCAGGAATTTAGGAACTTGAATTAGTAACCATGTCTCCTGCCAACCTGCCTGGGCTAAGATGCAGCCACAGCTGAGGGATGTGGCTTTTAGGTTCAAGGTCTTTTACCTCCTTTATCAGTTCTTTTATGGGTTCTTCTTTAGACTCCTCTTCTTCTGTCTCCATTGGTAAAGGCTCCTCTGAGGGTTCTTTAATTGGCTCTTTGACTTTCTCTTCCATTTTTTCTAAATAAAGATAACAGTCTTCTTGAGTATTATTAAGAAACCATGATAGAACTACAACAAATTTCTTTTTATCAGTACAATTTTCTAAACACAACACCAACCCAAAGCCTCTTTTCAATGTATTCTCACCACTTTCTGTCTCTCTTGGGCTTTACAGTGCCTGCTTATGAAGTCGTAGTTGTCTCCTGTGCCAAGATCTACTTGGTACTGGAAAATGAAATATTGTGAGGCAGCTATTATATGAAAAGGCTGACTAAAGGGTATTAACAGAAATGCTCAACCAATAATAATTCTCAACTAACAGTGCAACACTGAAGACCACTTTCACATTTTAAATGCTGTGGACAAAAAAAAAAATAATATCAGAGACAGTGCAGAACCACTTGGGGATATAGAATAAGTATAAAACATATAATCTTCTCTCAGCAAAATTAGTATTTGCTGTCTCAGATATTTTCATCTCAGTAAAAAGACCTATAATTTAACCTGATTTATTAGGAAGATGGGCATTAACTGAACCAACAGTGTAGGTGTCCTGCATTTGTCTAAACAAAGAATTCTTGTAACTAAAAATTCAGGCAACATTAAAAGGCACAACTGTTCAGTTTTGCTTTCTTGAAAGACTTTATGAACTGATTAAGAGCCACAGGACTTTTGAACCTTCCTCCTTATTTATGATACAAGAGCAATTTCCCTCCCATATAACACCGCCCATGGATCTAATGTGCATTTACATGAACACAACATAGGAACGTGGACAGGGGGAGGTGATATTATTATACTTCATACTCCAAATCTATTTATACATTTAGTTTTACAAGATCTGAAATTCAGCACAATGATCCTCATTTTTAACTCGTCTACAGCCCTTAGTATGACTGAGTTTTCCCCTCAATTCCCCCCACTCTCTGTCTGCAACTGGAACCTTCTCCAACACGTGTGCAGGGGAGGCATTCACTTTCTACTGGCACAGGAACATGCAGTTGCCCTAGGCACAGGATCTGGAAGCAACTCTAGAACCAAACACTCTTACAGTACAGTAGGAAACAAGCTACAACTTTCAGGCTGAAGATCAACTCATGTGGATCCTTATAATCAGAACTTCAAAGTATCCTTAAGGGAGATCAGAGATTAGAAATACTCCCGCTCGCACTTTCAAACACAACCACGGATGGTCTGAGCCACGTTCCTGGTATAAAGCTACAGTAAAAGAAACCCCGAAGTACCTTTCTCCTTCAGTTCTTGTGGTTTTTCCCATGTGGACTCCAGAGTCCTGTTGTTGTAGTAGTAGGTCTTTCCATCTGCTGTTTTGTACTCTGTCCACTCAGAGACAGCGGCGGCTCCGGCCAGCGTGGCCGGGGAGGCGGCGATGGCCACCTGCGGGTGGATCATGGGCACGATGGGGGGAGCCATGCCCGGCAGCACTCCTGGGCAAAGGAGAAAGGAACAAGGAAAAAAGGACAGTAAGTGACAATGCAAGGCCTAAGCACCAACACCTAGCACACTACTGACTAAACTCACAGATATTCAACCCAGAGAAATAAACAAAAGGGTTGTTTTCAAAGTTAAATTGGCAAGCAAGGCACTGTTACCCAATTTCCTTCCTGTGCTCTGCAATCACTGATGCCTATTCCCAGGCAAATTGGATTTTAATAATTTTCTAATTGTGCAAAGCACAAAACTTGTTAGCTTTTAGACATTTATTCTACTATTTTAAAATTAGGTTCTCTATTTATTATAAAAGTCTTTATCAGATGCCAGCAGCAAAGAATTGGGGTTAAGTCCACTCCATTGCTTAATTATGCTGTTGTTGTACAAGATATTCCTATTGCTCTTAAAAAAGGCAAGAGTGGATTGAATTTAAGTCATAGAACATAACTCTGATATGAACATAACTCTGAAATCTTAAATACTGGCATTAATTCAGAGCCTTGGATAAAACCTAGTGAGAATGAAACAGTATCAGATTGTTGGGTTTGTTTAGTACTGCAAACTGATTGAAAAAAACCCCATTTTATTGAAATCCTAAAGCAAAATGGCAAGTAAATATCCAAAGATAAGAAAGCCAGAATGCTGCAGTATCCTATTATCTCTCCACTCATCCCAACAAACTGACTATAATGAACAGATTTGGAATGAAAAGTTCTAGAACAACTAATTGGATAGAACTGGAAGTTTGAGATCATAAATTTGACCCTTTAATATTGAAAAAGTCTCATTTTAAATAACTGAAATCACACATTACACATTGTCATAATGTGTTCTCAGCGAGTGACTACTCGGAAATCCACAACTGAAATGTGAAAGTTCACACTCAGACACACAGACACGCACACAACATGCGAGCACAGCCAGCCACTGCACACGTGGAGCAGGAAAACAAAAATCCACACAAGAAACTAGGAACTAAGTATGGGCATGAGAGTCACAGTCACTACAGAACTCAATGGTTACAGAAAACTGTATGGGAGTTTGGGTACAGAATAAGCTGACACTAACAGTTATTTGGAGAAGTTATCACCTGACCAAATATGATATTTCATTTATACTGGTCTTGAAAATAAAGTATATGTAATCATTCAAGTGGGGAAGCAAATAAAGAAATAAAAGAAACAACCACATTCACTACCATGCCAACTTACAGACAAAACGAACTAGGATGGGTTTGGAAATTACCGGTCTTGGTGGTAGCGACTGTCTTTACATACGGGCAGCTGACTATTTGCATCATTGCTACACCTGCAAAACGGATAGGAAGCATGTTGGAAAGCTGCCATGGGATGTCAGCTACCACGGGGTGCTACGGCCTTCCTGCCACAATTTGGAATGCCATTTGCAGCTGGCAGTGAAGAAGCCTTCCAGCAAGAAAATGTGAATTACTTTTGCTCCAACATTTTATGTCAGATCAAATATAAAACTAATTTTAAGCTTGCAGCAACAGTCTCTGCCTATGTTAAACTAGCTGCTTAGCAAGTTATTGGGATGTCACTAAAAAGAAAAAACGTATTTCAGTGAAGACTCAGGGGTTTAAGTTCATCCAAGGGGGAATGCAGCTCCCCTTGCAGGGCAGCACCACAGGACAATATCCCACTACTGGGTCAGCTTCCACAGGCAGCCTCTGCTGGGACAGACCTGTGGGGAGCAGCAGTACAATGAAGCTCAGGGGCTTTGAGGTTCCCAGTCTGCTGCTGCAGTTAGAGAGCAGAGTAAGGGTAGAAAGACAGGTCTGAACTAGTCAGAGCAGCAAAGAAAGGCAGGGTGGACAGCCAAGAGCAACCCAGAGGGAAAGCTGAGGGTACAAGGGTCATTACAGCAAGGCTGGACGTGAAAGAAAGGGGGTAAAAGAAATCAAAGCAATGAAGCTGCAAGACAGAAGTACACAAAGCTGCACTAGGTCAGGGGCATTTTCTTTATTTTTCATTATTAAGAATGGCATGAGCTGAAAATGCTTTAAAAGCCAAAACTCGCCCTAAAAGAGGTGGCACCATGCATTGGTCTGCTCTCCAGCTCAGCAAGAAATGATACAAAAAGGCACAAAAAGGCGAGCAGCTCATTCTCTTTGGTCAGATCAAAATCAGTGGGAGATCAGACAAGGCTGAGGGTAATGCATTTCCAAAACCTCCACTTTGGGTGTAGAAGGCAACTGTAGAAGTGCTCTCTGTCTGGTCCAGTCTGGATACTCAGAAAATGAAACACTTCCCTTCAAAAGATCAAATTCATCATTTGAGGTGGGAAATGCTCCAGTGGAAAGTGAAATTAAACCCCTGTTTAAAACTGAAGTAGTTTCTGGATTTGGTCATTAGAGATCTAGTATGCAAAGCATACGTAAATACTGCCAATTTATTTGAAAATAAACTTGTGAGAAGACAGAATTGTAATGTTTTCTAAAAATACTTTCAATGAGAGAATTGCAACTAGTTTTATTTTTAAAAGTATTGAATTGAGACATAAAAACATTGACTCAAACAGCACTGATTGAAGTGTTTGTCTAAACTGGAAGGGTGGTCATGTTACGTACTTGACAATGGATCTGAAAATTCGTTTTGTTAAGGAAGTTACAGCATGTCTCCAACGTGAGTCAGTACAAATAACACTATCTGGGGATCGCTGGAGTTAGGGATGCTGCAGCACAGATTAGACTGAGCAAACACCCAAGCTGTTTCTGCTGCCAAGGTCATTCCCAAACATAAAACTGACTTAAAACATAGGAATTGAGAGAAAGCAGACTTACTTTTTAAGATCTGAGATTATGAGATACCACTAACGAACTCTTCCATTACTCCTTCTTACTACAGTTTTTAACACAGAGATTAACTATGAAATCACTTGACAGTGGTATTGTTCAGTTCTGTCCCTGTAACTTCAAATCCTCTGGCTGATATCATACCTGGTGCTGAAAGCCCCAAACATCTACAGACTAACCTTCATAAGACCTTCTGACTTCACTTGATACTGTCTTGAAGTAATTTGACTTCTCTTCTGTTTCTTGTTATTGTAAAATATTTTACACTTTTCCTTTTCTTTTACAGTGTTTAGAAACCATCACAACCAACTCTAGCCAGAACAAGCTGAAAGAAGCTGATAGATTTCATTCTGTAACTCAAGAAAACTGACAAATCAGACCCACTAGTGGAAGCAGCACTTTGCTGCCCAGTGTCCTTCCTACATGCTACGGGCTCCACCTGCAGCCCAGCTCACAGGGAGAGCTGGTCAGAGCCAACATTTCTTACCAAGGAAGTTCTGAAAAAATAACTTTTAAAAATGAGTTTCAGGAGATTGATGTTCCTACTTTGTCTTTGCTCCTGTACTGTATTACTACAAAAACCTTTTGACTGAGAGCTCACAAGAAAGCCCAACCTGGGCATACACCCAGAATCTCCATTTCCACTGGCACTCTTCTCCACTGTTCTGACCATCCCATTCTACCCAACAGGTCACACTTGTGTAGATCACATCCCTCACAGTGTGGAAGGACCCTGTTGGTCCCCTGCTGGCAAGGTTAGAAACAGCAGTTGAGAGCATTCAGTCGATCACCTTTAAGGCTTAAGTGTTTTTATTCTTCCAAACCTCACCAATAAACAGAATTCTTTCTCCTATGCTTTATTCATTTGTTGTTCAGCCTGGAACATCACATTCAGAACAGTATTTGTTTCCTGGTTTAAAACAACGAGTACTACACTGATTTCCTTTTTAGGCCTATACAGATTAAAATAACTTTGCCCAGTTATTTTAGGAGACTACTCTAAAAGCAGAGGCAGCTAAAAGCTGGTGCTCTCTTCTATTCTGCACTTCAACTGCTTTCAGGCTTTTTTCTCTGATCAAAGGAGTGTTCTGAAGGGTTACTTTTCATCCATCCAATTCAGTGGGGAGGTGAAGGCCTCCCCCCACATCCACTGGGTGGCTACATTAGGACAGCAGGGGAGTCACCTCACTCGGCTTGTACAGAGTCACAAACATGAAGATGCTGCTCAGAGCTGCTCCTTTGTCTTTTTAAATCTGAAACTAACTTGGATCCAATACAACTGCAGTCTCCAACCTTCCCCTGCAACACAAAATCATCAGTTCCTGGTGTATGTGCACTGTAACACATTTTTGTATCAGAACAGGAACTGAATGGATTCCATGCAAATGAAACGTGGTATGTAAATGCTAAGCATCATTAGTGATCTCCTGGGAGGCCCTCTGCCACAACTACAGACAGAGAGTTCAACATTTTGCCAGCCTAAAATTCCTTCCTTAGGTATCTAAACATTTCATTAAAATTTAAGAAACTATGATATGTCCTGAAGAAGTGTGCTGCCATCTAGGATTCCTTCTCTATGTTCTTTACACCTAAAGCCTGTGAATAACAACACCCTGGCACCCTAAATGCCTCATTGTGGTCCTGAGGTCACACCTCAACACTCAGCATCCCACCCAGTGGCTGCAGCTTATGACAACTGGGAACACCTGATCTCACCGGGGACATGATTTCCATGGTAATTCTTCCTGCTCATCCATGTCCTAGTGAATATTTATGAACAAGACTTAATGTCTACATCAAGTAAGTAGAAAAAAAATTAAAGCAATATTGCCATCAGTAAAATACAGTGCTCAGTATTCTCAATTACACAGTACATGTTTAAATGCAGCTGTTTTCTGCCAAGTATAGCAAAGAACTAGAAGTCCAAAAATGTATGTTCTTTGTTAATTAAAAAGTCTGTCTGCTAACCCTGAATTCTTTCAGAGATACTCTGAGGAGAGGATCCAGGCAAGTTCTGTACACAGTGGACACATGAGTGCAAACAACTGACAACATGGACATGTAGCAGACAAGACAATTACAGTTTGCCAATTTACCTGGAAGTGGAATAGGCATGCCAGGAAGGGGGACACGAAATGGAGGTACCATTACTGGTGGAAAAGCAGGAATTGCTGCAGTTGGTTGAGGTACTGCATGAGGAACTGCAGGAGGCAATGTCTGTGGGACTGGCTGGGGTACAGTCTGCACAGGTGTAGCAGAAGGAGCAGAGGTTGAAACACTGACTGATGGTGTGGCAACTGAAACACCCGAACTCGGGGTCTGGTCTTGTGTGGTAGGTGCTGATAAAAGAACACAAAGAACACCTTGTATCTTAGACACTGCAATATATTGCTGCAAACATACTGGCACTCTGTTTCCCGGTACGTAGCAGGTATGCTCAGATATAACCAGCAGGAAGACACTCCTGGACAAAAAATACTTCACCTTCTCTGGAACATTAAATATTCACAAAGAAAGTCAATTTCCAATTTCAACTTGTCCCATTCTTTACACCTAACATGTCTCTACAGCAGTAGCAGGGCTGTATCAAAGGACAAGCACAGCCTGAAATGAGGTTTTATTCTGTTCACAAAAACGGAAAGAGAACATTACAGCAAGTTTCCAATGGCAACAGGCTGTCCTCGTGTTACATGAACACAGGTTCTGCTTTTAACAGCAGCAGCACATGCATGACAGCAGTCTGCCTTCAACTATGCTGGGCTGCACCCCCAGAACAGGAAAATGTCAATAAAAATGCGTAAATAAGCAAGGAAAAGGAAAATACTTTTCTTCAACAGCTGCAGGAACTTTCTTGGTCTTTAGTGCCTCCCAGCAGGAAAACACATAACTGGCATTCAGTTCTATAATCCTTGCAGCATGACTGGTTTCAATTTCAAATTGTTTTAATTGGGAGCAAACAGTCTCACAGCACAGGCCAACAGGAACTTGAGACAAGTCTGCTTAAACTTGTAAAATCACTCTGTAAGATTTGGTGCAGGGGAGAAGGGAAAAAGAAAAAAAATAGAGAAACCACATCAATTTACAGCCATATTCTAATGGGCACACTGTGCATTTTCTATTACTACCAGAAACATTCCAAACAACATACCAGTATTAGCATATTTAAATAAAGATTTTTGATCTTTTGATAAGCATTTCAGAAAGGGTGAAAGTTCTTAGCAGTGTCTAACATTTAGGGAAACAGAGCAGACAGTCAGTATGTGATTTGTAAGATCTAAGTCAAATCAGTACAAGGTAAGAATGAAGCTCAGTCAGAAGTCCCAGGGTTTTTTTACAGGCCAAGTCTAGGAGTTATAAAAGTATTTTAAATTATAAAATTTCATCACCTAGGCACAGACACCAACAGTAACAGTTCTTGAAAGCAAAGACAAAGTTTAGCAGATAGAACAAGTAGAAGTGGAACAGATAGTCAGCATTCAACATTAGGAAATTCAGCTTCAGAGAAGGTGCATAAAGTGCTGGTCCCAAAGCATGACTGGCTCTCCCCAGCCTGCACTGGGTCAGGAGCTAACATTTTCCTCCCACTTGACTTGTTACCCAGCACAACAATCAGAGCAGACCATAGCTCAACACAGGGAATTAACACCATACTGAGTTACCCTTCAAATTAAACAAAAGCCTTAAAATGCTTTGAGCAATAAAAGTTCTTTGCTGCTTTAATGACATGTTCTCCCTCCAGCCTTAATGAAAGCAGAATTGGACAATTACCTAAATTTGACTCCCTTTCACACACACATTTTGAAGTTCAGGTTAAATGGCAAGTTAAGTTTGACTTGTCTCACATGTTACAGGAAAAAAAAAGAATTCCAGAGAATGCAACTCTACCCCACAGCAGGAGTTGGAGCAGTCCCCCTGCTGCACACTCTCTGGCCTGGCTCAGAACACACATCTGAGCCAGTGCAGCTGCAATGCCCAATGTCCCAGTGCCAGATTCCTGCTCAGCACCAAAGCTGTCTGTCTGTGGTCCTGCATGCAAGACAGGATGCTCTCTGAGCTGCTCCTTCCCCTGCACACCTGGCTTGGGGCACAGGGACTGACCTGGCTCACTGTTTGCTGTTGACACACTCACAGCAGACAGACCCACAGTACTTAGCACACACCTGTGTCCACATGCACTGAGGCACCTGGGCAGCACACACGTGCCAAAGCGCAGTGCAAACCACGCTGCTGTGTGCACAGCCATGCATTTATGTGCATGCTGCATAAATTCAGTCCCCTTTCCTTAGCTGGAAAAACCCTACAAGGAAAGACTCAGTCCATGGAAGCAGCAGTAATCTCCAGACTATCATTCAAAGGTCATAAATGAACAAAAATGGATCCAAGGACTTTGTTTTTCCTCTTTGTGGAACTCTAGAAAACAGGAACTGACAAGGCTTAGGCAGAAGAATAATGCTCATAAAAGTAATACAACAAAGAAACTCTATTCTGTAATCAACCAATGCTCACAGACCAGCAGCTCTGAGACCTGACCTATAGAAACAGATTCCATGCAGAAAATGAGGAAATTGCTACAGCTAAACTCCTACCTTAGATCAATATTTTTTGTGAAACGTGTTAAAAAACAATTTAGCTCTATCTGTGGTCAAAACGAAATAGATGTGTAATAGCTCTGAGATGATGTGGTAACAGCAGAAGAAAAATACACAAAGACCTGAAGAATTCTTTGAGACTGGGGAGAAAAAAAGTTTGCATGCAAGGCTCTTCTGGACTAAACACTGTACTTTGAATTCACACTCCATGCTGAAACAACTTTGTCCTGAATACCCAGGCTTTGCTGCAGCAATTCCCCATGCAGCCTCCCCACACCTGTCCCCACCACCGCGAGGCCTGAGACAGCCCCAGGTACTCACTGGAGTTGGTCTGGGACACTGAAGTGGCCGTGGTGGTGGTGGAGGTGGTGGAGGACTGTGTGCTGGAGGAGGTGGATGGAGATGCTGCAGATGCAGGGCTGCTGGTGGTGGGGGTGGAGGCCCCCACGGCCTGTGCCTGTGCCGCCAGCATGGGCGTCAGCTCGGACTGCTGGATGACCTTGACCCCGTCCGGCTTTGTCCACGCTGACTCCCGTGTCCGAGCGTTGTAGAAATAGACCTGTGCAGAGAGCAGCCCTGTCACAGCACAGCTCAGAGAGGAGAACTGCCCCGTCCTGCAGGGCATCCCAGCCCACCGCCTGCCTTTGTGACCAGGCCCCACAGCAGCACCACCCACGGCACCCATCTCACCTTCCCATCTGGAGTTTTGTTCTCTACCCAGATCTCCTCAGCTGGGGGCATTGCTGGTGTTCCCGGCGCAGAGACCGGCGGCATTCCTGGAGGGAACATCATACCAGGAGGTGGTGGCATGCTACCCATGGGAGGAGGCATAAATGGCGGTCTCTAAAGGCATATAATAACAATAATGATGATAATGATAACAACAATATAATTACAAGCAGTTTTCCTTTCTTAGAGAGCTGACAGACACTACGCTAGCAGTAAGGAGAGCTGTGCCAGGCTTGGAAGTTTCTCTAACAATCCAGTGCTCCCAGCTCAGGGAATGTGCTTCCTGCCAACCCCCCACCCATGGCAGAACAGTTGAAGCCTTCACTTCACTTCTGAGACGCAAACATCAAGGCACCTGAAAAAGGTGGCACAAACAGAAATGTGGTCAAAGCAAAGTCCAAAGGTCCTCTACTGAAAAGGAGAAAACACCTCAAAGCAAGGAAGAGAAAGAACGGAAGAGCTGTTCCCAAACAGCTGCTCCTCAGACATCTCTATCTGTGAACCAAATACCCCAGAAACCCGATGGCCCTCCCAGGAATGAAATGTTTAAAAAACCCAAAGTTTCAAGTAAGCATTCAGTTTGTCAGCACAGCTGAGCCGTGGGCTTAATTAAAATCCATTACAGTCCTAAATTTCCCACTAACTAAAATTCTAACCAGTGCCAATTAAAATAAAAATAAGATGAAATGACATGTTCATTATTGCATGATAAGAAATCCTGACCTGTCCTGCATACACTTACCTGAAAGCCTGAACACTCAAAGTGCATTCAGTTCTTTCATTTTACTTGTTTACTTGGACTGTTTGAAATTCCCTACATGCAACAAGTACACACTTCCCTGTAAAAACAGTTGACAAAACTCACCGAGCTCTTTAGCTTACTCTCCCAAACACCTACAATTGTCCCCTAATAGCCCCCCTGACACCAGCTCTAACTGAGTGACAGCCTCGAGTGCCGTGCTCACCCCGAGCCTGTGGCGAGGCTGGGGCAGCCCAGGACACCCCAGGACACCCCATGCCACAGGGAGGGGGTGGCCCAGTGACAAGCTGCACACATGGGCCCTCTACCCACAACTGCAGCTGTACCCCTTGTGCTGCCACGTCCTTGGCTTCTGTCAGGAGCTGCCCTGAGATCCAACTTTTTGCTCTAAGAGTGCTATTTTAAACTGCTCTTTAAATCCACATACCGAATTAGTAACTGTTATTTGCATCAAATACTACTAAAAAAGGCAGCCAAGAGTGCACGGATGGCATTCTACACAAACAAAAAAAAAAGCACTCAACTCAACTGCAGCCTGCCTTCCCTCCCTTGCTCCTCCCCAACAGCTCTTGCACCTGCTACGCCATGAGCTTCCTTTTTCTTGCTCTTACAACCTGTGTGAAGAATCCAGTGAGAAGCCCACTTTCCACCTGCTACAGCTGCTTTCCCCAGCTCAGAAGTAAAATCACATGGGCAGTCAGTGCCAGATGTACAGCCAGGGTCCCAGCACATCCTGAGCCCTGCTCTGAGCCCTGCCCCCTCCCCATCACATCTGCCTCTGCAGGGACACGGGGCAGGGAGTGCAGCCCAGCCCTCAGCGTGGAGCAGAGCACAGAGCCAGCACAGGAGCAGCTGCAGAGCTCACAGCCTGTGTGACAGCTGGCAGCAGCAGCACACCCTGGATGGAAACCAAACACAGAAATCAGGGAGACACCCACAGCCAGGCCTAGGATGCAAAGTGACTCTGGTTCTTCAAACTGTAATTACAAATAGTGGATTTAATCCATTGTTTACAGCACGTGGTACCATTCAGCTCTTCATCCTGCCCACAGCCCACATGGCACTTACGCTGCCCTAATGGGAAGGCACGCCCACAAAGCAACTAAACAACAGCATAAGGCAATTCAAACAATCCATTTCTCATTCACAAAGGTGCTGTCCCTTGCAAACTGTCCAGGCCTCAGAAAAACAGAGGAAAGACCTTAAACCACCCATCAATTTAGCAGTGGAGGAGCTGAGCAGAAGCTGGATTTGCACACCACAGGTATGCAGTGGTGTACAGCACCACACCTGAGCCCTGTGCTCCCCTCTTGCCTTGCTGCTTCCTTCACCCATTTCAATGTCCATTCTCACACTATCTTCACACAATCACAGAATCAATTACATTGGAAAAGACCTCCCAGACCATCGATCCAATCTGTGCCCAATCCCCACCCTGTCACCCAGCCCACAGCACTGTCCCATCATTCCCTGGACACCTCCAGGGATGGGGACTCCAGCACCACCCAGAGCCTCCTTCTGTCCAGGCTGAACCCTTCTAGATCTTTCAGCTGCTCTCATCAGACTTGTGCTCCTGACTCTCGACCAGCTTTACTGCCCTTCTCTCGATGTGCTGGTCCTTCCAGAAACTGAGGGGCCCAGAACTTCCATGTGTCAAAACAAGCGAAAAATCCCTAAATCCCACTTAATCCCGGGGAATTCCTTACCTGTAGGTGTGGAGGCCCCATGGGCGGGGGAATCCCCCCCGGTGGCGGCATCGGGGGCATGCTGGGGTCAAAGGGGGGTCTGCCGAAGGGGGGCCGAGGGGGCGGCGGA
>VWYP01016509.1:0-14095 GCA_013400435.1 Pycnonotus jocosus
TTTTTTTTTTTTAACTGATTTTATGTTTCTGGGTAAATGTTATCTGGAAGAGGTATGAGTAATTAAAATTTATTTAAATTATAATAAAACTGATTCCTAATAGAATAATTTATTTTCTTGTCCTTTGCTTTTACACTTTAAATATTGATGCATGATATTTTAATTCTTCCTTCATTTTGAATGTATTTTGGTTTTTATTAATCTTCTGGTGATGGACATTTGTTCATGTTCTCAAAGCTGACACTGCAGGCATTACAAATAGAAATAAACCAGCAAGATATTGTTTGGTCTCAGCATAGAACTTTTATTCTTTTGGAAAAGTTCAGCACACTTAGTATGATATACCAACAGAAAATTTTTAATGTCAAATATCACCAGGCACAATATTGATTTATACATATAGAATTGTATGTGTTTTGATTTTTCCTGAGCTTTGTCTTTCCCACACAGCTGCTGCCTTCCAGATATGATAAGGAACATTTGATTTTTATTAGTTTTCAGTTTGTCATGGATATTTAGACATTACTAATGCAGCAGATTTTTTTTCACTTTGCTAATATGTACAGTAAGTTGAAGTCAAAGGAATGATTTTCCCAAACCTAGTTCAAAATGTGGATGTTTGTAAGAATCAAGGATTTAAAGTTCCTTTAATACTTTTTTGTAATGAAAATCCTTAGACCCACGCTTTTGATATTCAACAGGAATACTCTTCATACTGTAAACTGCTAATTCTGCTAACACTATTCACATATGGTATTGCTATTCATACTTGTAAAATTATGGAGAATATTATTGCAGGTGGCATGGAAAAACACCTGAAGGATGATGCATGCAGTCATTGGCCACAGCCAGCACAGCTTCATGAGAGGAAAGTCCTGCTTGTCAAACCTAAATTACTCTTATGATAGGGTGAACCACCTAGTTATCAAGGGAATCCAGTAGGTGCAATATGATTGGATTTCAGTAAAGCTTCCAATACTGTCTCTTCCAACACCTTTTGGATAAAATATCCAGCTCACAGCTGGATAAACACATCAAGTGATGGGTGAGCAGATGGTTCACGGGTCTGGCATAAACGGTGACAGGTGACATCAGACTGGGGACCTGTCCCTGGTGGGGTCTTGCAAGGCTCCATCCTTGGCCCTGTGCTCTTCAGCATCCTCATAAACAACATGGGTACGGGACTGGAAGGGATGCTTGGAAAGTTTGCAAATGGTATAAATTTGAGAGGAGATGTTGGCTCCCTCAAAGGCAGAGAGGCCCTTCAGAGAGACCTCGACAAATTAGAGGGCTGGGCAATCACCAACCATGTGAAATTCCACAAGGAAAAGTGCTCCACTCTGCTCCTGCAATGGCACAACCTTGGATGTATGGACAGACTAGGGAATGAGATGCTGGACAGCAGAGCTGTGAAAAGTAATGTGGGGGTTAAGGGCAAATTGAACATGAGCCAGCAGTGCCCTGGCAGCCAGGAGGGCCACCCATGTCCTGGGGGGCATCAGGGACGGCATCACCAGCCAGGCAAGGGAGGAGATTGTCCTGCTCTGCTCTGCACTGGGGCAGCCTCACCTGAAGGCAGTTTTGTGTGCCACAATGCAAGGATATAAAGCTACTGGAGAGCATTCAGAGAAGGACAATGAGGAGGGTGACAGAACACAAGACAATAGCCTGAAGTTGTGTCAGGGGAGGTTTAGGTTCTACATCAGGAAAAAGCTCTTCATCCAGATGGTGGCTGGGCACTGGAACAGGCTCTCCAGGGAAGTGGTCACAGTCCCAAACCTGACACAATGCGAGAATTTGGACAAAGCCCTCAGGAAGATGGTATTATTCTTGGTGCTGTCCTGTTCAGGGGCAGACTTTGATGATTCTACTGGGTCCCTTTCAACTCAGAAACTTCTCTGATCCTGTGATCATGTTTTTATGTTTAGCAGGGTATAAGTAATGCCACTTATTCTGAGGGCTACTTAGAATGTGTTGTCAATTCAGATTACATGCTTTCTTCCTGTATACCACATATATCACCCAAGACTAAAATGTCTATCATGACCAAAATTAAAATTCCAATTATTAGCACAATACGGTTCTTCCATTTTTTACTCCTCCTGGAAATGTCTCAGTTCTGTAAACCCGGAGATGAATTTGCTTCAAAGTCTTTGTGAACAGATATACTGTGGAAACTGAAGAAAGGAAGAAAGTAATCCATGAGATCCTTGGGACTCCCTAAAATAAGACCTATTGCCACCTGAGCTAAAACAATCTTAAATCTGTTTTTGAGCTCTGCAATTGCTTGGGAAGTCCGACCCTAAGTCCTCCAAGGAAGGCATCACCCCATGGCATCTGTGAAGACAGCACAGGTAGGAATGGCAGAGGAACACTGGCTTAGATCTGGCGACAATGAAGAATAAGCAGAGAATATTGCAGCAAAAGGACAGAGGAATTAAAGGATTGAGCCTAACATGCAGTGCTTACTTGGTAACCCAAGTCTGTTAGGGGTATTTAGGCTTAAACTATTGCCAAGACACTTCATGCAGTGAGGAACTTTTCTTAATAAGTACTTTTTGTACAAGTATTTCCAACTTTCCCTTAATTATTCTCTTCCTTCTTCTGCCAGAGAGTTTCCTTTATCTTCAAACTTTTAAAGTAATTTTAATGTAAGCAACTTTGCTTCTCAAAAGAAGCCAAAGAGCTTGACTCAGTTTCCTGGGAATGGGCTCAAGTTTTTAATGAATGAATTTGCCTCTTTAGCTGCTAGAAACACTAGACGTTTTATGGAATAACACCATTTTATCCTGCCACTCTCAATTTTATTCCCCGTTCACAGACTACACAAAACCTTTCTGAGATTGAAATCTTAAATAACTCATGTTCCACTCTTGGTCCTTGTAGAAGGTTTACTTTTTCCATTCAGCCTTTTTAGAACGATTTTATGCAGAATTCTGTCAGTAGTATTGAAGCAAAATCTATCTCAATGTAAAATTTACAAATGACCTCTGAAGACATGCCAAGTAGAGGTCTTGGGCTTTGTTCCTCACTAGACTGTCCTTTGGCATTAAAGCTCTTTTAAAAGGGCAGCAGTACTTGTCACATACACTATTAGGGATTGAAAAAAGGACAAGAATCATTCAGGTTATAGCCAGCTAATATCTAATGTAATGATTCTGAGAAGAAGAAAAAGCTTTCTTTCATGTGATATATGAAATACATCCAGTTTTGTTTTTGTGAAATTACCCTATACACAGCTCTTGAAAAAATATCTTGATACAGAGGGCTCCTAGAAGATCTTCTGTTCCCGTTATAGTTCCACTGAAGTTGCAGGGATATGAGATATTAGTATATTTGTTTTCTACTTCCTTCAGAGTGACTGGCTCATTGCTTTAGCTTCAAAATATATTGTTTGCTTTTTGTTTAGCTGTGCAGTTCCTACTCTATCTTCCATTCCTGTTCCAGAGAGCTGTTCCTTGGGACTCTGCAATATCCTCCATGAGGCAAGCTGTCCCTAGGTTCTCCCAAAAGCCTCAAAGACAGGTGAGGTTTGCTTCTGTCCCTGCTCAGGGGCATTGATAATCCCGATCACTCCAATGCATTGAATGAGAGATTCTCACACAGTTCTTAGTGCATCCTGTCCTTCCTCATTGGACATGTTGTTATTTGCATATTTTGAAATCCAATTAAAAAAGAAAGTATCAATCATACTATTCATGCTGCACCATTTGACATGACTGTGGCTTCTTCCTCCTTTTCTTACATACCAAAATTTCATCCCAATTGTGTATAAAAACCATGCATCTTTAAATTTTGCTGGTTTCTCCTTAGCCCCTGAGCTAACAAGCTCTTTACCACACAGTCACAGCACTGTGGTTTTGTTTCCCTTATCATGTGTGTGTCTGTCCTACAGATCTGCTCACAGCCTTTCCTTACAGTTCTGCAATTTTTTCAGCTGTGTGAGCCAGGGGTCTGCTCATAGCAGATTCATACAGAGCTGAGCCAGGGACGCTGGAGCACCAGGAGGTCAGAGAGATGGTGAAAGATTCTGGCTGGGTTGACTGTGGCAGAAAAAAAGGACTTGAAAGATGACAGCTGCTCTGGCCTCACATTTTCACTCTTTTCCTTGCCTCTCCAAGCATCTGCTTCTTAGTAATTATTTCTTCCCTCAGGATTTCCAATACAGTTGACTTCCTTGAACTTTGTTCCTTTGTTTCCTCAGACCTCTTGCTCCTACTCAGCTCTGCTAACTTCTCATTTAGAGTCCTTTGCTGCTTCAGTGCACTACCTTGTACTCAAACCCAGCACAACCTTCCAAACAAGTGAAAAGTGAGGCAAATGGGGAGGAAAATATGATCTGGCTACACAAGGAAGACAAAGATGACTGTATTCATGAAAGGAATGGGGGGAAAGGGTGAGCAAGAATGAAGTGGAACAAAAGGAGTACTTGAGATATGAGCCCAAATAGCTACCAAAAAATAAAAGCCTCACAAANGCAAATAGAATGAGGTGTTCTAAAATGCAGTCACTGTGTTGACAGTAATAAACAGAAGGATGTAATTCACTGAAAGTTTTAAATGAACCATTCAAATTAAGATGGAAGAAGACAGGGGATTAGAGTGATTAATTTTTAAGGAGCAGCCAGGGAACATGATGCGACTAATCCAAAACTAAACCAGTGTTAAGAAACTGACATTTCTTTTTTTGCCTTTATTACTTCTTCACACTTCTGGTTTCACTTGAGTCTAAAGGGCAGAAGGATCAAAAGATTTCCTCTATTCTCTCTAGATTCCTGATTCTGCTAGAACTGAGGAAGTAGAAAACACTGTTATGAAGGCTGTTCTAATGAGAGTCACAGCTATAAACTAACTCTAAATCTGTTTAGATGCATCCGCTTTTGAAAGGTCAGTTGTAGCTTGTGTCACTGCCTCTTCACTTTAGTACACAAAAGGGAATTCTCTCTGCTGCCTTTACCCCATTTTTACCAAGATCACATGAAAGTCTCAAGGCCAAGGAAAATTCTTTGTGTTTATTAGCACAATCCTGGAATCAAAATGATGACTGAACGGAGCCGAAAGCTGTCTCTGTGCCTTCCTTTCAATATATGTACTGCAGTAAGGGCTTTTCACACAACTTAAACCTCAAAACAAAACATAATCTATATGGGAAGTTAACATTTTAATATTATGTTTCCCACCATGACTCTCCAAATCAGTTTTTAATAGTGTAAAGTAATAATCAGCATACTTTTGATATGAAAACACTGAACTATACCACAAGCTATCTATGGCCATTAAGTAGGAAACTTGCCTGTGACACGTGGGACTTGTCTGCATGTTCTAACCCTGTATCACAATAAATTCTTGCTCTTTGCTTGGAATATCCTTCAAAACAGCCTTACATTTTGTCAGGTAGAGAGGCTTAAAGGTCTGACTTCTTGCATGGGGATGGAAATTTCTCTGAAGATGCTTGGATGCTGCAGCCCAGTAACTGGGATCTCTGTTTATCTGAGGAGCTCTAAGATGTGTTCCTCTAGAGATTGTACTGTGTCAGGTTTTTCATTTTAACAGATCAGGGAGGTGACTCTTAACTAAGCCGTGCTGAATTGTTTTCTTCCATATGCTTCAATCCAGACTAGAACAAGAGGATCCTTGAATTTCCTCCACAACATCTGACAGAAAAACAAGAATTCTGCTATTTTTAAAAGTTTAGTAGTTTTATTTTAGACCAAGCCATTGAGGAGAAAAGGGTCAAAGGGTACTAGCAGCAAATATTTTACCTGAAAATCTAGAAACCCACAACCACATCTGTCATTTTGAACAGACAATACTCTTTTGTTTTGAGATGAAGTTCCATACTGAGCACCAATAGCTGAGCTGGCAAGATTATTTTTTAGACTAAAACATTTTGTTTTTAAAATACAATTTTATAAATTGGGTTTTTTTCATGTGCAATGCTACCATTTCATTTTTTGTTTGCTTAATCAGAGTTCAAGGGTTGATATCTCTTGTGAACTGGGGTGTTGTTCCACTATAGACCCTTTGTTTTTCCTGTCTTGTTAATATTATAATACATCATGAAATTTCTATTTTATCCTAAGTTTTTCAGTTGCTTTAGACTATCTAGCATCTCTCTGCACATCTTCTAAGAGCTGCACTGCAGGTGACACAAGAAAAATAATTATTATTTTAAGGCACAATATTGTGTTTCTATGACTGTACCTTGAGAGGTTAAATGTAAGTCTTCCAAACTGTAACACAACCTTAGTTATGTCAAAGCTTTTGGAAATTCTGGGATAAATTTAAGCCATATCAGGACTTTTTTTCCAGTTTTCCACTGTGAATGCTAAAAGAAATAATTGAAAATAATCTTCTTATTATAATTATGCAATATTTGCTTAAAATTTCTCTGTTCTTGCTAAAGTTCCATCAGGCTCACTACTTTACTCACAGAGAGCAAACATGAACATAAAGAAATTAATCACACTTTATCAGTCATTCTAACTAAAACCTTAACATTTTTTTTCTAAATTATGCTTGACTTCATTAGTCTTTCTATAGAGTTCAATGAGTTTTGGATCCAGAAAAAATATTAAGAATTTTCCTCTGAAAAAATTAAATTTTTAAATAATTAACATTGCTAAAAATAATTTTACTTCAAAAATATTAGTTAATTGTAAACTATCTATTTACAACAAATACACACAAAATTTTAGTTCTAAAATCCTTAAAATTCAAATATCTGACTTCTCTATTGCTTTCCCAATTAACTAGAGAGGAAAAGGAAGAGTGAGCAGAAAGAGCAAGGACTGCTTTCGGCACAGAGCTCTGTAGCAGAACTGCTCAAAGACCTTGGCTCAGAGTCCTTAGCCTGGTTTAGGATATCCTGCTGGCTCACAAGCCCTGAAATTCCAGTAGGGGTTTTGCTTTAATGCAGAGTTCCAGGCAGAGGTACAGGGTGATCAGACAGTCACCAGTGTGTGCTTCACTGTGCCTGGTCCACCCTTCTCTTGTCACCAGAGGACCTTGCTGCCAGTGGCACTATGTGCCAATATAACACCTTTGAAAGCAGTTGGAGTGCTGAAATCACCCAATTTTCACTATTCCCTTTTAATAAATATAAATCTATTTGGTAAAGCTACAACAGGAAAATGCATCAGGGAATGGGTAGAGCAGCATCAGAGCTATCAACACTTGAAGGACACAAAAAGTGGAAAAAAGAAAAGGCCATAAATGGATTAAACAATCAGGAGAAAACAGCAATAAAGTGGACCAGGAGAAGGAGGATCAGAAAATGAACATCTGTGAGAGTGAGCCTGTCCAGCTTCTCCTACTTCCTAGAACCAGAAAAGATGAGTTAAACCAAATGAAAGGAAATACTGAAGGAGTAGGTGGAAGTAAGAAGCCTAGGAAATATTTCCTGAAATGTTTACATTGTCCAGGAGGTACAACCACATAAAGATCACAGAAAGTGTTTGAAGCTTGTTATCAGTAGGAAGCATTTTGTGGAAGTTTCTTGTCCGTGGTGCAGATTTACAGGTTTATTTATGTTTGGTTTGGTCAAAAAAACTAACAACAATGATAGTGAGACAGGAAAGTGGAAACTGCTGTTACATATTGAATACAGTATTTGATATAATAGTATATTTTAAAAACAAGCATAATATATCTTCTTAGAAAATTTCCTTGGCATGATTATGGTCCAAATTCCTGTTTTGAGATGAAAGATAAGACCTATGATGCATCAGATCTCTAAATTATTCTGGGACCAGCACAGTTGACAGAGATTTGACTCCTCTTCAGACTACATAGCTTAAACTCCATATCGATGCAACCTAGATGAAAACTTTGGGAAACAACTCTTGCAATCATCACATACATGCAGAACTCACAACTGTGAACTTACAGCAGAGTCTGAGAAGCAACTCACAGCTTAAATGTATTGGAAAAGCATGAAACATGTAGGTCTGAGGATAAAAACAGGATTTCTGCTTTCTCTTTAGACAATTATGACTTTTGAAAAGCAAGTTATTGTTCCTGCGAAACTATTTGCTGAGCCATTGGCTATACAAGCTGGGGCTGAAGAGGTTATTTACCAAAATGAATATTTATCAATATGTGGTTATTCTCCACAGTATCCTTTTTGTCCCAGTAGGAGAAGAAATAGCTTTCAGATGGTTCTGAGCCAGATCCAGTGATATGGGTTAAAATTAACCTCTGGGATTATTGCCCTTCCATTCACCATAATTTGTAATTAGGGGACATTAGATTATGTACATGGCCACCAGTGTACTTTTCAGGGGACACATTATTGCATTGAACATTCCTTCAGGAAAATATTTCCACAGAAAAGATCAGAAAATACTATTTCTGAGGTAAAGACTCAGAGCTTTGCAAAAGGCACTGAGAACTCTGTGGGGCAAGAAAAGCATCTACATTAGAAAACTAGATATTACATGATGCAATAAAAAAAGATTTAAAGCCATTATGGCTCTAGTCTCCTTGCACATTTTTACTTTACATCTTTACACATATTTACTGATTCAAAGAACTTCAAATCAAGCAATCCAGCATTTTTGCTAAAGTTAAAAGCTTGTCTGTCTTCAAAGAACATAAAGAGAGCTAGAAAAAATATTAAAATGTCACATTTTAAATAGTGCTGAAACAGAGGGCAGGCTAAACAGTTTAGAGAGAATAAAAAAAGATATTAAACTGAAACTCATTGTTTTCACCCTAACATATCTCACTTTTTACCCCCAATAACGCTACTTACAGTGATCCTTCTTGTCTGAAACTGGTAGCAAAAGGGTGTGGGTTTGGACTGGCAGTTACACACTGATTTACCTTCTGTTCTTCCGGGCCATGTGGTTTGCTGAGGCATCCAGTGGGATTGCTGTGTGTTTCAGCCTGGAGATTGCTTCCTCTCTGTGATAAAGACAACCTGCACCCTTCAGGCTGCTGGTTACCATTTTTTAACAACTTAATTTAAATATATAAATTAGGAACTTTACATTTCAGAAAGGAAATAGCTCCTGAAATAGAATTCACTCTAGAAGTTGTTCATTGCATTAACTACAGGCCACCTGCACAGTTGTGTACCAACAATATTGATAATTACAGCACATTTCACATAGAATAAATAAATGCATAGCATCCAATAAGCAAACTCCTTATTCCATTTAGTAAAGTAATAAAGCCAGAATTAGAAAAAAATTATATACTTCCAACAAATACCCATTTATCAAGATTAAGTTCTGTAAAACTTGATTTTGAACTTTTTTAAATTGAATCACCACTGTGGCTAAACAGAGTGGCAGAATATAAATCTACAGATGAGAAAATGTTCATACAATGAACATTGGCATCTCAGACTCAGTACCGTTTTTTTCTTTATTTGCAAGAACAGGAAATAAAACATAAAATATTTTTAATGACTATAAATATGAATAAAGATAAAATAGATATAGGTAAGAAGAAAATCAGAGGCATAGCTGAAAAGAGATACCATGTGCATCGTGTGTCATATACGTCATGAATCATGAACCTTTGTCCAACAGAAGTTTTGGACAAACTAGAAAAAAACTCAGTGGACATATGTTGTGTGTTTTTCATTGGGCTGAAGTTGTAGAATAACTATTCATCATCATGAAGGAGGGGAAGCAACAAGATGATCCACAGGCAAAGTTGGAGAGAACAGGAATTTTTACTCATTTGTCAAAAAACCCCGTTGCAACCTGTGTTCACACTGTAAAAAAACCCCTTTGCAACAACTTTCAGATATCAGGATTTTCCAACTGACCTGAAAACAAGAAATAAAACTGGAGACAGCAATACAGAAGGCTGGGAAAAAAATAAAAAAAAACAACAAAAAATCCCCAACAATAAAAAAAACCACCACAACAACAACAACAACAAAAAAACCCCAAAACACACACACACACACAAAAATAAAACAGGGAAAAAGCAATTGGAAGTGGACAACAGAAGGAAGGGAGAGGGGGAAAATTGCAAGTATTCTCAGGCTGTGAATTTTTAAAGAAATACTAAGGTATATTCCTGTGTGTAGGATTCTGAAGGGGTATTGAAGATGAAATATGAATCCTGATGATTCAATTAGCTCTGAATGTAAAAGAAGCCATGCTGAAGAGTCTATTTCATATGAGAAAAAGTTGGTTATTTTGCTTAACTCCTTCTGATTACCATACTGTCATCTGTAAATGCATCAAATGAGATTTCTGGCCTAAATTATAAATCTAAAGTCTTGAGTATTCCAGGACCAAAATAATTTGGAGGGTTGATATAAATATTTTGTTGCTTTAGTGAGCAAAAACAATTTTTAAGAATTTTCATAAAAGGATGTGTTAATTATTTCAGCATTATAATCAAATACACTTTCCATTAATAGTAGTGATGGAAAACAATAATAACAGTAGTGATATTTGTCATGCTCACATGCCACTTGTCATTGTGGAATGGCACAGAGCACCAGCTGTTCCTGATGCCACAAAATGATGAGGCAGGGACATGACCGAGGTCAGCAGGGAATATCCTCTTTATTTCAAAATCTGACTCCACATATACACTGTACATAAGTGACCAGATATTGGTCAGAGAGATGATCACTCCATCAATCGGGCTGGTGAACAGCACCATCACTCAAATGCTCCTCCTGGAGCAGAAGAATGCAAAAACCTCTTCTTGTTTACATGAAAACTGTGAGAACTCTGAGTTCTATAAACATCAGAAGGCTTAGTTAAATTATCAGAAAGCAAGTTTAAAACACGCAGAAGCAAGGAAACAGATATTTGCTTTCAATATACATCAGTATTCTATTGATTTGACAAAGGAAATCCTACTATGAGATATAAGCTGAACTCTGAAATAAGAAAACCAAACAATCCATTAAGAATAACTGCCTGATTAGAGGACTAGAACAGAAACATACTCTGGATATCTGCTTGTTTCTACCTGCAGGAAAAATACTTAGCTCTATGAGATGCCAGTGAACAATGAAATGTTCTTCATAAATAAAGTTGAGAGGAATACATGTAAAATAATTCTTAAGTGCATATTTCTTGTGTATATCTGTAAGAACCTATTTCTTGATTAATACAGTAGAAAAATACACACAGGGAGTTCTTAATTTTTTCAATCAAATGTCTGCAAATATAGGACAATAATAAAATTAAATAGTTCAGTGCAATGTAAATTTTCTCAGCAGACATTTACCCAATATCAGTACTAAAGTCACCAGATAATGGCTTCCTTGTTAAACACAGACTTTGTCCAGTCTTTTGTTAACAAAAATAGAAGCATTTTGTAAACCAGATGAAAGAAACTGTACTTCTTAGCTCAGAATATTTTGAAAAAATATGAAAAAGCTTAAGCAAACGTCCCATTTTTTTTCCCACAATATTAGCTGTAGTTTGTTTCAGCTAATATTGATACATCAGGAGGTTCAAAGTTTAAGCACAACTAAAATCTGCTTATGAAGGTGCTCACATCTCAAGAGAAAGTACAAAACTGATTTGTTTCCATTTGGAAGATATGAAAACAGGCTTTTCTGTAGCACAAACCAGTAGACACATGGTTCAGTATGCTCTGTCTGACCCTGTAGCAAACATTTTAAAGAAAATGTAAAGAAATCTTTCATGAGTCAAGATTTCAAAATCCTACCTGCCCAAAGGGGAACTTTCTGGCCTACATCACTTCATACTGAACTCATGCCCTGGAGTCCCATTCTATTTCTATTAAAGTGCACAGTATAATTTCAATATCTTTTCGTAGCAGGGCAATACTTCTTTAGACACAAATAACAATTTTTCACTCCTTCTAAACACTTATTCACACAGCTGTCCTGTTGCAGTGTGTTTGTGGTTAATTTGGAAAATTCCTTTCTCTATATCTTGCTTTAGTTCCTCTAGAAATTTGCCTACCTCCCCATAAACTGGCCATTGTCATTAATATGCCCGCCTCTTTTTCTTCCCACTCATTCTTTTCCTAATTTCTGTAATTCCTTCTGTTTTCATGAGAGGAAACTTGCAGTTAGTGGGAGAACACATGAGACTCTGGAGCATCTTCTCACTCTGGACATGACTGAAAGATCCCAGAAAATGCATTGCATCTCCTAATAACTATTATTTTCTTTCTAATAGCCTGTTTATCCTTTTACTAAGTAATAATAAGGCAATTTGTACATCATATTTCAACATTCACATAATTTAGAGACAAAACACTAAAATTCTGCAATTTTATGTCCTAGGGACAAATTCAGGTCAGGCAGGGGAAGACATATTTCCATTGACTATACCAAAACTACAAATGCCAAATCAGACTCTGAATTTCACTTGATAGAACACCACTTTCAACTACTTGTAATTTTTTTCTTTTATATATGTTATAAAGGTTCCACATTATGTCTCATTGCACACAGTTACCTTCTGATTTTTTTTCCTAATTAGTGAGTAGAGGAAAAAACCAAAACCATAAAGAAACTACTTAACAAGGCATAAAGCTTAGTATCTCTCAAGACTGATCTCAGAAAGTTGGCTACTGGTCACAATATGGAACCACAAAATATTTCTATGAAACCAGTCATTTTGTTTAAGGTTTGAAAAAAACCCTTTTTTTATCAAAAAGGAATCCAAGAATACTTGTAAGAACAGTTTAGTGTACATCTGAAAAATGCAATTTTGTATAATATCTTTGTCTGAAGGCAAATGCATGAAATTCATCAGTATCTTTTTCCTTGCAGTTTCAGTGATCACTTCAAGGCCATTCATAAAACTTGAAAAACATTTCTGTTCTCTAAATATAAATGTGCCAATGACTTCACGTCTACTGGTTTACTTTAATAGCACCCCAACCAGAGGTCTTGTGCTATTCTTTCAGAAATTTTCTATCAGTGTAGAATAACAGTCTTAGAAATCTTGATTATTTCCTAATTTTGAAGATGGAGCCAATCTGGTGGTCTCATGATTCTGGTTTCAGGCTGATAAAGGAATTCAGAATAGATTTACAATTTAAAATATGTCAAATTTGGTTTAATTCAATCAGAAGCTCATTGTGCTTAAACACAGAAAAACAAACAACAAAACCCCTCAAGACAAACAAAAAACCCCAAACAAGCAAATCCTAAGCTATTTAGATAGTATATTTCTGATTTTGTGGTATTCAGATAGAACTAAAGAGCTCACTAAACCAATAAAGTTATGGTTTAGAGCCCTGAAATGTGCAGAGAAAAGGGAGTATTCCCATTGTTCTATAATATACGGAAAGAGAGTAAAGTTACTTACAATCAAGATTTATGTTTAAAAAAATTTATTTTGACAGTATTTGTAAATATTCAGGAAAATCAACATTTAAAATAAGGTCAAATTTTGCTTTCAGCCTGAATAAATATGAAAAACTTCATAACCATGGAACTTCATACTGTAACTGCCAGATGAGTGGTAGATTCTATTGCATACCACAGTGAAATTTGGAAGGAGGTTGAGCTCCTGAGCATTAAAACCAGAAGAAAGTTATACTTATAAAAAATTTCAAGAATCAGGTCAAAATATATAATTGGGAAGACAGTGCTTATACATTCATGAAAAAATGGTTGCCTTTTAAAAATTGAGTAGTTCTGATATTTTTGTGTATTCTAAATTACTCAGATTTGATGATATTGGCAAAGTAATTTTCAAGCACAAGAAACCCCCTCTTAAAAACTTAATTTCAATTGCTCTTGTGGGGATATCCCTTGTTCACATTTATAACATTTTATAATAAGTTGCCTTTTTCCTGAGTGGCTAAATGAGCAAATGAACAAAAAATATTTTTTTTTCTAATAGATAATGAGGAACACTGAAGAAAAAAAGTTAGGAAAGCAACCCTCTCTGGCAAAAATAAAATATTCTAATTAAGATCAGAATGTTATTTCAAAATTAAGGATCTCATGTTTCTGTCAAGAATAATTCCTCTGGAAACTACCTTTGGTTGCAGGAAATCTATGAGATCTTTTTACTCAGAGGATTAAATCGTATTCTATTGGCTGTATGTTTATCTGTTATTTGGAAAAACATACTAGGTTGTTTATTCTGAGATGAGACCAAAGACTGCCTATTAATATA
>VWYP01016522.1:6125-18658 GCA_013400435.1 Pycnonotus jocosus
GCTTTGTGTTATCACCTCCCTTCCCTTCAGCTCAAGGCATGGCCTCAAGACTTCATCAACAAATGGAAATAGTTTTATTTTAGTTTTATTTTAGTTCCCAGATCGTTTTATTTTAGTTCCGAGCAGGAAAGGAACGTCCAAAACCTTGCACAGCTTGGTGTCTTACAGACAAAACTTCCCCAAGAGGTGTGGAAAGTGAGAGAGGAAGGTCCTTGGCCCTGTGCTTTCCCTTGGGCTCCAGCAGATGATGAGGGTGATGGGAATGGCTGTAATCACACCGGGGGGGTTTGTCACCATGTGCAGGTTGGGATCTCTGCGGGGAAAAGCAGAATTAACCAAGTCCCTGAATAAAAGGTTCAATAAAAAAGAGCCCTGCCCCACCTCACAGGCTGGGGGCAGCTGCCAAATGAGGGCGGGGAGGAAGTTCAGCCCCATTTGGGGTTGGGAAGAGGGTGGGTTGGTGGTGGGGTCGGGTTCCTGCAGGATTTCTCTGTCTGCATTTGCAGCTTGGAGTGTCCCAGGAAGGGTTTACCCTCCTTAGAACAGAGATGCTGAGGGGTGAGTAACCTGCCTGCTCTTCTGGTTGGCTTTTGAGGGCCTGTTTTAAGAATTAAGTTTCACTTTTGGACTCGTAGACAGGGTCTCTGCACGATGCTTTGTATTCCCGTGCGCTTTTCCTCCTCTGCTCTCGAAGCGATTGGGTAACAATTCTAATTCCCTCGAGGTTAAAAAAAAAACAACTCTCCCAATTCTCTTTTATAAGGTAATGAGAGAAATTGTAGCCATAGGAAGCAACATCGTGGTTATTTTCCTTTGGGTTTAATGACCCCGGTGACAATATCTGGAAAGGCAGGAATTAGAATTGTAGAAACAATGAAACCTTAGGTTACCTTTACCTCTGAATTCCTGCCTTCCCTGGAACTGCCTCCTTCTATATCATGTCTAAAATTTTCATTATCTACTCCAGGTTTTGTCAGCAGCACGTTCACAACCACAAAATACCCCAATTATGCGGATTCTGCACTGCCTTTACCCTTAGCATGTTTAAGGAGACTGCAATAAGCTGTTTAACTGTTCCCAGAAATCAGAGATAATATCACTTGACCCAGCCGGGCACAGCCACAAAAGCCTACGGGAAGCATCTACTAAAAATAATTTTTTTAAAAAAATTTAAAAATTAAAAAAAAAGAAAAGAAAAACACCACCCCCAAACAGACAAACAAACAAACAAAAACAAAACCAAAAAAACCCCAAAACGGGATAAATCCTAAATCACCTCTGAGCTTTCAGGAGCTGCCCCAAGTGTGGGATTTTAGGAGAGACTGAGCCCTGCAACCTCCCGCAGTCACCTGCTCACAACTCTGGGAAAAACTCCGTGCTCTTCTCTTCATGCCACTAAATCAAGTTTCAATTTGCAAAGAGACCCGACAGCAGCTGAATTTTATCTTGTTTTGTATTTGATTTCATCTTAACTTCTGGATATTCTGCTTGCTGCACCATTCAGTTTTGAAAGAAACCATCAAACGCCTCTTGCAAATAATTCAATAGAGCAGAGCCACATGTGAAAAGATCTCAGCAGACATATTTAACCTTGTGAATCAGCTTCATTTCCTACATGTTTAGTGCTTTATGAAAATTCATGTTTTTTTTATCTGCATCTCGCAACTTCTTCATTGTATCGAGGCTTTTTCATTGAAAAAAAAAAAGAAAAAGTTCAAAAAGCTTGACTGATATTCTAATGAGCTCCTCAGCTGAATGCTGATCAGCATTAATGGGCAGACATTCCTTGTAGCTGCTGTTTGACTTGAACGCTGTCAAAATAATCGAGGTTGTTACTCCTGCACCTCCAATTTACTCCCGTTAATGGTGCTTTAGTTGTTTCTGAAGTCATCCTTCAAAGATGATTTTAAGTGACATCTGTGTAGGCCTAAAGACCTGAATTGCTTTCTAAATCATACCCACTTGTGCCCAGGGATTTAATTAAAATATTTTGAAATACGGAAAGAGGGAAGAAAGCTTTGGAGGAGCTGGAAATCAGATTTCCCCCTACCCCCAGTCGGCGGCCGTGCTTGGAGAGACGGGGGACTGCTCATAAATATGCTCTAATTGCCTTAATGAAGTACATAATCACATGATATTGGAAAAATAGGATGGAGGTGATGTTTAATGGGATGAAAGAGTCTTTGCTAGTTCTAATTACAAGCTACATTTCCGGGCTCTCGTATCTGTCTTGAAACTTCTGAATTCTGGGTGTGGGACTGACATTTCGTACCTCTGGGTTTTACTATTTAATAAAACACACAAGCGACTCAGCAGGGTTTTACCCCATTTAAACAATCCCCAACTCCATTGCCAAAGCAGATTATTTCGATTTAGAGGAGAAATAAGGGACAATTAGACAAGTGCTGCTATGGGTTAGGAATTTCAAATAGCTCACAACTTTACTGTCCTATAAACTCAGGTAAAGCATTGACCAGAATGTGTTTTTTTGTTATTTAAGGGCTATTTAAAGGCTATTTAAAAGCAATTTCAAGGCTATTTAAAAGGAGAGTGATGCTGTTTAGTGGGCATGGTGGCATTCATGGAAGGTTGGACTTGGTGATCTTGGAGCTCTTTTCAAACCTTAATGATTCTGTGAAAATAAAAGGAGTCAGAATGCAGGACTGGGTTCTTGATTAACCCTTGCTGGGCTAAAGGCGACAAATACTGAATTCCTGTGACTGTGGAAACTCTGTTCTTCGAGTGATCAAGCTCGGAGTGGAACCTTCCTACTTCTGTTGTCCCGAATTGCCGAGAATTTGCATGATTAAGGAGGGAAAAGTCCTTAAGAGATTGTTGCCAGGGGAGCTGGCACCTTCCCATTCCCCTGGAGAGAACAAATGTGTCCCTTTCATTCCAAGGGATGTGATGAGTCAATCCAAGCCCATGTTGTGCTTGCAATATTTACATTTTCCTTGCCCTGCTCCGTGGCAGGAAATAACGGGAATGGCCTCACTGTGTTTTTAGAGGCAGAGAAGATAAATTCGAGGTAAACAGCGAAAAAAAAAAAAATTCTGTATTTACATGGCATTCTTGGGAGATTCTGTTCATCCTTCATTCCAGGTGAAACACCTTTAGAAGTTTCCGAGGAAAACATGAATGTTGTGCTCTTAACTAACAAGATGCTCCAGCACCTCATTTCAAGTTCTTTGGTTTAAACTCTGGTGAATGGAGAAATTGCAGTTGAACTCCTTTGAAGTTCTCAAATTTTGAGTTGTTCCTTAAAATTCTGTATAGCTTCAGTTAAGTTTCCTTCTTATGCCTTTATGTGGTTTTGCTTTGTGGGTTTTTTTGTGGTTGTTGTTGTTGGTTTTGTGGCTTTTTGTTTGTTTGTTTGGGTTTTGGGTTTTTTTTGTGAGATTAGAGAGTTTTTCATCAGGTTCTTCCTGGTCACAGCAGATGTAATGGACAGATCACCACCAGGAACAGCTGGACAATGTCTAAGTGAAACTTGTCAGAAAGTGACCAAACTCTTTGACTGTTTCGAGGAAATAAAAAAAACAAACAAAAATTACAAACAAACAAAAACACAAAAAGGAGACCCAAACTAACAACAACCAAACCCCCCACAGCCCTTTCCTAAACATTTCCTTCATCCTTTCCCTAAGGAGATATCTCATGGGAATCCTTCTCTGTCACAGCCTCCACTGGTGGCTGTAGCCTGTAAAATCTCTTTTCTCTACCATTTGACAAAGAAATGAGAAGGAAAAATGCAAACCATTTTTCTTTGCACTCTCATCACATTTCCAAGATCACATCTGCCCCTCTCCTTTTTTCTTCTCTAATGGTCTTGAGCACTAAAACTTCCATGATTGTGTTTTTCAGGCACTGACTGTTGGTTTAACAGAAGTCCTCACAGGGCATGATATTTCTGAAATACATCTTTTAAGCAATATCCATATAACAACATTAATTTTTAAAAAGTTTGGATGTTCATCTTATCAGAGAAGTGCTTGAAATAAAATAAAAAGGAATAAAAGATTCGAGCTTGAGATACAGAACACTTTTTGTAGAATATGGGACAAAGAAGGATATTAATGTTTGAAGTGATTTTAGCTTTCCTGCTCTCTTTGTGTGTCTTTAGCATTCTCTGCTCTCTCTAATCTCCGCCGCATCACTCAGTTCTTTTAATCCTTTGTGCTGCACTTTCTGGGTATCCAATGTGCTTTTTGATGCTCAAACCCCTTCACTCTCAGACATTTGCTCTTCAGCAGCACAGTTTTGATACATGGATAGGGAACAGGAATAAAGAAGTGCAAACAGTGTAAGGAAAGTCAGGAGTGAAGACAGAAGAAAGGGGCTCTAATGAGAAAGACGGTGAAGGCACAGGTGAAGGTACAGAGCCGCCGTTCACAGAAGATAAAAGTCTCTGTAAAGCCGAAATAACAAAAGTGTTTGTTATTCTAAGGAGCTCAGCATCTAATGGCAGGCAGTGGTCCTGGAGCCCTCCAAGGCCCACCCCCAGGATTTCAATTCCTTCTCATCTCCTTAAGGAAGGCAATGATTTATTTGTTCAGGCGTGAGCAAAGCTGTGAAATTGTAAATGTGTCTCACCATGATCTGATGGGATGGCTGTCGCAATAGGACACAATAGGACACGCAAAAGGACGAGGCAGGGAGGAGGTCTGAGGTCAGCAGGGATGTTCTCATTTTTTTTTTTTTTTTAATTAATTTGACTCCAACTTATCTACAACTGTACAAAAGGACAAGAGATTGGTCAAAGGTGTTGCCACCTCTTCAATCTCGTTGGTGAACATCACCATCACTCAAGAAACTCCTCCTAGAAGAGAAACTATGAAAACATTTTTTTATTTATGTAAAATCTGTGAGAATCTGAGCTCCAAGTTCTGTAAACATCAGAAGGCAAAATAAAAACATGAAGGCAAAGTAAAAACATGGAAAACCACGGGTGATAGGGGGCCAAGGCAAACTCTGCACCTGAACTTGGCTCTGGTCCCCCTCAGGGCTTTGCTCTGGGGTGATGGGCTCTCACTTGGGTTACCTTGGAGTTCCCTTCATGGAATCACAGGGAGGTTTGGGTGGAAGAGACCTTCAGGACCATCTCGTTCCACCCTTTGCCATGGGCAGGGACAGTTTCCACTATCCCAGGTGCTCCACATCCCGCCCAGCCTGGCCTTGGACACGCTCTCCAGCTCTCTGGTCACTCTCTTGACAAAGCTGAGCTGTTCCACATCCCTTGTTCTGCATCCTTCCCTTAACAGAGGGACTCTCGTTCTTAGGGGAGCAGCTGGTTTTACCCTCAATTCCTTCCCTTGTAGTTTCTGAGCTGACCTGTGCTGCTCTACTCCAGGGATTCTTCCTTCAAATAATGTCCTAAAATAGCTTTGTTATCTTTGGAGACTTCACCTCTCAGTAACTGAGTAACATTTCAATCACTTTTCAATCACTTTTCACTGCACAGCCCAAACCCTCCTGGAGCTCAGGGTTGTGCCCATTCCCTGGGGAGCCTGGGCAGTGCCCAGCACCCTCTGGGGGATGAACCTTTCCCAAAAATCCAACCCAACCTTCCTCTGACACAGCTCCAGCCATCCACCAGTGTTACCTCAGAACAAATTTTTGCTAATTTAGTCACTGAAACACTGCTGTCTCTGTCAGTATTTTTACCTTAAAGCTGACATCTCTTTTGCAAAGAATCTTTTGCAGGAGATGGACTTGAAATTAAGATCTTAGGGAACTTTTAGGGACCTAATTATGGGCCCCAGAAAAGGTGTATCAACTTGGGTTATAAAGCTGATGGTGCTAGTGGCACCAGGAGAAAATCTGAATTAACTGAGGGAGCTATAGGTTTTAATTGTACTTTTTATCACACAGAAGACTCATTAAAGAAGTCATAAAGCCTGTAAAAACCATTCCAGGAGATTTCACTTTTTAAAATTGAAAAAGGAGCAAGACATGGGGAACAAAAAAAGAAAAAAAAAAGCCAATGAAGCTCTCTTTTTGTCTGAGCTTGTTAAAAACAGGTAAATTTTTTACTGGGTTCATTTCACTTTTAATTCTTAATCTATATTCAAGCTTAAATGTAATAGCAAGTGGAAAAGAAGGGAATCATGGAAGATAGGTCTTTGGAAATTAAAAAAAAAAAAAAGAAAAAATTACTTGGTGGATTTTTTTTTTCTCCTCATCCTGGAGTGAGAATTTGTCCATAAACCAGAGGAGCTTTTAAACCTCTGGATTAAATTTGATGCCAGATTTTACAATATAGATAAAAATAAAGCAACAATACAGAGAAGATGGTGCAATAACACACACACATTATAGAAAGCAAGAAGAGCAGAGGAATTTTTTCCTCTTACAGGAGCAAAGAATGATCCTAAATTGAACAACTCCTGGAAAAAGAGGCAGTCTTGAGTCAGAGTGTTCCCCTGGGAGGGATTTCTTGGAGCAGGAAGGTTGGAGGAGCAGCTGCAGAAGGCGAGGGAGTCACAGCAGGAGAGACAAACACTCCAGCAGGAGGGGATTGAGCATCTGAGCGCCGGCAGCTCCCGGTGATTCCAGCGGCACTGGAGGCGCTTGGCGAGGCTTTCTGAGGCTGCTGAGCATCGTTCAAGGCCAGCAGCGTGCTTTCAACAGGCTTTGGCTCGGGCTGAGAGCCTTTCCCTTGGTTGAAAAGGTCATTTGGGGAGCTGGGGTTTAATGTGTGACACTCCCGGGGTGTGCACCTTTGGACAGCTCCATGCCAGCCCTAAAGAATACACCTGATTCTCCCCCAAAGCAGAAAATAGATCATTCTTGATCATGTATCATCCTCCTGTTCCATCCATGGAGCTGTGGGAAGTTTGGAATGAAATGATGCCCAGCAGCATCCTCGGAGTGTTGAGCACAGGAATTGAATTCTCTAAATTTATTCTCTAAAGTCAACCAGGAGCTGCTTCTTTTCCAAGCATTCTGCTGCAATATGAAAGAGTTTTGTGGATGAGGATTCAATTATCCAGAGCCTCTCAAAATCCAGCAAGGCTTGAAGTCAACCCAAATCAAATTTCTTGGTTTGGGGTGTTTTTAGTTGGCTCTGCTCAGAGTGGTTGGGAATAGAGAAACTTGGGGGTGGTGAGGGAGCTTTGTGCTGTGAGAGGTGATGGTAAAGATTTTGTGCAAATTCCTCACCCAGTGGAAATAAATGTCAGAAAATTATCCAGCACAGGACAAACACGGGAATATTCTTATCCGTGGAATCATCATGGAATCCTGGAATGGTTTGGGTTGGAAAGGACCTTAAAGAACATCTCATTCCAATTTCCCACCGTGGGGAGGGACACCTCCCACTAGACCAAGTTACTCAGAAAAGCCAAAAGAGAAAGACTCTGTTGGTTCCTCAAGGGGAATATCAACCTGAGTATTACATCAGTAAAACCTTCTAGGTCCTGATATTAACAAAACTCTCTGGAAAACATGGTACTGTTTTTATATCAATAAAAGCAAGAGATAATTGGAAATTCCTTTGATGTTTTATTTGCTGATCATTAAAATAAGACGCTTCAGGAAACGCTGTCCTGCTGAAACTTCAACCTGTTGCATAAACAAGAACACTCCTGCTGTTTCCCAGGCTCTGGCATTCTCCATTCCTTCACATTTCTGCTTTTGTTCACAGAACAAAAAGAAAATTGCAGGCTGATTCATAAAGGGCTGGGTTTTCTACCATGTTAATTGACTGCCCTGGGATTCCTCTGGTGCCAGAGAAGACTTTGTGTGTGCAGAAAAAATTGTTCAAGGAGAAAGTTATTCTTGACACAGTTGTCTGTGTGTTGGGTTGCAGCATTTTGACGACAGCTGGTTAAAAATACTTCAGGAATAAATATTTTAGATGAGTAAAATTGGTTCCCTTTCAGTGTGTTTACTCCAGTGGAGGTAAATATCAAGATGCTGGGGGAGTATGGATTGAGGTTTTCACCTGCTTTAGGAGCTTCCAGATCATAATGTTCAGCATTCAAATGTATGAGAAGTAAAAAGCTAGAGTGCTTTAATTCTGGGTTAAATCATTATTGCTTAATTTCTAATTTACACCAATAATTATTGAATCGTGGTAATGGTTTAATCTTTTTTATTTATTAGTGTTACAAAGAGACGTCACAGGATTTTCTAGAAATATTCATGCAGATGGATTCTCTGTGACCAAAAATCAGCTGTTCAGAGATGATTCCAGATGTATATTACACCTATATTTTGGATATTGCTTTTGCTACTCAGAGTCCTCCTTCCTCTCTCTGTTCATTATTCCAGGGTGCCTGAAACCAAAGCAGCAAACGGTACCCAAAGCTTATTCTTGCTCTATAAAGAAAAAGGCAAAAAGCTGCAGATTTCAAAGGAAACTTCTCCATTTAACAACCTGGGAATATGTAGAAAGGTGTTTGAAACTATAGCTCAAGGCAAGGAGGAGCAGGATTTCAGTCTGCTCACAATCCCTTCTGAGTGGCAGGCTGGACTTGAGATGTGTTTTCATCCTGGCCTCTCAAAGATGCAAAATCACCACCTTGTGGAGCAAAATAACGATGGATAACAGAAATTAATGTGCTGGAACTTGAAATCTTGTAGCTGGCTAAGCTGCCTATAGAGAAATGGCTGCTGTTGGTTTCCATACATATAGGATAGCAATATCTGAGTCTTAAAAAATGAAATTCAAAGCAGGGACATAGCCAGAAACTCCAGTGCAGAGTGTAAATTAAGACTGTGTTACAAGTTGGACATCTGAGGGGTGGATCAAGAAGTAAATCCTACTTATGACCCTCCAGGTGATAATTAATTCTATTTTTCCCGGTATCCATTGATCCCTCCAAGCAGGTATTTTGTGTCTCCAAGTCTATCTTGGTGCAGTATTTGAGAGGAGATGCCAAACTTTGCCCCGTGGGGCTGGGTGTGACTTGCAGTGCTTTTGTGTGCTGCTAACAAAGGACTCTTCCTCCTTCTGCTGAGGAGCAGAACAGGCATTATGTTGATGTGAATTGTATCTAAGGCAGGCAGTGCAGTCCTCAGCGAAAGCTGAATGTGTTATTGTGCACCTGAAGCTGCTGGATAAATGGGGATTTTTAAATTAATACGTGGCCTTCTGCTCTGCACCGTGGCCTTTGCACCGTGCCTTTTGTGCCTCAAGAAGGCAGAGCCCTAATGCTGAAAAATTCTCTCTGAAAAATTTAAGGGACTGTGCCATCACCTTAAATTCTGCTTTTGGTTAAACAGAAGTAAAATTGTCCAAGTGGTGAGCCTGAGATGTTTTAGAACCGTGTAAATATTTGCTGCCTGTTGCCAGTCTGTTTTATCAGGCTTGGCCAAGCTGGGTTTGAGGGTGGTTCTCACTGTTCCAAAGAAGTGTTACATCTCTACAGGATAGGCTTAAAAAGCTGAATGAATTTTTAGGGCATGGAATCATTAACGATGGAAAAGACCTTTAAGGCTGAGTTCAACCATTAAATCACCATTAAACCATGGCCCTAAGAACCATATCCAGACTGTTTGAACACTTCCAGGGATGTGACTCCACCACTTTCCTGGGCAGTTCCAAGGCCTGACCACCCCTTCAGTGATGACATTTCCCCTAATGACCAATCTAAACCTCCCTAAACCTGGCTCAGCTTCAGACCATTCCCTCTTGTCCCATTCCTTATTGGGTGGGGTGTTTTCCTTGGGGTTGTGGAAGGTTTTCTTTGCACTTCCAAGAATCAGCAGATCCAGACCAAGACCCTAAATTCAGATGCTCCAATTTCTTAAAAAAATGTTTAAAAAGCCAGTGGCTTTTTCACTCACTGCACCAGATGCCCTGTGCTCATGGGAAGTGTGTTTTTCCAGGGCTCTGATCCCGCTGAAGTGGTTAAATTTAGCTGATTGTTTGTTCTTAAGGATTTATTTTTTTTTCTTTCTACCCACCCCCCTTGTTGTGTAGGCTCATGGTACAAGATTGAACAGGACTGTTTTATCGTGGTTTAACAAGTTCCTGCTCGCCAGCTGAGCTCCTCTCCCTGATTCTGCAAGTGCTGGGAGCTGCACTTCACTGAGCAATAAATGCACTCCCCTAACCCCTCTCTGGCCATGCCACAGTGAATGTATTTCAGTATTTCACCTCCCATTGCACTGAGTGAGTCCTGGCCATGGGATGAGCCAAGGCAGCCCAGCAGGCAGACAACTGTGTGGAATCCTTTTGCTTCCACTTTCATGGACTGGAGCATCTTTTTATTATTATTATTGTTATTATTATTATTGGTTTGGTTTGGGTTGGGTTTTTTGTTGTTTGTTGGTTTGGTTTTTTGTTGTTTTTTAATTGGTGTTTGTTTTGTTTTGTTTTGTTTTGTTTTTTGTGGGAGGAAAATGTATTTTCTTTTTTGGAAATTAGATTTTTTTTTTTTTCTTTTAATTCTGAATCNTTTTGTTTTTTGTGGGAGGAAAATGTATTTTCTTTTTTGGAAATTAGATTTTTTTTTTTTCTTTTAATTCTGAATCTGGAGCACTGAGAAATCCAGATGCAGTTGCTAGAAGAACGTAGGCAGCTGGCATCTGAGCTCTGACACCAACAGCTCTGCTCCATATGGCCCAGCTTCGGCACCAGAGGATTTTAACAAGTGAGGAGAACAAACAATCCATCAAGCCTAAGTACTGTTCATTTCTTATTTTTTTAAGGGAAGCAATTTGTACAGCATCAAGACACATTGTTGTTCCCAGTGCCTTCTCTTCAGGGGGATTTCTCCCAGCCTGGCTTGCAGCAGAAACACTGCTATGATTTCCTTTGCAAAACACTCAGAGTTCTGCTGCAACAACAAATTCTTGAAGACTTCTTAATTTTGGGTGGAATGCAGAAATTAAACCCCATGGTTGAGTGAGCAGTGGGGCTGGCTGGGGCTGGTGCAGCTTCAGCAGAGCAGCTCAGAACTTCTCAAAGGCAAAATGTCCTGGTAAGGGGCTCAGGCTGTGCCAGGGAAGGTTCAGGCTGGATATCAGGAGGAATTTTTTCCTGGAAAGCATTGGAAGGAGCTGTGTGGGGATGTGGTGGAGTCCTCAACCCTGGAGATGCCCAAGGAAGGTCTGGACGTGGCACTCAGTGCTCTGGGCTGGGGACCTGGTGAGCATCAGGCACAGATTGTCATNCCCTGGAGATGCCCAAGGAAGGTCTGGACGTGGCACTCAGTGCTCTGGGCTGGGGACCTGGTGAGCATCAGGCACAGATTGTCATTTCTCTGCCCCATCATGATGGAAACAGCCAGTGTGGAGTGGGAGTGCATTTATTGAAGTGGCACACCCAGTAAAGAGGTTCAGAGTCTGGAATTTCTTACAGGTAAAACATAATTTTTGCTCCCCTGCCCCAATGTAGAGGCATTAAAACAAACAAACAAACAAACAAAAACATAAAAACCCCAACAACAACAACAACAAAAAGGGGGCAACAAAAGCAAGAATCCCACAACTAAACCTGTGAAAATCCTTGGTTTTCTGGACCTTCGTTAAGCCAAAAGCACAAATTCTTTACAAAGTTGAGATTAATTATGAAATCTAAAAGTTCCTGTCACGGTTTGTACGTGGGAGCTGTCATGGCTTGACTGATCTCTCTCCTGATGGGTTTTGGAAAGACACAGGTGCTGTTTTGGGCATTTCTTTTATCCTTGTAAAACTCTGCTTGAGCGTTATCTTAACTACCAAGGAGACAAACTCTACAATGCAAATTTGTCCTAAATCGACAGATGGAAAACGGAGTTTGAAGTTCCCAAATTAAGCAGCAGCTCTTCAACAGCAAGAGCAGAAAGAAAGTGTTATTGTGTGAGGGAATCTATGTGCTGTAATTTACAATAACTGAGTAATGATGTGGTAAGGATGCAATTAGATCTCATTTGCTTATGTAAGTGAGCCGAATAAAAAGATCAATATTCAGTCTACACCTAGTGTGAAAAACAATTAGTTTAATTGACAAAAAAACCTTCTGCTTCAGCTAATTACATAAAAATGACCTAATACTCAGGAAAATTAGGATTATTAATAGTACATGAGTATTTTTAATTACATAAATCATCTTACCTGTGATGTGGTATTTTCTCTGTAAACTTAAGGCTTTTCATTTTAGGAAAATTACATTTATCCGTGTTTTCAAAAAGTTCTATATTGCTTCTAAATTGGAAACGAAGCCATTTCTCTCACACTGAAGTGCTGTGGAAACAGTGGAGCATCAAAATTGACTGTTCTGACCATCCAACTAATAATTAATCCAGAAACAAAGAGGACAAGCAAATCTGATGTCCTGAGACGCTTGATGTGGAGGACGTGGATAATTTCCCATTATTGCCAGGGCAGACAGTGATGGGAAGGGGGACAGGGCTCCTTCACAGAAAATTCAGAGCACAAAAATTAGATTCCTGTTCTGAATTATCTCTGAAGGAAACTCCTCAGTCAATGAGAGGAGACACCTTAATTTGTGATTTTTATCTGTAATGAGGCCGTGTCAGCCTCTCCACAGCACGATGGAGTGTCTGGACTGCAGCTCTGAATTATTTTCTAATTTAAAGATA
>VWYP01016539.1:3923-23749 GCA_013400435.1 Pycnonotus jocosus
AAAAAAAAAAAAGAATAAAGTTGGAGTCTTTAACAAAGAGGTAATTCCTTTGAGGAGTGAAGTAACACCTTTTTAAGCCACTTGAATTTGAAGTCACCAGGCTCTACTGTAGCACATTACAAGGGAAAATACGTAACTGCACGTGCAAATAATTTCCAGTGCTGTTATAACATGTCTGCTTAAATGCAGAAAGAATTGCCTTCATGGATGTGTCTGTAGACACCTATTAAATTGATGTTCAGGTAACTGAGCAGGTTACATAAGAACACCCAAGAGTTTGACATCACTTGGGTACAGCTCATGCCCTGTATTTCATGGTGTGTGAATTGACAGATACAAGTAGCCAGGGAGACCACCAAACCACAGCCAAAAATGCAGAGTAGATTTTCATTATTACCTCCCTAACAACACCAGGCAGCAGAGACACATGGCACACAGGCTCCCTCAGGCTCAGGTCATCCTGATGGGCAAAGATACACAGGGACACGGGCTCTGCTGGGCTCAGCTCACCCTAGTGAGCAGAGGCACACGGGGCATGGGCTCCTTCAGGCTCAGGTCATCCTAGGGGGCAGAGGCACAGAGGGACACAGACGGTCAGGCTCAGTTCATCCTCACAGGTAGTGGGGTGCCCCACTGCCTGCCCCGGTATAAGAAAGGGCTTTTCCACATGCACTTTATTGCAAGGCTGGGCTTTCATGTTCTCTCTCCCCCAGCAGGAGGCTCAAGCATGTCTGTGAGAGTGTCTCTACACAGGAATTCTGCTGCTCAGGACAGGCAGGGTGTGAAAGCTAGGCATGGCAAGTGGAGTTTTCCCGCACTTATATTCCTAGTATTTCCAGCTGCAGGGTGACTTTGGGTGAAATTATTCACTCTTCATCAAATCTTCTGGTTCTAACCCCTTCCTCCAGACACATGGTGTAACGCTCAATGGAAGGAATATATTTTAATGTTCTCACAGAATTTGTGAGCATGCTAGAACAGTAAAACCTCCTCAGGTACACTCAAAATTTAGACACTGGAGTCCAGTCAAAGTCAGCACAAAAGGCAAAAGAAGTAGAGAAGTAGGAGACAGTATTTTCTTTTCTTTGACATTAGGTTGGTCACTTGAACACCAAGATCCATTTTCAGAGATTCTTTGTTAACTAAATAATTTATCAGTCTTTAAAATTAAGATTTCGCAACATAAAAGGAAAGCATGTGAGTAAAGCATACAGAAAAGTTTCCTTGCCTTTCAGCTTCTTGTGTCACTTCACACCAGTGCTCTGTTGTGCCACTTGTCAGCTGTGTGCCTCTGCCATAGTGTTAGGCTACCTACTGAGGGTGCATATAAAATACTCCCTCATAGGTTTAAACCAATATGTCAAAAACATAAACAGCATCCAGGCATATGTTGCTTCACTTCCATGTCTTGGTTTTATACTTCCTATTTAAGGTCACACTCTGCAAGACTTTTAGGTAAAGAGTAAAGTGAAATGGGGTAGTTCAACAAGAGAGTAAATAGTTGCTCAGAAAGTGGTTATGTAATTACTTTAAAAGCCCTTCAATAACCAGCAAACTTTTATTCTGAGTCAAAACTTTTTCCTATCTTGAATCTTCCTAGAGAATTAGTGTCAATTGAATGTGCCTTGATTTTACATCTTGATGGATCCCTTTTTGATTCAAATAATCCACTAGAATGTAAAACACATAGTTGATGGAAGTTCTTATAAAAATTTTATGCAAACACAATGCCCGGTGGTGTTAGCTACCATCATCTTATTATGGTACAGTGTTACCAATCCTCACTAATTTACTGTGACTCTTCATAGTTTTCATAGCAGCCCTAAAACTAGAATAATGAACATATCAGCATGTCAGCTTCACTAAAAGAAAATCAAAGTAAATCTACCCAAGCTGAAAATATGCTCAGGATGTAAGGTAAACAAGAAAAGGAATAGAGTTACACTATTATTTAGCTCTAATGCATGATTTTTGAAAGCTAAAGTTTGTCACTGTCAGTGTTCTTTGGAGGCAACAAAAGGAAAGCCTGACAGACTGACACCCACTCATTCCCTGGGGGCACTGCAACCAGTGCAAGCATGGGTGGAGGGAAAAAAAGGCATCTTGTTTTTCACTTTGCCACCTGATTTCTGCACTGGGGGCAGCAGCCTGTCCCTAACATGGTGCATGCTCAGAATCATTGCAGTGGGCTATTTTGCAATGCTTCTAGAGTGTTAATACTGTTTAATTAATTACACTCTGGTCATGGAATACAAAAGGTAGGTCAAATTTTGATACTTTCTTGGGCTCAATATTCAACCAATTGCTACTTTTGCATTAATTTTATTAAATGCGGATTGTTATAGTGACAGAAAATTCAATATTCTTGATGGATGGCACAAAACTCCTTAATTGCTTACTGTAACAAATCTGCAGCTAATAAGGATGTAAGTATCCCATTTTAAATTGAAATCATTTTAACAGTCTAAGGAAACATTTGTGAAAAGTAAAAATGGCTTTTAAAGACATTCAGTACATTAATTTGATTTGTATTTGCTTTTCAATGAGGTAAATTTGATCTTTATTACCACTGGGGATTTTAATAGAAACCTAGTTTTCAGTACTGTTATACACACATTTGTATATATTATGAAACAATTAAAGTTTGTAAGCAGGAGTTATTATTTTCGGATTCTGTCCTTGATTTTTTTTAAGGAAAAAATCAATAACGTACAAGGCAATATTAAATGCCTATTGATGGCTGTGTTCTCAATTTTTCATGCAAGGTAGGCCAGCCCTCTGAATGCTGTGTTTTGTTGTAGTATGTGGGTCGCATCAGGTGTTCACTAAACTGACAAAGCTCCCTCTCCATTAACTCAGAGAATTCTAAACTGAGTCTAAAAAAGCAAGATGTGTTTCTTTATAGTACAGAAAGAACAAGGACTCACATGACCTGAATTTTATGAGCTTTGGGAAAAGATTAAAATTATGCATTTGGACTTATAAACATATATGTGCACACACACACACATCAATATATATGTAGCCACCACTTGTCAATTTCTCTAGCCTGTTATCTTGTTTCCTCTCAGAAACTACTTCTTTGTTTCTAGAGACAAATGAGGTAAAGATGTTAAGGAAAAAGATATTTGTTTCCTCACGTTTCAGAATAATTTTGTTGCTGCATCTTCTTGGAGATGGAGCATATTCTGTCTCTCCTGTCTATGTTTTAGGCTGTGCCTACGTTAGTGTTGTGTGTCAGAGCAATTGTGGTTATGAGGTAATTTCCCTGATCATTCCCCAGCTTAGTTGTGATTGCAGGAAGGCTCAGTTACCTTTGCAGTTACCTTTGCAAACCTTTTTGTTTGCACCAGCTGTTTCAACCTATTGATTTGTTGATATCATAGCAAATTACTTGTCGATGTCATAGCAAATTACTTGATGTTTGGCCCTCCAAAGGGCTGTGTAGAGAAAGGGGTTGAGTGGCTTCTTTTGCCTTCTCAGTCTTTTGTCATGGAGTATATTACATTTGGGCATGAGTACTGGGCATGAGTACTGGGAATGAGTACATACTGGGATGAGTACTCCTGTTCTTTGGTCTTAGAAGGCAAAGAGTTCTCAATTATCAAGGCATGTTTAGGATACCATCTAAAAGTAGGAAGGTTTGTAAGAGCAACTCACAGTCACAGAACATCAGACTACAGAAGTGAAAACTTACATTGAAAGGTAGTATGTTGTCACAAACCAGCTGCATTGATGAATGTGTATAAGGATTGATTATATAGCAAAAGACCTGATCAAAGGCTGGTTATTTGCCACTGTCCCTCATTAATTTCATACTTTGCCCCTCCTTGAACATGAGCTACATCCTCCCTCCAATACAGAGACAAATCCCATGTACCATCTTCATTAATGAGCTGGATGATGACAGAGTCTCAGAGCAAGCTCTTGAGACTAAATTGGAAAGAGTACCTGATACAACAGTTGCTTCTGCAACCAGTTGTTTCTGCCACTATTCAAAATATATGGGTCAACAGGAAACCCATTGAGTTAGACAAGAGCAAATGTGAAACTCTACACCTTGGGAGGAGTAACCCCTGACATGAATAAATGCAGATTTGCAGAGAAGAATCTGGGGGTACTGGTAAATGATGAGATAGCCATTAGCCAGCAGTAGAACTTTGTGTCAAAGAAGGCTAAAAACATCCTGGGCTACGTTAGGACTGTTGGCACCAAGTTGTGCAAAATAATGTGGATAATCCTTCTACTGCATACTGGTAAGACTCAGCTGGAATTACTTTCCCAGCAGAATAAAGGTGTAGACATACTAGACAGAGTCTAACAAAGGGTCACTAAGATGGTTGAGGCCAGGCTAAAAGCATCAGCTGTATTATGAAAGACTGAGAGAGCTGAGAGGGTTTTCCCCCAAGAAGGGAAAGCTCAGAGGAAATCTTATCGATCTGTAACTCCCTGATGGTGGGAGGAAATAAAGACAGTGAAGTCATACCCTTCCAAATGGTACCCAGAGACAGGACAAGAAGAAATAAACACAAGTTTCATTTCCATTTGGAATTATGAAGGACATTTTTTATTTCCGTGATGGTGATCAAACACCGGATCGGATTGTCCAGAGAAGAGTGTTGGCTTTGCATGCGTGGAGGTATTCAAAACATTACTGGACATGGCTTTGAGCAAACTGCCATAGGTGACACTGCTCGGAGCAAAGAGGACAGAAAAGTTCGTCTTCAGAGGTGCCATCCATTCTCAGGTATTCTGTGAGTCTGTAATTTTGGTGTGGAAAAGGTGCTTCAGGCTTCCTCTCCCAGCTGTGGAGCAGAGATGACATCCTTCTATGCTCACCTGGGCTAATACTTTAATGAGTCTTTCATAAGGAGCAGACATACTAAATCTATGTTCTCTTTCAGATGCTACTCTGGTATTGCAACTATGAAAGAAAATACACCTTTCCCTGTACCTAACTTACAATGAATTAAAATTTTTCATCAGCTTTTAATTTCAAAATGTCCAGGTCACAGCCATTTTCTGGCTCAGAGCATCTTTTTTGAGTTACATGCTGTGAAACCTTTTTACCCCTGGATTACTTCTCTGTGTGTTTACGTTCTTCCTGTGATCTCTTGAGACTTGCAAATGCTTTTCTGCTCATCCATTTCTGAGGAGCTGGAGGGAAGTACTGTGAGAGCTGCCTTCAGTTTGAGCAGATGACAAGGTGGAGGCAGACATGAGAGATGCTGTTCCTGCAGAGATGGAGTAGGCTGTGTCCATTTACAAAAACACCTGGTCACATTGCAAGTAACTGCCTTAATACTGGAGCACAGGTTGATGCGGTGTTCAAACCCTTATGAGCCCTTTCTCCAAAGTATAATAGATTTTTCTTGATGGATTTTAAAAGCACTATGTAGTAAATAAGTTATAGGATTCCATTGACAAGCTGAGATCCTGCAAAGTGCTCCAGTGCTCCTTGATAGACAGACCAGCGCCTCAGGGAGCCAGGTCCTGTCACTGGTCACCAGACAGAAGAGATCAGTGCCTGCCCCTCTACTTTCCCCCACAAGGACGCTGTAGACTGCAGTGAGGTCTGCCCTCAGTCTTCTCTTCCCTAGGATGAACAGACCAAGTGACCTCAGCTCCTCACACAGCTTCCTCTTCAGACCCTTCACCGTCCTTTTGATCCTCATTTGGATTCTCTCTAACAGTTTAATATATTTTTATATTGTGGCACCTAAGTGGGTTGAGAATTGACTGGCAGAGCTCAGAGGGTTGTGAGGGCAGTGCAGAGTGCAGCTGGAGGCCTGCAGGCAGTGCTGCTCCCCAGGGGTCAGTACTGGGTCCAGTCTTGTTCAGCTTATTGATCAGTGGCCTGGGTGAAGGGATAAGCTGGCAGATGGCCCAGGACTGGCAGGAGTGGTTGATACACCAGGAGGCTGTGAGAGACCTAAACAGGCTGGAGAGTTGAGTGGAGAGGAGCCCAATGAAGTTCAACAAAGGCAAACGCAGGGTCCTGCAGCTGGGGAAGAATAAACCCATGCACCAGTACAGGCTGGGAGTCCTGGTGTGCTCTCATAGCCAGAAAGATCAGTGGGTATCCTGGAATGCATTACAAAGGGTGTGACCAGCCCATAAAGGGAAGTGATCCTACTCCTCTGCTTTACCCTGGTGAGGTCATGTCTGGAGTAGTGTGCCCAGCTGCAGTTCAAGAAAGGGAACTACTGGGGAAGATCACTGGAGGGCTGCCACGTCTCTCATATGAGGAACCAGCCCCTCAAACCCCTTCCCTTTGACCAGGAGGACTGAGGAGCTGCTTCCAGGACTCTATAATCCTTCTTGGTACTCTTCAGACTGCCTGGCAGTATCACTGCCACCCATGTGGAAACAACAGCACTGAGTAATGAGTGGTCTATAGGAGACTTAGTAGTCTCCAGGTGGCATCCCTGACATGATCCCCCAATAAAAAGCTCATCTGTTTAGAGAGTAGGTCAAAGTCAGCACATGGGTGCTCTGCTCCTCCCAGAAGGGAGTCCCCACTACTATCACCTGTCACCTTTTGCAAGCTGTGCTGGGTGTCACATGGGCAGATCAGGCTGATTTACTAGTGGTAATACAGCAAGCAGACCTTGCTGCAAGCTGCCTTACCCAGCCCCAGCATCTCTCCTGATGTGATGGGCTTTCAGTCTGCAGAGCACTGAAATGGTCTGCAAGGGCACCCCATGCAGTGGGTGAAGTCCTTTTCTCCTGCTTGTCCTTGCATTGCTCTCTCCTGTTCCTCTGCATTATTGACCTATCACCTCCTCTGTGTGCTGGTGGGGGAGTTTTGGGCTGTCTGGATGGGGACTGTGGGCACATTGTGGACTGCATTCAAAGCCAGCTATCTAATTCCATCTCAGTATCCCTGATGTTACACCACTGTTGCTTCCAGAGGCCAGTATGTGCTTCCCTCACTAACAATTGGAGACACCAACTGACTATGCTTGGCAGAGGGCTTCTAAAATTAATTTACATTCATTTCAGACATTTCAGGTTAAAAATGGTTAATGCAGGATTTTTTTCCCTCAAAAATATCTACATTTTAGGAAATTATTTCTTTCAAGACCACACTGTTTCTCTTAAGTCTATTGTCTTGCCTCAGGCAGTGCCATACTCTTCATTTTGCTAGCAGCATTCAGCTCTGAGGGAGAAGTTCCTGAGGGCAGTTTTGGAAAACAGAATACATTTCCCACAAGTTCAGTGGATGGAAGTCTGCAGTAAAGGCATCAGTAAGCTGTGAGTTGCCTCCATAGACACAATTTAGCCTGTTTAGGGACCCAAGTCTGTGCTTGGGCTCTGCCATGCAAGCAGTGCAGTCTCATAGAGTAGGACTGTCAACACTGCTGCAGCACAGACATGGCTACAAACCACTTGCAGTGTCAACAATGCCTGCTAATTTAGTTCTACCTTTGGTGAAGTCAAAGAAGTGTTCTCTGTGAAAAATGGGGCAGTGTGTGTCCCGGAGTGTGCTAAAAGGCGTCACTGAGGCAGTGCTATTTCACATCTGCTGTCCACTCATGGCATCACATTTGTGTGTCTCTTTTCCATGTTTGGAAATAATGTGGAAATGCATGCTTGCACTGCACAGGCACATAGGCTAGAGTGTCCTGCTTGTTTCTATCATCTGGTCCATTTCTGGATGTTCATGTTGGGATTCTGTGTCATTTTACCCAAAGAAACAATTTCTAGTATGTTAGTTGCATATAGTTTCACATGACAATACTCTTTACCAAGTTCAACCAAATCTTTGCTGTCAGCATGCCTCAGTAGCTTTGGGAGTCCCAGGAAAGAATAAAAAGGAACTGGGGACAGGCATTTCAATGTCTCTGTTTCTGTAATTCATATCTAAATGCATATATGGTGCTGCTATAATAGAATTACTATTGATTCAGAATTCATCTTTGTTTATGACTGTCATATTAATAAGTAGTTTGGGAACTGTAAACCTGTTGCATACTTAGCAGCATTTTCTAGAAACTCAGCATGTTGAAATCTGAATTATTGAAGAAAAGTGAAGTCAAAAAAGTCTTTTAAAAATTTTTTAAAAATGCAAAAGAGCTTTCTTGGACGGTGAAATAAATTTCTTTGAAAATCTAGCCAGGAATGCTCTTAAAATTTGTTTCTTATCGTAAAGAGGGTTGTGAGGTCTTATTCTACTACGGTGAATTTATATATTTAAGTTAGAACAGTAAAGGATATATGTCTGCACTTGGATCTTAAGTAAGACTTCTGTGACTTTGACACATACTGGTTGTATAGTATATTACATGTATCTTCATTTTTTGCAATAGAGGTTCACTTTTCACTGCAGTAACAATGACTCCTTGATATCACTGTCTTTTGACATCGATGTGCTTTATGAGAAAAGAAATATAAATATTGATTTAGTGGAAGAAAATTGATTAGAGGATCAAGAAATTATTCTAAGTGTTGGCAATAGGTAGACTTTTGGAATCCACTTAGTTTTCTGGGGGAAAAAAGTATTGTTAATTAATATTGTAAAATAAAACATAGTTGCTTGAAAATTGTTGAAATTATAAATAAACCAACAAAAATGAATGGCCTTCTTTAACAGAGATGTTGCAAAACTGTAGCCGACAACAGACAGAGGACTGCTTTCAGTTCACTCCTGGAGGGAGGCAGTGGGAAGGTGGTGAGCTACCAGCATTCCTGGTGGCTGAGACGCTGCTTCCCTTGGGCTTGGTCCACAGTCAAAGGGAAATTTCCACTGATTTCAATAGACTGCACATCCAGTCCCCTTTTAACAAGCTATTGGGTTTTTTAATTCACCATATGTCTCTTAATAACCAGATCACTACTAATAAAGCTCAGAAATTATATTAGGAATTCAACCATGAAATTAGATGCAACCAACTAAATCAGAAATAGAGCAACAATTAACAAAATATTGGTAAACGTAAATCTCAGAAAATCTTGTAATACCTTTATACACTGCCAAGAGCACAGGATCATCATTTCTTTTATTAAATGCCTCTTGCAGTAAACAATTAAACAGCACCAGCAATTCCTTTACTCCAGCTGTCATTGTGATGATGAGAATGCTTGGGCAACTGACATGTAATTTCAGTGCCATCCAACTGTAAATAAATTGTGAAGCATTTCTGCATGTCATATAGTCATCTCCATGTAGGCACATATGCAGATTGTGTGAGCTTTGCCCCTAATATAATATAGTTTCAGCCAGACAAAGAAGAATGTGGGGAAAAAAATAGTTGTGAGAAGTTTGCAGTTACATTTCAGGGTTTCTTTTGGGGGCAGTAATAACACTTAAAGTCTTGAGTGTCAAAGTGAGAATAAAAAAGCTGATTCCCAGCATCAAGGCAGGGTGGTTTGCCTTTCCCCACCCCCATTTCCTTGAACTCACACTTCCTTGGACAAGGAAGACAGATTGAAAACTTTGTCATATACAGGTGCAAAACTACAGGTACAAGCAAAAATTTTTTGTATTAATTTCAAACATTCAGTCAAAGTTGCCTATTAATTTTGCATGAGGATTTGTTGAAGGAACATTGCCTTTGTTCCTTCTTCAGTCATTAACATTCTGTATGTCAGTTAGAATTACAGGGTTTGAAACAATTGTTTGATTTCTATCACATATGATTGTTACACAGCTACAACTCTAGGCTTTTCTGATCTCCAAGTAGTTGCCTACTTAAGAGATTCTGGTTGATTGGGAATGACCTTCCCCCTGAAGTCTAGAAGTTAAATTTAAAATCCCAAATAAATAGAAGTCTAGGAAATGAAAGGTTATTCACAGGACGTGAGGCAGTCACATTCAGACTTTGTGTTCCTATTAGAAATATTTCAAGCACACTTTTTAAATATGCGTTATCCTTATATACACTTGGAAACCATGCCTTGAAAAGGCTGAGAAAATGGGATATTCATTGGCATTCACTTCATTAGCAATGTAAATCACTTTAAATAGCATATTTTGGCAGTGTCCCTTGAAAAATGCTGCTCATTAGCTGAGAAAGAGGCAACACTCTAGGACGCACTGCACACTATCAAATTTTTAGGCTGTCCTTCACAGTATTCACCTTGACGGGGCTCCCTGCTGCAACATGTGACGAGTTAGGTGCCCATAAAAAGGCTTGTGACTAAGCAGGGGAAGGCCTGACTCAGAAGCAAAATTTCAAGAAGAAGTGAGAGCCAAGAGAGCCAAAGCTGTCCTTGGAGGAAGTGATGCTGAGCCACATGACTTTTTCTAGGTGAGAGAGAACCATTTCCACTACTGAGGATTCAGGGCTGAGAACATCATCTGGTGCCTAAACAAAGCCAGGCCTTCATTTTTGGCTGGGAACTAGGGATTTTTGCCAGATAAATTAATAAATAGTCATCTAGGATTTAAAGGACTGAACCTCAAATACCCACTTAAACTGGGCAGTGATGTGACACAGATGTCATGAGTACCTCTATCACGAGAATATTGCATAGGGAGACTTTTCTTTACACTTCTGTTTAAAAGTGCTCCAGTGTGTTTTTCTCACAGCCTGCTGGATGAGATATCTTCCAAGCAGGTGGAATTAAGCACAGCCTGGATTAAAATTTCAGTGCAAAGGAAGCATAGAATCTTCATCTGTCCCAAGCGTGCAACCACATTGCAGATCTTCCAGGGCTTTAGACTGAATTGGACATACAGCCCAGCTGTTTAGCCACAGTTCATATTGGATATGGGTTCTTCCATCAGCAGGAATTCCTTCCTTCAGAAAGTAGGTGGAGGAGCAGAGTATACCAGGTACCTGTCTAAGAGCTGATGGGCTCATGGTTGAGTAGCAGGGCTGCTGGAAATATCCAATTCTGTGTAGGACCTGCACGCCTCCTGTAATCCCCTAGGGCACCTAGATTCATCTTCCTCAGTCACAGCTCAGAAGCCAAAATTAATTTTAACACATTCTTTTTCTTCTGCTTAAATCATTGCCAGTTGATTACATTTTATCCTTGTGCATTTTTTATATGATCTCCGATCAACCATTGCCAGCTATGTGTGCTGCAGCATCTCTTAGTGGATGCCAGACTCTTCAGTACTGAGATGGTTTTTGCATGTCCCATTTTCTGTGTCAAGAACACATTTTGTTATAATGATGCTGGAAATCCTATATTCAAAATGACAGTTGTCAAAAAACCAAGCTTTTTTTCTGATTCAGTTGCTTTAATTAACCATATAAATGGAAAATAATTACTTCATCAGGCATGCAAAGATTTTACCCTCCTTGGCTATGTAAGACAATACTCTGATCAAGGCCTGTTGTAGTCTGTGTTTTATTATGACATACCTGAGCCAACCATTGCTGGTCACTTTTTATTCATGACAATTTACAGATTTCAACTAATAGTAAGCTGCATCCTCACTGTTTGTTTGTTTTGTTGTCTTGCTGTGGTTTTTTTTTCTTCTATTTTTAATCTTTTTTATGACTAGTCCTTGGTAATTTTCTGATCATTTATGATTTGCTGGATTTCTACATCACCTCTTTATGTTTTTTGGTCAGGGGCTGTGTATGCTGCATGAGCAGGCTCTCCATGGAAGGTTTTAATAACTCTAAATATGCAGTGTTAAAGTTCGATTGCTGTGTGTTATCACATTGAGACCCCTGAAATTATAAACCCCAACATTTTCTTCAAGATGTATGTGTGTTATCACATTGTTGACATTTGAGACCCCTGAAACTATAAACCCCAACATTTTCTGTAAGATATATCAAATTCAGGTACAGAGTTTATTTCTCTTCAGTTGCTGTTTTGCTGAATGCCTCTGGATGAAAGCGCTTCTTTCAATAGCCCTCATTTAACTAGTCCTCAAAATAAAGCAAACTGCAGGGGAGAAGAAAGGAGACACCTTTCATTTCTGTCCCTGACTGGTTTGGTTCTTTCTTTTCACTGTGTGACTAGCAAGTATATGGCTATCTCATGAGTTTGCAGTGCTCAGTTCATCAGTCTCCACTTCCCAAAGTTTTTAGGGACCAAAGCCTGGGGTGGCATGTTTGTAGAAAAGCTCTAAATTCTTTAGGGACAAGTTCTTTTGAAAATGAAATAGTGATTTGTCAGGCTTTGTGTTTCTTGCTCCCTTATGCATCTGAGCTGTAGCTATTTATCTTCCAGGAGCATCTTCTAAGTCTTGAGGAAAAATTAGCACTTATATGATGCTTTATGGTGTGGATTCTTAAATAACATGTTCTAATTCCCATCTATTTTCTGCAGCCTCGATTTTTGTCATCATTCCTACACAAATCAGCTTTCCTCTCTCACATGTCATATTTTTCTTCAAGTTTTTTCCACCATCACAATAAAGCAATTTGTTCAGTATGTTGTGATATATAAACACAAAGTTCCCACTGATAGTATTTATGACTCATTTTATTCAGTTCTCCCTGATGTTTTTTTAAACACATCTTTTCTACAAATAATTAAATTCTATAGAAATTTCTGTTCATTATGTACCCACAGGAAGTTGGCATTTGCCCTTTTTAGTATGAATGGGTAAGGTTGTGCAAATCTTTCTTGAAATCTCTGTTTCCTCATCGTACTTGTATAGTCTTCCATCATCATACCAGAGAAACAAAAAAAGCATAACAAAGTTAGATGTCAAAGTTAGATAGTTATTTACTAGAAAACAAAAATTGTTAACAAAATTACTTCTTTTTTTTTTTTTTAATCATGAAGTTACTTTTGAATTTCCTTGAATTTTCTTTGTGTCTCTTTCCAGAATTTTTACTGATTTACTACCAGTAGAACTGATGTCATCAAGCCATCTAACATGGCTTTAACTTTCTGACACTTTCTGGTGCCTGTTTTCAGTCCACATGAAACTAAAAGGACCACTGCAGGTCATAACACAGTTTTAAAGCTGACTGAGGAAGTCCACACAAGAAGTCAAAGAGCTACACTTATGGATTTTTATTCCTTAGACGCAATCTGAGTAATATCACTTTTTTGTGCACATAATTTTGAATTGTGTGAGAATTGTGTACCTTAGGAAGGACAGCATCCAAATAATTCTAATTGAGACACTTGTCCTGGAAATATTGAAAAAGGTCATCATCCATTTTTTCTTATACAGTAATTTGTCATGTCACGAAACCATTTACAGTTAATGACAACCAGACTAATTGAATAGTGAAAGGAGAACTAGCAAATGTTACTCCTACCTTGAAAAGGACAAGGAGGAGCATCCTGGGAACTTCAGGTCCATCCTTGATGCCTAGGGATCGTGATGGAGCAGCTAATTCTGCAAACAACTGCCAGGGTGTTCTAGGTTAAAAGGTAAGATGTGCCCAAGTAGGTGTTCCATCACCATCTTCATGGGCTGTTGAAACTGGGTGGGGCAGTGTTTCTCTTATCTTCTGTTAATGGCCCCATCAATGCTGTGCTGCATGACTCATAGATAACTCCCTCTGGAAGCCATCTCTGTTCAATGGGCCATTAAGGACCCATTGCATGGCTCATAGAATGATGTCATCCCATTGTGAGATGCTCCTCCCAAGGGGAGGAGCCAAGCATTCCCACCTGGATATAATCCAGGATCTGGGACAGCACGGGAGCAGTTACCCACTGGACTCCCAGAGGACAGGAGCTACCACACCTTTCTACAGGATCACTGCTTCAACAAGGCCACTTCATCAGGATTGCTACCATCACTCTAACAGGATGCCAGGTTTTATTATGACTCTGTCAGTGGGTTTTTTTGTACTATTGCATTTACTTTATTTTATTTATTTTACTTTATTTTACTTCTTTCTTTTTCTCCTATTAAATTGTATTTCTGACTTGGAGCCTCTCACTGGTTTTCCTTTGTTCAAACCAGTACTCAGGCACAGGTAGGACGATAAAGTTTTCAGGAGTAATTAACAAGGAATCACAAATGGCACATCATGCTTGACCAACCCAATAAACAGCAAAGGAATGAACGACTTGGGGAGAGCAATGGCTACTGCCTACCTGGATGCCCAGAGTACCAGCATGGAGTGAACACATACATTTTCACAATGGTTTATCACAATAAACTCTTAACAGTGGCTTCAACATTTACAAAACAAAGTTACAGTTCTTCAGAGTCAGATTAAAAGTAAGAATGCAATTGGAATATTTTTTACAGAGGAAAAGGACACCTAACTTCTCAATTCCATTTCTGAACATGTTGTGATGGTTCTTATACAGTCCTAAAAAAACACATAGGATTAGTAGTTTTCAGGAAAATTCCAAGTCAAGAAAATACCACTAACTTTATTTCAAACTATTCACCAGAATTTTAATTATTAGTTGAATATGCTACCTCAGTAAAAATTGCATCTCTGTCTCACCCAGCAAGAAACTCAAGATAAAATTAAGTCTAAAGTAGGGTCTAAGTGAAGTTAAAATAGGATTTCAGCATCAGAAGTAAAATGCCTGAAACCTATTTGATAAATTCTTTCCTTACCAGAATTAATGAAGAATTATGGTATAGATATTGTGCAGTATTATTTGTAGTAAACTTGCTCTTCTTCTTAGAAAAGTGAAAAGAGATCAGAAAAAGGGGAAACTCTGCTTCCACAATCTTTTTTGGAGACTTTGTCTTTTGGGGCCTTTTTTCTTCTGTGTTTTTCTTCTCAGGATTGTTTTTTTCACTGAACATAAACTAGTGTTTTGCAAGCTCTGCACTTTTCTTGTGTGTATTCTTTACATACAACATATATAGGACAATGCAATCCATCATTCTGACAGAAATTAGAGAAGATACATTTTCTTCAGTGTGTGTGATATTTTTTCTTTTGTTCATGTCCTTGTCTGTCAGCTAAACTACAATAAAATCATGTACAAAGCAGTCATGAAAATAGAAGGGTTGCATTCATTGTTAGGATTGTCCTGTCTGCTGAAATGTCTATTCCTTTTTAGGAATATACATAAGAAACCCAAAGCTCCTGTCCTAGTACAATCTAAAAATATAATTTGCTTTTAATGGTTTGATGGTTTTAGTGATACAAATAGTATTTTATATATGTCTGTTTACTTGGTTTTAAATACGGGTAAAAGACTCCAAAACTTATAAGCATTGAAAAAACATGGGTTTAAGCTTTAATTGCACAATATTTTATTTCAGTCACATTTCATGTGTGTCTCTTTATTTCTAAGTCTTTCCAGGTTCTCTATTTCCAAAGATTTATCTTCTGGTCATGTTTTTGTGGTGTTTGTTTGTTTGTTTAGAGGTTTTTCAGTTTTTGGTTTTGGGGGAGGAGGGGTTTGGGGGGCTGCAAAATCTTTTCACTTCTTTGACTGTAATTTACCTTTGTTCCCTATTCAGGCAAGACAATTTTTAATGTTTGTGCATATCCCTTTGTTGAAGAGCACAGAACAGGGCAAACTGCTCGTTGCAGAAGTTTCCAGTGTTTTTCGGTGCACACAGGTACCCTGTAATCCTGGGCAAGGCACCCTGAAACTGCAGAATCCAGCACTGCAGGGTGGGTTCCGGAGTGCCAGGGACCTGCTGTCTTCAGGCATACATAAGTCTCAAAGAAAACACAGCAGAACCTGGCAGCTCTTGGGCTCATGAGCAGAGGAAGGATTTCACTTGAAGGAGGGATGAATGTGTGCCCACAAACCTTGCTTGCTAGCTAAATCAGCATATAGGCAGGCTAATGGGGTCGCGATGTTTTTCCCTGTCTGTGCTCTGTTTACTAGATTTGTGTTTGTTCCCCATTTGCTCTCACTCTGTGTCCCATTGTGGAGCTAAACTGCAGGCAGGGGGAAACGGCCTGGGGAGCCCCTCCTTGGGAACATGTTTACAGCTCTGGTGGAAGTCATTTGGTGTCAGTGTTATTATGAGTACTAATGCCCTCTCCCCCCTGTTGTTTTTATTACATCTCTCCCTGCCAACAGCTTCGAGAAGCTTTAGGAATTTATCATATAAGAGAATTAGGATGAATCAGAGCCAAGCATGTGTCAGGGGGGAGTGGAAAGGAGGGACAAGGAAAGTTACTGCAAAGGTTGATATAACATAAAGATTTTTTCAGTTTGTTTTCATTATTACAGAGATGAGATTTTTTTAATGACCAGGGACTTTGTAGAAGAATGATGTACAAATACCTACAACAAAACCCTATTCCGTGTTTTTTTGTTTTGGTGCTGCCAAATATTTTTCTAAAAGTCGCATGAACTGTCTATGGTGAAGACATGAACTCTCAGCTGATGTTAAGATTCTCTGAAGATATTCCTATAACTTTGATTTAGCCACACCTAGGATTTTTTGCTTAAAGTAGAGCAAAAATTTATAATTTAATAACTAGTGCTTTTTATCCGGAAGTGCTCAGAAGCAGGAACAATTTTAGAGCAAGTGCTTAAAGAGATTCAGGCTAAACCCATATTTTTTTTACATATCAGATGATCTGGCTCAAGAAAGATGAGCTAAAATAGTAACAGTATTGAGGACTAGGTCTGGCTTGGTAATTACTTCTATTTTCCTCTAAGAATTTACAAGTCATGTATCCTCCCCATGCCCTGCAGTGATGGACATTAATAAAAAAGCTCTGGAGACATGTGGCAGCTTTCACAATACAATCCAGCCCTCAAATCTGCCACCCAAATAGTCTTTTCCTGAGCATCTGGTTCATCCATAAGATTAACAAAATAGTAAAATATGTTTGAACAACTGACTCCCTGGAATTTTACAACTCCAATATCGAGCCTTTGCATTTTTCATCCCTGCAGCCTATGAAGTATTGATTTTTTTTTGTATATTTAAAAAAAATATTAATGGTAAAAAGGCTCTGGGGTAGTTAACAATTTTTAATCCAAATCCTGTATGCACCTGCCTTTGATATTGTACTAAGAGTCAGCAGAACAAAACCTGCAACACTGCAAATATATTTTAGCATGTAGAACGACACATCTGGGACAGCACACACCACTGTAAAGTATCAAATGCTGCAAGACTCCCAAAAAGCAGTACTTGCAAAACTAGAAATAGAAATAGGCTAAGATCATTAAGCAGCAAAATTCTCCTAGAATAGTTATGCAGGTAGGAAAACATTACTTTTTTGCTCATTGGGCACTTATTCCTTAGTTTATTGTATTTTTTCAAGCACATTCATTAAGCTTTTAGTAGCATTTCTGGGAATTGGTTGGTTTTTGTTTTGTCTCTGAATTGATAATTGCTCTTATAAGAGGAAAAAAAATCAAAATATGGTCCTTTTTTTTTTGCCATTTCTAAAATTAAATCATTCTTAATCACTCTTAAATCTTACTGTGTGCTTTGACCTTGCAGGTATGACCCTTTCCTGGTGACACATACAACACACAAGGAATGTTCAGTTATTAGGTGGTGAAACATGGCATTGAAAAACAACCTTCGTACTAGAGGTTGTGCTATGTATTTAATCCATGCATAATCCAGCTAGGATTAGCACTTTTTCTAATTAATTGAAATTAAATGCACAGATGTAAGAAAAGATTCATGCTGCTTAAACACATGGTAACACAGATAGGACCACAGACCGAGAAAAGCATACAGATTACTGATTACCTTCAATTTTAGAAGGTCATGATGCACTATGCTCTCCTGCTCTACGATTGTCCATACTAAGTGGGAGTGAAAACTGGTGTGTTTTAACTTCCCCAAAGTGCCGTGCAAGGAACACCAGTCCCCTGGCAGCTGCAGCATTCTGCTGTGAGGAAAATCCTCAACAGAAATGAGACATGGCCAGGTATACAATAATTTTTTTAGAGACTGCTCAGTGTAGCCATGGGGATATACCTATGGTAACAGCAGCAAGTTTGTTGATCCTGCAGTCACTTCGGAGGACTATGAGAATAACTGTCCATTTGTGCCTCCCATATTCTCTGGTAGCTACAGTGAGACTATTATGCCCTCCAAGGAGAGAATCTGCATGCCTGACCATCTCCTCATTTCCAGAAATATTTTCAGTAAGCCACTAATAGCATGTCATATACAAGCAAAGTCACCTAACATTCAAACCTTAAAAAATAAAATAAGACTCTGTGTTACTATGAGGTTTACAAAAATAGATAACTCCTCTATCTATAATCTGTGACCAGCTCTGCACATTCTCAGGAAGATTATTCAGTTGTGTTTCAAACTGCTTGGAGTATTCAGTGTATGGTGGGTGTATCAACTCTGGCCTGCTCCAGCTGCTCTGAGACTTACCAGCCTGCCTGCTTGTACACTATACTTGAGCTGTAGATGTGTTACTACATTCACTTGGCTAACTGCTCCACTGGGAATTTTATGAAATCAAACAGGAAACCCCTTTCAGTGGAGTTTAGCTTGTCCTTGTGAAGAGTCAAAGGGACTCAAGTGGATGTACTGAATGAACCAAGTCAGTCCCACTGACTCAGATTTCCATGGACATATAGTGGCTCATCCCAGGTTGTGTCCAGACCAAGAAATAGTTTATCCATTCATATCCAGACTAAGAAATATTTTATCTCATGCATTTCACAAAACAACATTTTTCAGAAGGGTTCTACATTGAGTGTATTTAACACAACTATCCAGCCTTTGTAACAGACAGCACTCAGAGATATTGCTATCTCTGTTTTCCAAAAGTCTCTGTTTTGTCTGCAATGCCTTGTTCCTGATTTTATTCTTTCCTACGGGTAAAGTTTCACTGTGATTCTGCATTTGAGGCAAACCTGCAAGCAAGGTTATAAAGCAATAATGGATCTGCAACCGAGCAGTAACGGAAGAGCCTCTTAGCTCCAGACTACTAAAGCAATGGAGGAAACTCTCTTCCTGTATTTCATTTGTCTTTACTGACAAAATCTGTGTTGTTTCACTTATACTACAGCAACCAAATGTTTTTGAACCCTTGAAAATCTACTCTGTTTAGTACAGACCTGTAGGTGTCTTGATCTAGTCTCCTGCTTCAAGACAAGATCAGCTATTCATTCCTGAAGCAGTTCTTTCAGAGGTTTATTTTAACAGGGTCTTTAAAAATCCATATGGAGACAGGGTTTCCCCAGCCTGTCTGCCAAGATGTCATTTTCCAGTGTACCTAACTCACTCTGCTCTTTCATAATTTGCAACCTGAACTTTCCTTGGTTAATTGCCTTATTGACAACTAAAGTACTGTTCTATTCACAGAAAAGGCCCATATGTCCCTTAGTTTAAACTTTGTTTAATAATCTCTTCTCCTCTCTAATTACTCCAGCATCTTCTATCTTGTCTTGCAGATAAATCTGTAAAATCTTTTACTATTCTTTTGTAGAATTATGGTCCCTATGCAGGCAATGTATAGTCAGTGTAAACAGACAATTTTGTGTTAATATGTCCACATCAATATTTTCTCCTAACATATCTGAAGGACCAATTATTGCAGTTCTCTTTGCAATCCTTGCTTGCTCTTTCTGCCCTTGAGCCAACATTTTCTCTTAGCCAACAATTTCTAAGGGGTGTGTTCTGTGGTGAATTCTGTGGTGAATTTGGTATCATTCACAACAGATGCAAAATATATGACAAGAGACTGAATACATGTTCACGACTCTTGTGTCCAGTGGAAGTCAATGCACAGGTCAGACAGTTTTCTGGGAGAGCTGGAGGAACTGAAAGGTATCAGTAATGTATTGATTTTACAGTGTAGTTAATCAATAGGCAATCTATTACCCAGTTCAGAGAAATTTGGATATCACCTGATCCTTTGGTTGTTTTTTAAATTTTTATGAAAGTTCCAGGGGTTTTTTCCATCTGATTCTCAGCATAAGACTCCCATGTGATTGTCAGTGGGTTAAACCTGATAAAATAAAAATAGAAACAAAAAACACCAATGAAAAAGAAGTGAGGCAGGGGGGTTCCCTGC
>VWYP01016560.1:0-12137 GCA_013400435.1 Pycnonotus jocosus
AAATATTAACAGTTATATTTATTACTTTCTTTATAAATTCTTAATCAGGTTTTCAAATTAAGTTTCAGTTGTATGTATATTTTTTGACAAAACTGAACACACAGGTAAATAAGGACCACCTCCAGCTCCCCAAATCAATATAAATGCTATATAGGAGAAAATATTAACAGTTATATTTATTACTTTCTTTATAAATTCTTAATCAGGTTTTCAAATTAAGTTTCAGTTGTATGTATATTTTTTGACAAAACTGAACACACAGGTAAATAAGGACCACCTCCAGCTCCCCAAATCAATATAAATGCTATACAGGAGACAATTTACTGAATTTTTTATTATGTTTCATTCTGTAAAACTAGGTAGATGTTTCAGTATTTTCAGAACAAAAATGGAGACAATATTTCATTGAAAACACCCATCTACAAAGGAAAGATAAACCTAAAAGAAAGTTAAAACCAAAGCCAGCTAACCAAATTAGACTTGGATTAAATGCTCATACTAAATCCAACAAAAAAAAAAATCATTTTTAATTCAGCACAGCCTAATAATTTTCCTCAGGCTTGTTATTTCAGCAGCAAACTGAAAAACATTCCTTTATCCAACTATTGTTGTTACTAGAAAGATTGAGTTATGGCCAAGGAAGCATCAAAAGGGAATATTTTCAGTGCTGAGCACTGGAGCTGGAGCTTGGCAGAGCCGTCAGACAACTCTTGCTGTTCTAATCAGGAAGAAATGTGCTCCATCCCTGTGCCAAGAATACACAAGCAGCTGAATATTCCATTGTTTGTATTTACTTATTTTCCAGGTATTCATGTGTCTCTAACTACCCTTAAAAATCAGGAGGAAAAAGACATTAGATTATTTGTATTGCCACTAGCTAGAAAATGATGGATTCCCCTAGCATGGCTGGAGGGGTTTTATGGGATTTGCTTTTATTTTATTTTTTTTTTAATCTTCCCTTCATTAATATTTAAGTCTAGACTTAGGGAAGTGAAAATGAATACATAACAAACAACAACCCAAGTTACTCTTTGTAGGCCTGGTTTGAAATTCAGAGCACTGGTAGCTGGTGAAAATATCAAATGGGGAATATCTATTTTGTGGGACATGTTTTTACTGCACCTTAGCAAGAACCCAATAACAGTTCCTAATGCAGTGTTGAGCTGCCTCATCCACTGATTACTGTAAATTGGCAAAACCTCATCCTACTAACAGAGCACTGCCAGATTACTCAAATGGATAACATGGATCACTGCTCAGTAATTTATTTTGCAGAACCTCATAACTAAATCCTGTTTCCCTCTTAGAGAGAAAAATAAATCTCTGTTGATGTAAACCAAACTTGGCTTTGTTTCGTGCCTGGTTTCAGGAGAGCTTAACTAAAATTATTCTTCTGGCTTGGTGGATGATAGAATCAGGGGAAAAAAAATAAAGAGGAAAAACTTTTTCATGTAATTAAAAAACCACCCAAAGCCTCCAACCCTGAAATGCTTAATTAAACAGTTCTAGAGAGAAGTGGCCAGAGGCAGAATTTGGCATGGAAAATGCATTGAAGAAACCGTTCTAAAGGATCCAGTGAAAATGTGTTTTGATTTGATTAAGTTATAAGTTTTCTATTAAAAAAAAAAAAAAAAGAAAAAGAAAAAAACATTTTTCAAAGCAGTAAACCCAGTAAGTTCCTGCAGGATTATTAATGTCAGAAAAAAAAATTCTAAAAGTAGCATAATACGGCCTGAAAAATGAAGGTCCAGTTCTGAATTTCACAGCCACCAGTTTACTCAAAAAATAACTTATAGTTAATAAATAGCAGCTTATTTGTTAAACAACTAACAGCTTACTCAGTGCTCTTCTTGCCAGTCCCAATCAACTCATTTTTCAGTGGCTTGAGGTTTGCTTTTAGACTGATTTGTAGGGTTATTCCAAGGGTCAGGTGTTGCTCCAAGAGTGGGAAAAATAAGCAGAGTCTGCAATCTCTGTAATTCTATGTGCATCTGTCCCCAGGTTTTGACAGGGGTTGGTGTTTTGAGCCAAGGTGATCAATTACCATAATATTACCATTCTTCTATAATGCCAATATTTTCCTTGATTTCCAGCTCTGGAAATCCAGTGATTGCTTAAGAAATGGTTTCCTACAAACAAGTTAACAAACAAAGAAATTGTTCCTCCCAGAATAAAAGCTACTATTTCAAAAATAATCTACTTCTAAAGCATTAAGTGCAATAGGGGCTGATTCAAGATGTTAATTATTTACAGTTGGAAAAATGGAATAACTAAAAAACCAATGTAAATTAAAATCTTGTGACATACTTGCATATAATTAGGGGTTTATGAGCTCCTATTTCAGCTTGATGAAAAGGTTGTGGAATGAGCAGACTTGAGCAAGTACAATTTTTATGCAAATAACTAGAGGAAAGCAAGGAAAGCTCACAATCTGACCATCTCTGCTTATTTTAAAGCTGATAACTCAGTGAATTATAAACCCAGTTTTCATTCTAAAACCAAAAGTATTTTCACTGGGGACAATTTCCAGATAGGTTTCACACTTTTAGCCCCCAGACATCTCCACTGTAAAATACTCAATTAAATGCTGCCACTTCGACTGTTAATACTGACCTAATAACTTATTTTCCCATAGTCATGTTGTTTAAACTGAAATGCTTTGGAACAAAATTTGCATGCAATTTCTCTAGAAATATAATATTTTAAAGTAGTGGTTTTGATCCTTGTTAGTAAGAAAGTGTTACAATGGATAAAAAGTTTTCTCTCCAGAGAACATCTCCATAATGAAAATAAATAGTACTCAAATGTGCATAAAGTGAATATGTTGATAAGGCAAAACAAGGTATTTCTCTTGTACTCACTTTTCAGTATAGAAAAACTGCATCCCTGCATGCAAATACTGACCTACAACGCCTGCACGCCCATGGCTTTTCCTACATGATCAAGGTAGAGATTATTGTCATTTAAAAGGTGGCCATGCAACATATCAGAGATTACTTCTAATTTTATTTTTTTTTAATTTGAAAGGATTTTCAGTCCAATCTAAAATCAATGAATGTCTGCAGCATATCTTTTGTATTCATTGGGCTTTGCAGTATGATTTTAACCTGCAGAAGCTGAGTCAAGGGATGAGCGAGGCAAAGGGTCCCTCAATGTGTCCCTACTCAGCTGGAGGGATGAAGAGAAAGGGCTTTTTCAAGTTTTAAGTGTTTAATCCAGAACCTGTTCCCAAAGGAATACAGTTGTCATAAGAATCCTGAGGAAATGTGTTCATTCTATGCTCTGACTTTGAAAAAATATCTGGTTGATTGACCACACAAGCAGTGCAGGAATTCGGGTTCTGATGGCTGCCATTTGTGCCAACAGCATTTTGGGATTCCCTTTCTGTTCCAGGGGTTAGGCAAGCAGAGCTGCAAACCAAAACCCAGCAACACTCTGGGGTTGTTTCTCTCTGCTGGTACATTCCACTCTCTCCATCATCTCCAGCTGCTCTTCCTGCCATGGCATGTGATGAGAAAATGGCTTGGAACAGCACAGAGCCATGGAGAGCGGGTGATGGGGAATGTCAAAGCAGAGACAAGGGCAATTTCTCATCTGCCCTGAGGGTCCAGTGTCCCAGAGGAGTTATCTGTGCTAGATTTGCTCCTTTTCCGTGTGATGCCACTTGAAGGATTAATACAGCAGCCTGGTGGGGATGATTATTGCTGTGCCAGCGATACCCAGATCTGTATCACCCTCTCTCAGAACAGAAATTCATCCCTGAGCAGTGATGCTGTCAGGTTGGAGCAGCAGGCTGGGACTTGGCTCATCACAAATTGCAAACACAAGAAGGACCCACAGGCTGCCTTTGCCACTGTATCACCCTGCAATCACTTTAGAAGATGAGATAGTTTGAACACTTTTCCCTTGTTCCAGGCTTAGAATGAAGCAGCAACCTCCTCCTGCCCCATTTAGGTGCTAAGAACCCTGAAGAAGGTGTGAAATCTAAACCAGATGATAGTCTGCCAAATTGATGCTCAGTTTGAACATTATATTCACTGAAATTACATAAGGATGAATCAAGTGAACAATACTAGGCACAATCCATGTGAAGCAACTTTCTCCAAAACAAGGAAAAAACCAAAAATGGGGCCCTGATTCATAGAGGCCGAGCTTGTGTTGTTCAGTAATTCAAGAAGGGACACACAACTTTTAGGCCCCCCTTCCTGGTTTGGTATCTTGATCTCAAGAGGTGCTTCCAGGTCGTGCAAGAAATCTGAAGTAAAACAAAATCTTGGATATACTATGCCATGTAACTACCCAGAGATAGCTCTATTTCCTCTCCTGGAAAAAAAATAATCAATGTGCTAGAGCATAATACAATGTATTTCAAGGAGTTTCACTCTTCTGCAACTACTGTTAATTCTGATTTAACAAGGGTAGAAAAGTATGTTTTCTGGGCCTCATTAAAACATAGAAAGAAAATGGTCCTTAGTGCAGGAGTTCCTTGTGATCCATCTCTGAATCCAGTGCAGATTTATGGGAACAAATGGCTTGGAACACCCAGGTACTGATTTTTACTCTACTTCAAAATAAATACCTTTAAATTAAAGAGGATTTCTCAGCTGAAATGGAACAGACAACCATGAAGGGGTGGAGTCACCATTCCTGGAAGGATTTAAAAGCCTTGTGAATATGGCATTTGGGGACATGGTTTGATGGTGGACTTGGGAATGCTGGCTTAATGACCTCAGAGCTCTTTTCCCATTTAAATGATTCTATGACATCCCAGAGTTCACATTGCAATGCCCACCTTCACCCCTCAGAGCCCCCTGCAGCCCTGGCTGCTGATTCCACTCACTGGTACCAGCTCCTAATTTGAATTTCAGTGCCATTACCTTTGACTGAAAAATGCCAATGCCCCTTTTTAAAATATTTCTCAAGAGTCTGTTCACCTTCTGAAACCTTACAGCTGGAGATCTGCTAGTGTGATTTGTGAATAATTACATGAGCATTCCTGAGGTTTTAATTTTCTTCTCTTTTCCTTTTCACTTTTCCTTCTTTATCACTCCCTGCAGTAAAGGATGAGTAAGACTGGTGGCAAACCAGGCTTTCAGAGCATGCCTGGCACACAGATAATGTGATTCTCATTGATATTGGATGGAAGAAGCCAGAGAGCCAGGTGTGCCCTGGGACCCAGAGAGGATATGTGAGGAAAAAAGAGCGAGCTGTCAGAAAAGTGAGTGTGGGACTCGCAGGACACGATGCACATCGTCAGGACTCTGCAGTGTGTGAGAGCACTGAACCCGTGGATGCCCTCATGGTTACAAATAGAGATGCTTTTCTCCCAAAACGTGCTCCACTTTGTTCTGCTTTCCTACCCGACAGTTTGTTGAGCTGGCTTAAAACTTGAGAGCTCGGCAATTTCTCCCCAGTTCCTTTCCCCAGTCCCACCTTTCCTGCTCCTGCTCTCTTTATCTCTACCCTGAAAAACGTTAGCAACGATAACTAAACTTTTAATTTTTTTTTTTTCTATACCTGAATAACCTCTTGTGTGCAGGATATTTTCTGCTTTAGGGCACAATCTGTTGCAGCACTGCTATAAGAGCTGCTGAGGCACCTATTGTCATTCTCTCTGCCTCGGCAACACGGCGTTCTGTCGTGTTCCTCATCTGTGAACCCGGTGATTTATTGATAATGCTAATCTTGCTTGAAAGTTATAGAGCTTGTAAGTCAGATGTGTTTAAGGGGAGAAATGGAGATTCCTACTCCCCAACTTTTAATGTTTGCATGTCACAATAATCGAGTGTTTCAGCCAGCATTGGAGGAGCTTAGGGTGTATCACAAGCATGAATAGAGCCTCTCCACGGTACCAAAAAGAGGGTTTTTTACATCCTCATTAAATGCAACAAAGAAAGTGGGTACCAGAAATGACAATACATAACTTAACCTACCTCACATCGAGCAACCACGTAGACCTGAGCCTCAAGGGGATGTTGGGCAAGTTTTACATTATCTCTGTTACAATACCTCATAATTGATTTGTGCGCCCATATTCTCTCTTGAAAACACAATTTTCTATTAAAAACAATTTGGATGGATACATTTTTATTACCTTTCCTATGTGATACTCTTCTATGGTAAAAGATGGTCCCTGCCCTGAAGTATTTTCTGTCTGATCAACTCAGACAGACAAAATAAGTTTTACAACCTCTATTTTGCAAATGGGGAGATAGGATATGGAGCCATTAAGGAGACTGCTTCTGCAAGATCCCAGAAAAAGAGGTTTTCAGGTATCATAAAGAAATTGCAAAGTCTGACCCCTTATGGAAATTGAGTTATTAGAGAGATAAATAGATAGATGTAAAATTGTCCATTTCTTCCTCTTATACCCCCTATTATACAAGGATCTGGATTTTACTGTCGTTGTGGCATTCAGCTCTTCTTCAACATGGGGAGATAATGTTTAGATGTTTTTTTCAGATGATGATCTCTGGCACAGAAAGGCTAAAGTTTAATTCTAAAACCAGATTTGAATACGCAAATGCCTCTGTAATGTCTTGAATTCAATATTCTGATGTTACTGGGATTTGCATGAGCCCTGTTCAATTTTTTCCATGCTCTAGAGATGCCTGAAGTCCCTTAAATATGTTGGCACAACATTCCCTAGGGTCTGATGCCACAAAACGATTAGAAATCCTAATTATATCAAACCCAGGGCCTTCTAAGTGTGTTCCACTGCCTGGTTTACCTGAAAGGCTCCTTAGAGGCAATTAAGCTTTTATTTTTAATTTTTTTTTTCCATCCTGAAAGATGAAGTGGAGTTTTCATCTTATCAGCAGTTTAGTGTATAATCACTTAAGATACAGATACATGTCTCACTCCAAAAATAGGTTTCACTGTCTATTCATAATGAAACTGCTTTCACAAAACTCCCTGGAGGCATCTGTTGGTGGCAAGGGCCCAGATCCCACCTAATGTCAGGCTTTCAACTGAAGTGCCCAGTTTAGGGTTCACTCATTTTTTAAAAATTTTAGTTTCCCAGGAGGTAATCTTCCATTCTTGATAGGACCAGGGGGAATAACTTTAAGCCAAAGGAGTGTAGATTTAGATTGGATATCAGGAAAAAATTCTTCCCTGTGAGGGTGATGAGGCCCTGGCATAGGCTGTCCAAAGAAGCTGTGGCTGCCCCATCCCTGGAAAAGTCCAAGGCCAGGCTGGATGGGGCTTGGAGCAACCTGGGATAGTGGAAGGTGTCTGTGCCCATGGCAGGGGATTGAAACTGAATGATCTTTATGGTCCCAGTGTCAGAAATTAATCACCAGAGAAGGGACTAAAGCCTACATCCTGGGCTTTATAATGTCCTTATCCTCAAAAACTCTGTAGTACTGCATTCATATTTCTGTGCAGTCTTATCAAAGGGCTAACTGGCAATTAAAATGGGAGGTGCCAAGAGAAAAGAACTGCCAGAAGTCACTGGCAGTTCTGGGAACCCATGTCACCTTGTCTTATACAGTGAACTTCCAAAGACTCTACTCCTGCTTAGTTCATTTTCTGTGGGTCTGTGTGATAGCCAGTGCAGCCTCACTAAGAAAAGAAGACAAAACTCTGAAATAATCAATTTATGCTTTAAAAATACTGAGATATATGTGTCTATCTGTCAAACTCAGCTCCAACCCCCTAAAAACCACTGAAGCTCCTCTCCAGCCTCCTGGCTTTTGTCTCCACTGAGCGAGGGGAGGCAGTCGGCCGGCATGAATCAAATATTCAGGACTGCGAAATTCTCTCCCATCTGTTGTGAAACCAGTGCAAGCATGAACAACTGAGAGGTGAAACAATTTTTCAACCTCCCCAGCAATCTCATAAATTATCTGCAGCTAAATAACCTAGAAAGCAGAGCAGAGTCTCCCAGCCTTAGGTAACAATTACACTATGTGAACTTTAAGAAACCTCATGCTAGCACTCAAAATTAGGAGCTTAATACGCAAATGAATTGTGAAGGCTTGGTGACAGAAGTGTTTAGAAAATGCTTTTTTGCAACACACCCAGATGTTGTTCCAAATTGTTGCTGAATGGAGAGGAGTCATGGATGTTTTCACTGGAGAAGAGGATGTGCAGACAGGCTTTACCTCCCTCTGAAATAGCCTTGGTTTTCTTGCCCATGAAAGACAAGGGAATGTTCAGGCCTTCTGCTGGACATCAAGTGCTGCATTTCAACACCAGGGCAGTTGTTTGACCTCTGAGGTTTTCCTGAAGTCAGAATGAGATTTTAATTCTTTATGCCAGTCCCTGGAAATTTTTAAAAGCTGTGTCTCCCCCGGTTCAAAATGCATCAGTATTTTATCAGGCCAAGATCAAATGCCTCATGCTTGTTGTTTAAGTTTTTTATTTCCTAGTCATCTGCTTTCCATCACCCTTCTAAGTATATATTCTTTCTTCTGATGGCCCTCAAACACTATAAATTGCTATTTTATACATATATCCACCCAACACAGTCATTCATCAATATTTTGCACTTATGAGCCTTCCACCAACACTTTTGCATAGCTCAGAGTCAGGAATTCTCAGTTAGATGGGAAGAGGGAGCTCACAAGCAGAAGGTGATGATTCCCAGGAATCCCACAGCTCCTCTGCAGAACACAGCTGGGCTGAGCATCCCATGACCCAAAGAGGCTTCCAGTGCTTGGTGCTGGATCAGCTGCCTCCATGGGGGAAGCACATGGGAGTGACAGCCTTTGTGCCCCTGTGGGCCCAGGAATGGCTGGGATGAAGCTGCCACGGATGCAGACAAATCATACCTGAGCTCCAGGTTGGCCTCCACTGGTGAAGTTCACAGGTCCAGCTGATGTGTTTAGTTTACACCTCCCGGAATTGGAGAAAGACAACTGTGAGTTTCCACATTTTACAGAGATGAAAAATATACCAGAGAGAAGCAGAGGAACTCATCAATAAGATTTAGGAATAGAATCTCAACCTCTCTGCACAGACAGGATGCCATGCTGCTATTTCTTCTGCTTTTCCCTAAGGGCTCATCTTCCTGAGGAAGCATCTGAGGCAATGTGCAGCCCACGTGCACACAAAAGCAGACAGTACCGATACACTCAGGCATCTCTGGCTCTCCAAAAGCATAAACACATCCACCAAGAAATAATTTTATTCAAGAAAATTGCATGTTTCTCTTAAAATATGTCTCCATCTTCTGAATTGCTTCGTAATTACATGAACTCCAAGTAACTGCTTTTCCTCTGGTGCCTCAAAATCCCTTCTACTCTCATTTTTCCTGGCATTTTTACTTTTTTTTCCAAGGAGTGCAGGCCTCAAGCAGGTGTCTCAGGTGTGTTCTCATGAGTACTTAATAGCAGCATACTAATCTCCTCTGGCTCTTTGATTTAATGTCTCCCAAAATAACATTGGTCTGTGTTATTTTTTTTTCTTGTTGTAATACATGGCAGGCATGTAACAATTATATTGCTTACTCTCATCCCAAATTTCTTTCAGCATTCACTTTCTCCCAAGTCTCTGCTTCACCTGCTGGCAAATAGCTCTATTCCTGATTATTACACCCAGGTGAAACAAGGAGTAATTTCACCCTTGTTTCTTAAAAATACATCTCTTCTGGTAACCACAGCAAATTGTTTTGGATTTTTTCCTTATTAGTTATTCATGAGATTCAATTTATCATGTTTATTAATTCTAACCTCTGCAGTGTATGAATAAGCAATCTCATTGCTTAATATTAGTGCCTGACCATTCTTCTCTGCAACTAATGACCTGTCATAGATATCTGGGTCTAAAAGTCATCAGGAAGCTGGAAAGTACTTAATTACTATTAAGTTAATAAAACAATGATTGAACTAATAGTGAAAAGCTGTCAGTGTTCTGCTCCCAATTAATGGGAAAATAAATTAGCAATACACCCAGAGTGACACATCAGCAATCAAAATATTTTTTGATGCAGGGGCAATTTTGAGGCTGCATTTCCCTTTGCCAAAGACTTGCATGGACACACAACACCTTGGGAAAAGCACAACTCTGCCATCCCCACTTTTTTACAGTTTGCTGGGAGAATTCTCTCACACATTTCTATTACTTTTAACTTTTCTTTGTGGAATATGTAATGGAAAGGCAGTTTTTCTAAATGTCCAGATCTCAATCTGAAGGACATGACTGTATTGAGAAACAGTATTTTGCCCCTTTGGTCCCCCAGACTTTTAAAATCCATGTCCAGCAATTAATTTCCTCCACTTTGTCTGTCCTAACCTTTAAATTAGTTGAAGTTGATATCTTAATTTTATCAGATGGATATTGGCAAGTTCTCTGAGCAGTCTCACAAGCATCTGGGTAAGAACAACAGAGTGAGTGATTAGTGTAGGATGCAGATGTGCACTGGGAGAACAGGAGATCCACCATCTGGCTTTGCTGCTGAAGATTATCCAACTGCTGCCTTTGGGGTCATTGTAACCTGAAAATCTTCCACAACTCAGTACCCAGTGATGAAATTGGTTGCAGGAAATGACACAATTCAGAGATGAGACAATATTGATAATCAGGGAGCAGTTTTAATGACTGTGACTTTAAATTGATCGTTATACAGGTTTTGGAAATTTTCTTTATATTGGCATCAATTCATGGAAAACTCTTGAATGTTCACAATAAAAAAAAAAAAAAAAAAGAAAAAAAGAAAATAAATTCATTCATAATCCAAAATAGGTCTTTCAATAGTAGCAATGTTAGGATTGGATTGAGCCTCCACCAATGTCAGTGTTTAAGACCTCAGATAAAAAAATATGCTTGAAGAGACAATCTTATCCCTGAGAGCTGGTGGTTTGAAAAAGTTTATCTCTTAGGTACAAGGAAGGAAAAATTGTCAAGCAGCTGCTAAAGGTCCCAGAACTCCTGGTTTCCCAGTTCAGAACAAATATCAAGCATCAATGTTCGAGTGAAATTCAAGCTGGACTTCCACAGCAGATTTAAAGGCTAAGAAATGACTCATTGTTATAAAAAATGCAGAAGAATAAGGAAAGTGATAAACATAGAAGATGAATTTTCAAAACCACATGGATATTACAGACCTACAGGTCTATAATTTCACATAAACAACTACACAAAGGTCTTTAATTACATAGAGACCTATTGGTCTATAACGGCATATAAATTCTGTACAATGTACACACATGTATATCTTTCCTGTAGCATAACACTAAAAGTAGGTTAGTATTTATATCCTGATGGGGTTTTGTGATTTTTAACCACATAGCCATAAATTATACACTTTGTGTACAATATAAATATATGTGTGTATATAATATAAATTGCATAAATACAGATGAACTGCTGTAGTTGTCAGATCATCGTTAGACAGTTTATGCTTTGAAGTCATTCTTTATTACTCAGTTACTGTGATTTTCTGACTTTGATTGCTATAATAACATCAAAACACAGTGCAGCTTTTAAATATATTCACTTCAGCCTTTGTTCTTAAAAGAGATCTGTTATTTATTTCTGTCTTCTGAAGAATCTCATAATCCAAGGAAGGAGTCAAATGTCAGGAATGCTACAAAATGACTGAGGATTCATGTCCATGCTGGTTTCTACATAATAAACTTGTTTGTGACTTTTTTATAGGTGCATTCTTAGACATGTTTGTGTGTGTTGGAGAAAACCAAACACTAAGTGTATGTTCCTGTATATGTATGTATACAAGTATAAGCAACATAGGGCTGTTGACAAAATACTTACAAATCAGAAAGTCTTGCTAGCATAAAAAATTATATAAAAATACCAAATATTATATAATTTTTCCAGGATTTTATGATAAATCTAGACATTATTACTCAGGTAAATATTTGTCCATTCAGTCTTGAAAGCCCTACTAACAGGGGAATTAAAGTGGTTTGGATCTAAATGGGCTGCATAGGGTTGAAACATTCAAATACCTTTTGTTTGCATCATCACAAAACTATTATTTCTTGTCAAGCTTTTTGCAACTTTTCATATTTAAATTTGTTTTGTTTGGGCATTTTTGTTTGTTTTGGTTTTGGTTTTGATTTTTGTGGTTTTGGTTGGTTTTCATTTGGGGTTTTTTTGTTTGTTTTTGCTTTGGTTTGATTGGGGTTTTTTTGTTGATTGATTGGGGGGGTTGTTTGTTTGGGGTTTTT
>VWYP01016562.1:3900-16935 GCA_013400435.1 Pycnonotus jocosus
TCTGTGATAGGAAGTTTACTTTGACAAAGTCATCAAGAAACTGGAATATGAAGACTGAGAGGCAGGAAAGAACAGAATTGAAGGTACTACTGACCCTCTTGGTACAGTGGGATGATAAGCAGAATGAAAAAAGTGTCTGCAGAAAATAAATTAACTATAGGGCATTGTCCAATTCTGTCAAATTTCTGGAGTGTGGAGGATGTATGACTTTTTGACCCTCTTTATGAGTTTCCCAGATTTACTAATTACACTTGGTATATATTTATGACTGTATTTGGAATCAACAACAACAACAACAAAAATTAAGAAAGGAAAAAAAATTTGATCTTTTTCTCCGTATGAATTTTGCACATATCACTTCTTCACGTTGATTCTAATGTGAAAATGGCATTAAGTCTATTTTTCATTCTTTTCTACAGATTTGTGGTTCAATTGTAGGATTGTAATTTCTTTCTCCTAGACCAGTGTTTCCCACTGCAAACTATTTCTTCAGCCAAATTCCATTAGTGTAAATTATAAATTATTTTAAAATATTCTCACCTGTTGTTAACACTGATTTATCTGTTAAAATCTAATGGCAAAACGTTGCTGTTTAATAAAAACATATGCAGTGTCTCAGAAAGTTACCTAGCTCCGCTTCAGAGGAATGATTGTTTGAGGTAGGACTGCTATGTATGAAAACCTGGGAAAATCAGGTAAAGACCACAGAATTTGTGCAGTGTAGCATCAACCAGTAGGTGAAAAAGGGAAACTCTGTGACTGCTTCTTGACTTTCCAGCTGTGTGAAGACACTAGAGCTGTTACTGTCTGTGTTACGTTATAAATTGGCTATTCTGGAACACACCTGAAATTTATTTAAAAAATACCATTAATGCTTTAATTTTGGATTGTACATAAAACATAACCTAGCACAAAAAACTGTAGTGGGGGAACAATGGCACAGCACCTCCTACTGTATTTATTTTTCTAACACAACATTTACAATTCACACCTCTATGGTGGTTTTTTTTTTTCTATCTGTGAAAAGCTGAACCTGAAAAACAGTGAATGTTTTTCTGGTGTTTCACATTAATGTCTCTACACTGCACAAAAGTCAAATAATTTTATTTGAAAATTTCATTGCAAGGCTCATGTAAATAAAAGATATAAGCAGTGCATGGTCTTCATCTTTTTCTGGGTCAGATAATATTATGGTAACCAAAACTATTCGGGTCTTCACCTGAGTATGTCCTATCCCCGCTCCATTTCCTCTGATGTACTTTGTCCCAAATTAAACCCATCAGGTGGGAATTGCAAGAGGAACTCTCTGGATGGTCACACAATAAATGAATTCCGCAGATGGGGGAGCTGAGATGTTTGCATTGACATCAGCCTCCAACATTTTGCAAGGCCAAAGACTCCAAACCTGTAGGTTTCCAGCTGAATTGGCTGATATTAGAACCCTTTAGATTCTATAATCTATTGTATCAGATGATAAAGTTGTTATTTAAAAGCTTCCTTAGCAATATTTAGATACTGGTTTAGGAAGAAATCTGATCATGATAATCCTAATAAAAATCAGTGCGTCCTACTTCTCGTGCCCAGCCAAGAACCTTCTCTCTATCACTCCACACAGACACATTGAATTAAAACTCTTTTTTTTTTTTGTTTCCAGGCCCACAATTTGCACTATCATGAATCCAAGTTCATGTTACCTTGCTGTTAACAAATTACTTATGTATTTTGACAAACAATTTTCCTGGAAGATTAGCCAAAAGTAATATTTTTGCAGATAGCATACATGAGAGAGATATTTTTCTTATTAATATATTAACTTTACTGAAGAGGTTGTGTATTATCTGCTGAAATCTCAGCATGGCAATTGAAAAATTGTCCTTGCAACTTGTAATCAAGGCAACATTATGCCAAAATGTGAAATTTCTTCTGTATTTTTTATATGGTGAAGAAATATTTTCCAAGATGCTCACAGAGAGAGCTATGGATTTACCTTATATGTTATTATGTTTTCCTTTCTGACAATATCTAAGTTGCTTATCCTCTTATTAGCATACTTTCTGAACAATGTGCTAAGTCCTGTTCTGTGATTAGGTAGTTGATCATCATCATTGACCTCCTGACAATAAGCCCATGGGTGAGAAGATACATTGAGAAATGTATTTGAGAATTTGAGGGGCTGCTAATTTATTTTTAATTTTTTTTCTTCTTTTTCAATAAAGAGAAAATTAGTCTAATAGAAGCAGATGAACAATGCTCTCAGGGGCTGGGTGGGATTTCGGGGATCTGCGCAGGGTCAGAAGTTGGGCACAATGATCCTCATGGGTCCCTTACAGCTTGAAGCATTCTGTGATCTGATGTTTCTATGAGATGTATTTTTAAAAATCAAAGGAAAGTTCACCTTTTCAGGGTGGTACATTCAAAAAGCAGCACATGCAGGCACCAAGGCCATCTGTCCGTCCATCCATCCATCCATCCATCCATCCATCCATCCATCCGGTGCTGGTTTGAGAATGCACTGATTGTCACCTGCCTCTGAGCACAGCCTGTGCCAAACCTGCAATATGGCTCTTTATACCTTAATCTGGAGCCCATCCCTGTCTGTGGAATAGTTTGACAGAGATCACAGGTGTGCTTGTGTGCCTGCCTGGTCAGTGATTTTTGCACCTTCCAGTCAGAAGGCTTTTGCTGCTCACTGACCCCACTCGGATCATGAGGATTTTCAGTGAGGCTTTCACAGTGAACACATGAATTCAGGATGCAGCATAAGGATAAAGAAGTGGTGGTTGCTAATCTTCATGTGTAAGGCTGAGGAGTGGAATTAGTCTGCCCTGTCCTTTAAATACAGTCTCTTGATGTAGTTCATTAACTGTATCTCTGGCTGGGGTTGCCATTTAAATGGAGAATACATTTTCAATTTCTTAAATTACATCATGCTTTCTGTGCTGCCTCCTTTGCTGGAGCATTGACTTTGCCTCCCAAACAAAAATTTTGTCTACTTTATTAGTAGTTTATTCCTGACTCAAAGTATTTAAAAGAATCCCCAAGATAAAGTGTTCTACTGTAGCTTCAATCTCCCCTCACATTTTGGCTTTTTAACACCTAAACCTCTTAGGAGAAGGACAGAACTAATGCAGAATTCCCCCAAAGGTGAGTTGTACCTTAATATTTATTTCAGTTATTCATGGTAAGAGTGCCATTTTCCTTTTGTTATGTTTCCAATACAGTAGCTTTAATATTTCAGAACTGCTGGATGAAAAAATCAATTGACATCTCATAGTGCTGTAAGTTACAGAAAAATAAAATGTGAGGCGAGAAGAAACCCAGACTGATGTTTCAGGGTTTTACCTATACCAAATTAGGAAAGTCACTGCTTCTGGGGTAAAAATAAATATCTTTCTATTTCTATCTGTGCTGAGCCAGCAGCAGAAATTTGAATACTGAAACAATGGGGTTTTGATCATGCAGATCAGACCAAGTTTCTTCTGTCTAATAAGGTATATTTATAGTCCTTAAAGATAAGAATAATATAGCACATTTATTGATGTCTTTCTAATAACCTTATCATCTGAGATGTATTTTGTTGTTTGAAACTCTGTTAGTGAATAAAATAACAAGACTCTAGAAGTCTTCTCCATGAAGTGCATATTTTTTCATATAACTATTTAGGGCCTTTACCTTTTAGATCTAAGTTAATGTGATTGTTGTGGGTAACCAGAATAATTTTTCAGTAAAAATTGGCATATCAAAGACAAGTGATACCATTTAAAAAGTTTTCAAGGAGGCAAAGCTTGTCCTTCCATTTGATGGAGCTGAACAGAGATTTAGGAGCATTCGATAGTGGGTTATACTTGATTTTCCATTTAATCAGCTTGTATTGAAAAAAAAAAAAAAGAAAAAAAGATGAGCACAAATAAATCTGAGCCATTAAAGAAGCAGCTTGCAGTCTTACCAAGAAATCAGGTTCTTTAATGCTTTTCTCAAAGGGTGATCTTACCATGAATATATACATAATTATCATCTTTCATGTACTTTATGCTGCTACAGACTCTCAAGAAAAGGGTATTTTTTTCTTTGTACAGTGCCACTATGAATGAGCTGATCTGCTTGATGTCAGCAGCTATCAGGACCTCATTCTACACCGAAAAGGAAACCTAGTTGTTTTTCCAAGGTCCTCTTCACTGCCTATTTTACCTGATGAAAGAAAGGTGTCCTTTGGGTCTCACTTTAACAGTGTGTCCTCTTGAGTAATCTCAGACTCTGTAATCTCCAACTTCAAGGTTTCCTTGCTGCCTAAAGCACTTTTATTGGTACTTAACCTAAAAGGTTCACATGGGCTGTGTAATTCCTCTGTTACTGGTTATGTACATCAAGTTACTGATATAAAAGTCTGTGGTTTCAAGTAAAATTGACAATTCTGAACAAAGTTGAAAGAAGTCAGTGTCACAATTGCTAAAAAATACTAGTTAAATTAATTGTAAATTATTACATCTTAAACATTCAAAAATTTTACCTTAATATCTATGAATATTTAATTGCATCTTGCGAATGATTATTAAGAAATTAAAGTGATACTTGCACTCTAGACTGGGTGAGAACAATCCAGTCAAAGCCACCTGAGATCTTGACAGAAAATTAGGAAATGTTCTCAAGCAACCTGGGAGAAGTGGAGTGACTGCAGGGTGTTGGTGGTGCCATCAGGAGTGCAGAGAATTTACATTTTTGATTCAGAACTAATGTAACCAAAGGAAAAAATCCCTTTAAGTTCTGTAGTGCTTAGTTTCTTGTAAAAGAGGTAAAATGGATTGGAAGACTCTGTTTAAGGGGATAATTTGTAATGATGCTTTACTGGGTATTATGATTACAAGTCTAATTAAAATACTTAAATATGGCATATGCAAATTATTAGTGAGGCTTGAGAATGTCAGATAACAATGCAACTGACTGAAATAAAGGGCACAGGATAACTACATGCTGTAAAGGGGGAAGGGAATAGGATTTAGTAGACACCCTTTTGATCTGTACATGTCAGGTTTAGGGTAAAGTTTTTCTCAGGTAGTTTTTTTTTTTTTTCTTTAAATTTCCTTCATGTCTTCAATCAGTATTTTGCTGCTGAGCTTGGCAAGCACTATCTTTATTTTAGAATTTATGACTAAATGGTGGAAATGGGAATCAGGTGGAAATGGGAAACCAGTGTTATCCTTCAAGCTTTGTACTTTCAATTTATTTTTCCTCATGTTTTTAAAAATATTTGTTTAACATGGAGTGTAGTGTTCCTGCAAAGGCTCAAAGGAGTGATATTAATTAATTACCAAGGAGGCTATCTGGGTAGTGTTCCATTCTGCCTTGGAGCAGGAAGCTCTGGAAACCTCTTGAGGAAGTGTTGAGCATAAGTGGTGTGGAAAAAAGAAAAAAAAGAAAAGATTTTGTTGTTGCTTATCTCAACTGAAATGAACTGAGGCTCTGTAATGTCTGAGATTCTTTTTTTTCCTCCAGGTCCTCTTGACATTTGGCTGTACCTGTGGAAAGAACAGTGCAGGCCTTTTAGAGGATTCATTAAAGCTTAATCCAAGGAATGCTCTCATTAAACAGAATTCTAAAGAAAGCTCCTGCCACTGATGTGACGATGTTTCTCCAGGACTGTTCATCATTCCCGGAAAACCTTGGCTCTGAAGCACTGCTGTCCTAAACACTTGGGTTCAGCTAACAATTTCAGCTGTAGCGTTCCTCAGTTCTGTTTTTGGGTTTTTTTCCCTCTTGCTGAGGGCCCTTGCTTTTCAATAGAGAAGAAGTTGCTCTTTGCTGGGAAGTGCAATGGGCTGCGTTGTTTGCTTTGTTCTCCCCTGTGCTGCATCTGGGCTGTAATTGCCTACATTCTGTTTTTGTTCAGACTTTTCATTATTCATATATTCCTTGTTTACTCTGTAATGACTCTTTTAGGGTCATCTGTGCTTCTGGGATGCATTTGCCAACACAATGAAGGTTGTTGACATTTTGTGAAAGTGTTACACACAGATTTTTGTCTTCTTTGGTTGCTAAGAAGGTTATCTGTTAATTCAGTAAATCAATGAAATAAGATATTGGATGAAGCCAGGCATGGGAATGTGAGAAGATTTCTGGGTTACTGGCATGTTACCTTTACTTCACAATTTGTAATTTTACTTTGTGGAAGGACAGGAATCTCAGCCAGGGAGATAAAATGATGACAAGTGTGTAACTGGAGGACAGTAGTATATCTTGTGATGTGGTGCTCTAGTCTATCTGAGGTTTATAGTTTTCATTGTCTTTTTAAATTTTGTTTTGTTTTGTTCAAAGAAAAGCCGTAAAAATTCATCTAAAATGAGAAAGAGAAGAAGGGGATATGAATTAGTGATGGCAATAACATATGAATTTTTCACAATATTTGTGGAACACTGTTCAAGGAGTTTTTATAAATATTACAATACTGGTAAAACTTTAGTGGAAAGTAATCCATGGGTTTTCAGAAGGCTGTGACATGGAAATATTTCCCCTCAGCCTTCTATTTGCTAGATTTTATTTCAACTTTTATCAGTGCCATTCACTATCATGTATGTACTTATGTTTAATTAAGTTTTCTGGTACCTGTGGTGGTACCTGTAGTCCTGGAAGTGTATTTGTTTTTACAGTTATCTTTCTTTTTGGGCAAAAATAGTTCCTGTCATTTTCACATTCTTAGAATATGGTGAGAATTGTAGGCCACCTACAGTAAATGCACCTTCCCCCTGTTCAAATGTGTGTTTAATAATCAGGTTACTGTCTTTGGAACAGACCAAATGCAACTGAAACAATATCTTTAAAATAGCAGCGCTGGTTTCCAAACTCATAAGAGTGAAGAACAGCTTTGCATTGTTACACAGCTACAGGGACATTATTTTCTCATTTTTCATCTAATTTTCTTCCCATCTGCAGATTAAACATCCGCCAGTTGCTATTTAAATGATGTGGGTAATATCCTGACTCTTGAAATCAAAATTCCCATTAACTCCTGTGGGACCAGGAAAGCTGTTTCTCTGTAAATCCATCTTCCCTCTTCCTATGCTCTCCCCTCCCTAATTTAGCACATTTCCCATTCCACTCTTGCTTCCTTGCAGACAGTTCATCTCCTTTCTGCCTTTGATTGATTGATTTACCTCAATCAATGTTAATTTGACTTTCTTCACACACTCAGCTGCGCTCCTTATCTATGCTTTTCACTTTCTCAACGCTGTCACTGCTCTGTGTCTGAGAAAGAAGAAGAAGGGATAAAAGAAAGCCTGAGAGAAGGAAGAGGAAAGGGCACAGTAAGGGCTGTTTCCCTTTCCCTGCCATTTGAAATGTTCTGGTTTACAAGGCTGTGTCTGGTTTAAAAAAATCAGAGGAGTTTCCTCACCTAAAAAAGCAGATTTTTCATAAAAACAACATATGTAGCCACACAAGCACACATGAAAAAGTAGAACCTTCAGAAGCAGTCATTTTGATACTATCAACCAAAGCCAGCATGAGATAAATTTCTATAATAATTGAACTTTTATAAATAATCCTTGCCTGATGTTATGTTTGATTAGCTTGCAACAGCGGAGGGATGCATTCTCAGCCTGAGAGCTGTGATCCTGCAGATTGCTTCAGCAAATGGGGAAATACAGTTTGGAGCATGGATTTGGAAACTCTCCAGTCATTTAAGTTCTGAAAACCCAACTGACACGGTGTGAATATTTCTGAGGAGCTGCGTAGATTGATCAATTAGGGACAGATGAGATCAGTCTTTCCAAACGGATACCTCAGGAATGTGTGTGATAGAATACTGCTGTGATTAAAGCATCCAGGGATATAATCACCTAACCAACTTCCAGAAATTTATCACAGATGGTTTGAAGTCAAGAGGGATTCCTTTCTTGTCTCTTTATATTCACGTCTCATTCAGATGTCTCTCAGAAGCATTAGGATATTTTAGCAAAAACTGTGTGATTAAAACCAATAAGTTTCTCTGTTTTCTGTGACTTAAAAAAAAATATGAAATTCAATGAAGCATTCAATAGACTGGCAGCATGTTACCACATTGTGTGGGATGCTTCACTTTTAAAACTCAAGGAGGAAGCTCAGTTTAGGTTTTGAAATGGAGATTGTTTCTCTGTGTAAGACTTTCACATGTCAGGTGTGAAAGCAAGGTCAGGTACATCTCCTTTTCACAGGTTATTTCTGGCATTACTGACAGAATGTGGTAATTTCTAAGAGGTCTGGAAAGTAGAGAGTTTCATGTATTTTAAGTCTTTGTATCCCTAAAATTACATCTCCCTTACACAAGGTGCTTCCCTTGTAAGATTTCTTGGGAAGGACGCAACAAATTTTATATTCTCAGAAGCAGGAAGAGAAGAAGAATTCCTTGCTGGTTGTGTACCAGCAATTTCAGTTTCTTTGTGTTCCTTGAAAAAAGTGATCAAGCTGCTATGGAATTCCAGCTTTTGCATGCATTAGCTATTACTGGTCTATATGCTGCCCGTTGTACAGCCCCACATCAAAATGTCATCTGATAAAGAGAAATAACTTGTACTACAGAGACTTTTCACCAAATTTTCTTCGTGGAGAAAGTGACATATTTGCATATATTAGCTGAAGGTTTTATAAATGTGTGGGGCAATTTGAATTCATACATTCAAGTTAAAATAGAAAGTATGAAGAAGAGTTAAGAATTGACAAAAAGGATTTGACAAAAAATAAGGGAGAAAAAATAGAAAAATCACATTATTTTTATTCAAGAATGTGAAGAGGTTTTAGTGATAAAATTGATCTGTTTTCTCCTCTCCATCCTCTTGCCTCTCCTTGCAACTCCAACCAAGGCAGTTAATTTTCCAGGACAGTTTGGAATGTACAGGACAGTACTGGCATCTAAAGATCACATGCATGGATTAACATTTGGCTAGACCTTTGAAAACATAATAAGATGAAGGTATTATCCTCTACCTTCTGGTAGCAGCTGTATAAAAGGGGAGGAAACAGAAGCTGAACCCCTAAGCTTCTTTGCAAAGGCAGGTGAGCAGAAGAGGTTCAAAACCTGGGGCAGAGCTCAGGCTCTCTGGAGGAGGGATATGGTATTTGAAAAGGACAGGATCAGCCCTGATAAACCTGAGAACTCCTCCTGCATGAGGCCTCTTCTGGCCCCCAGGGTGTGCAAAGCACATGCCCTCCTCGCTGTGAGGATGGACTCCCTCCCTGCCAGCCCTCTCCCAACCTTTTTAGCATTACTGTCTGTTCCACTGGTAGGAATCGTCCCGTCTGAACCTCATGAAATGTTAAACTAAATTAAATCCATGAGTGGCAGGTGGCAGACTGAGCTGGGGAAGGGCAGAGCAGCACAGAGCAGAAGAGATGTTCTCAGAGCTTTCGCCTGGTTGCTAAGGAAACTGTTCCTTTCCTGTGTGTTCAAAGAGTCATTCCTAGCTAGACTGGCATCGAGATATTTGCTGGCAGACATGCCATCATTTTCAAGTTATCTCCATCTGTGTTTGCTTTCTTCTAAGGGGAAAAGAAAAAAGAAGAGGGGAAGAAAGAATACTACAAAATTTACTTGGTTTTCTTGGACATGTGTTTTTTGATGGGATGTGATCTCGGTGTTGGGGAACTTTGCTGCTGCTTCAGTGGGATCTGTCTGTAGTTGCCAGTCTTTATCTGACCTCTGTTTAACCCATCTTCTTTAATACATTGCATCCTATTAAGAGAAAAAATACCTACAACATAAAGTGATGCCACATAAAATTTGAGTCTTAAGCAAGATTCCCCCTTCATGCAAGCAATGCAATCTCCCTCTGGATGCAAGGGAACTAGTCAGCAACTTGCAGTAAAACATGTGCCCACCAATTTGTGGCACACTGGAAAGCTTTTGGGGTGCCCAGACCATCAAAAATAAAGTTTTATGATGGAATTATGAGTATCTCTTGTCAGCCAACAAGGCCACTGCCACTAAGGAACTGCAGAACGAGGACTGTGTTGTTGCAGTGTCTAAACTGATGTCCTGCTCATGGTGCATTTTCTCTTTTCAGGTCAGCTCTCATTTTTCATAGTAGGGTGCCTGAGTGATATTTGCTTTCCTCTTTGCACTTATTCTTAAAAGGTCTGTTTGTCTTAATATTTGAAATGGAGGTATTAAAATAACTAGGGTTATGTATTTTGTTCTTAATACCAAAAATATAGCCTATAAATGCAGTGGTTGGCAGGGGGTGTTAGTTTTCTTAGGATTTTGTGCCTACTGCTGGATTCTCTGGGGTAAATGGCAAAATTCCAGTACACAATATTTGGTGCTCAACTATTTTCAAATGTTGGTATTTTTGGCCGGGCTTTGCTTAGGAAGAAACCTTGGCTGGGCTTTTCTGAAAGTCTTAACGTTTATGAATAGTGTTGAATATTTCTTTCATTATTTGAAGCAATAAAGAAGACATCAACTTGCTAACAGAAATGGGGATCTTTTCCAACAACTCCTGATCCTTGTCCTGCCTGGGAATAGCTGTCAGAGCTGAGCCTGTGGTTTTAAACCATCCTAAGTTAGGTTTCTTTGCTTATACCTGTATGGTGTGCAGTCATGTCCCTACGAATGTGTAGTGTCCTGAATGGAACCAAATATGTTAGAAAAGCAAATTTTTAATATGTTTTGCTTATGTAGAGAATTTAGAAACCATCAGGATTTTTTTAGGTGTGTGCTACTGGCAAGAAACAGTGAGTAGTGAAGACAAACATTTCCTGAAAATGCAAATACCTTGGATGAAGCTTTCTGAGAAAGTCTTTCAGAGCTGTAGAGAGAGAAAATGGGAAGGTTCAGTTCAGAAATTTGTGTTGCCCGCGGCACAGTGATTCAGACTGTCAGCTGAGGTGAGGGAAACTTGCACTCATTGTAGTGTTCTATCTGATGATAGCAGGAAATGAGCAGCAGCTTTCCAAAACGTGGTCACCTCACTGCTGAGCCGGACTCTGCCTCCTGATGGGGCTCTCTGGCAATGAGGGTTTCTGAATAACCATTAGCTCTAAAATGGTGACCTTTAGTATCTTCATGCCTATGCTAATAATTCTGAGCCATATTTAATGTGAATTTAGCCCTAAGCACCACCTGCCCCTCGGTCCTGTGGACAGCAGGGTCCATGCTGAAGTCTTTTCAAGTCACTGTGAAATCAGGGCCTCTTCAGCAGAGGAGACTGAAGAGCAGCTCCCAGAAAATCTCCTAGGAGGCTTTCCAAATTTAAGAGTATGCAATCCTTTTTTTCTAATTCTGTGAAACCAGTGAGTTGAAAACAGATGTTCTACCTTGCTGAATCTTGCCATTTTATAGTTCTCTATTGTCTTAACTGGGAAATTCTCATTTTGTTGTGAAATTTACAAGCAGAAGAAAATTCAGAAGGGGAAAGAGATAGGGACTAAAATATTTGGGCAGGGGGTAGAATTCTTCTTTGTGTTACTATTTTGGCAGTTCAGTTGCACTTCTGCATGGCTAGCAATTTTGTTAGAAGTCAGATATGGGAGCATTTCTCATCTCCTAGGTCTAAATATATGGACTCTTTGTGCCCTGAATGCAAACTTCCTGGGCATTTGATCCTTTTTGTTGATTTTCTTCCACCCTTTGGATATGAGGAAATCTAAATGCCTGCCTAGGGAGAGACAGAGTGCACAAAATCCATGATGTGCTCAAATTGTTCAGGACCTCACTGACAGCACCTGTGGAGCCCTTAACTTTTTTGTCTGTGCTTTGCTGAGATCAGGATGAATAACTCAAGTTTAAGGCAGTGTCAGACCAGTTATAGACACTGCAATAACTAACTCTGAAGTCCATTTATGGATTTATTGCTAAGACGGTTGGAACTCTTGGAAATGCCACTGCATCCTTCAAATCCATCTAAAATTACATTCCCATGACATTTCATAGATCTGGTAACATTTACAGTGTTATAAATCATAAAGAACATTACCTTTGCAAGTATGGAATCTTCCAGAATTGTTTTATATTATAGACAAAGAGAAAGAGATTTTGCTTTTTAAAAAGCAATATATTTTGGGCCATGCACTTTCTAGCTTTTCTTCTGATGAATCTTCCTAATAATTATTTCAGCTTTGGGGCATTCTGCTACATTTGCCAGTAATGTAGAAATGTACATTCACAGTAAGTAGAGTCTATAATTTGAATCCTCTTCCACATTGAATACCTTCATATGTTAAATAAATGCTGCACAAATATGGAATCACTTTCTCCTTTGGCAGAGCAGTTCAGACCTCCATCATTTATTTGGCATACAAGAACACAAGCCAGAAAGGGACTTTACTGAAGGCCAGCTGACAGTCTCAGCCTCAGGGCTGGAGAAATGGTCACCCCAGCCTACAGCACTGTGTTTGCCTGTGGTCACTTCAGAAGACGCAGAGGCACACTCCTTTTCCTTCCCTGAGGAGCTAAATTCTGGTTAAAGATCTAATACTAATTACTAGAAGGCCACAGAGAATGCCATTTGCAATTTAGTGTTTCATAATTCATGTACTTGAAAATTCCAGTCCGGAGGGATATTTTGGTTTTCACCTCATTTTCCTCCTCCCAACACTGAAACCTCTTTGATGCTGGCGTATTCTGTTTGACTGCTTGTCTAATGGTTCCTGTCAGTAATTGGGTGGAGGACACCAGATAATGTAGAGATGCAATTGTAAAGCAATCTGCAAAGCAAACTATGCAGTGAGATATCTGTGTGAATGATTATATATTTACATTATTCCAAAACTAATGCTTTAGAGGTTGTCTTGTTCTCTCAGCATCTGAATGTCCCATTGCTGTTAATATTACAAGCAGAAAAATTCTGTAACTATGTAGAATTGGTAGCATTTGAACTCAAAAGGACTAATGAACTGCCAAGCCAAAGATATATTGCAGATGGATTGACAGTGTTCAACTCTTTTACACATTTTTGGGTGGAGATCTTTGACCAGCAGAAGCTGTATAAAAGCACTAAACTCTTCTTGCATGTTCACATTTGGTTATGTAAGTAAAAAACCATTGTTATCTGTGTCCTGGGTTGTAGTATA
>VWYP01016570.1:2161-13938 GCA_013400435.1 Pycnonotus jocosus
AAAAAAAAAGAAGAAGAAGAAACATGGTAAGCCCATTTCTGTTTAAATCTCTCCTAGAGTAAGGGAAACATCAGGATGTGTACCCTGGCTCAGTCTAGGATTGTTTCCTGGCACACTTGATCAGATGCTCGACAGTGAGCATCTGAATGGCCCCACTGAACAAAATGTACGAATTCATAAGCTTTAGGATATCTACATGCTTCAGTGCTTTGTAGTCAGAAGGCCTGTTTCTGTGTTAGACAGTCTGTAGGATAGAACTGCTGAGGGACAAATTCTGGATTATAAAATCCCTCTTGTGCTTCTGATGACCTTGCTTCATGGGCAGACTCTATTGACTCTACTGAGAACAGTATGGTTTCCCCCACCTAAAAAAATTGATTGTTGCCTAAACGTTCCCCAAATGTCAGTGTCATTTTTATACTAAAGGCAATGTTTTGTTTTCCAAAAAGCAGAACAAAATAAATTTAAGTAGGGAAATAGAATAAAAGGTAACAAAACCAATTAAAATAAACTAGAAAAAACTAATCAAAGACTTTTTTCCTAGAAAATGGATATGCAAAACCAAGTTCAAATCAAAAATGGTATTGCCATTTGCATTCAAACCCCATAATAAATTATTTATAATACCTTCTAGAGTTCAGAGTTTCTCCAATTTCATGTATATTTAAAGTGTCATACAACTAGAAAAGATACCTTGATCTGTAATTGCTCTGTGTGAAGATAGATGTATGGAATGAAGGTATAAGGTATCTCATATTTTCTGTTGAATAAATGAGAAAGGCAATGGTATGTGCCCACCAAAGCAGCCCAAAATTCTGAAAGTGTTAGTGGAACAACCTAATGAATTAGTGTTCACAGAAGCACAAGATGAAGCCTAGGGAAGAGCACCCCAAGGGATTTAATATTTTCATGCAAGGTATCTGGCAGAGTGACTGCAGAGAAGTGGGCAGTGGTCATGGAAACGATCACTCTGCCATTCCTCATTTTCATAGAAATACAAAAGTCTTTCTGCTTTATGCTCTGCCTCTCCATCCTTCCCCAAAAGGAGATGTGAGACCTGAGCTGAGTGACAGAAAGGTTACATTGTCATATTTCTTTACGTGTCACATTTCTTTAATAGGTTAATAAATCTCATACCCCTCCCTTTCCTTCATGGAGTGTCTCAAGCCGTACTGATGTATGTTCTTTTCTTGATATTATTGATACTAACTCCCAAAGCAATGCTGTTATTCCTTCAAAGCTGCAATACTAAGCTATAATTAGAGGGAAAAGTATCTTTTTTACATGTGTCTAAAAATATTCAGCAAGTCAGCATAGACAGCACCAGGCACAGTATTCTACTTACATCTCAACCTATTACACACCACAAATATGAAGAACTGCTGACAGAAAATCTATGACTTAAAATACAACATAGAACACATTAATGTAAACAGGTAGTGTCAAAGAACCAGAATTTATTGTACTTTATGCTGGAAGAACAAGTTTTGTATACCAAAGAACACTGTGGAGGGACTACCTTTTCTCTCATGTTCAGGAGGAACATATCATACCTCAGATAAGCAAATTTAAGTATATAAAAATCTTAATTAATAGGAAAATAACAATCTGCCACTTTCTTTGTTACTGTGCACTTCCATTGCATATCATAACTACCTGAAGTTAAGAATAAATCAAAAACCAATACCAGTCTTTAAAGTCCAAAATGCAGGATTGTCAACCACAGCAAAGATGCGGCAACTATTTTCTTTTTATTAGGATATCTGTTTCCTATTAGCTGTAAGTTATAACATTTTCTCTTAGAAACTCCACAATTAATGCTGTTTTCAGGTCAGAGATGTGACATTTGCTGCCCAGAGAAAACCATTAAGTGTCTGAATCTCATGGCCAGAAACAGTGTCCAAGAGTCAAGGACTTTTGCTATCCATATCTGTCACTGTCCTTGCTCTCCTCTGCTCAGAGATTACCTGGTTATGGTGATCAGGTTATCATAAAAATACAGCATATGGGTGCACTAGGTTGATGTCTTCAAAGTGTCAATATATTGTGTCCTAGAATGAAAGGTCTCTATAATAGTAAGATGTAATATATATTCTTCTGACAGATAGAACTACCTCACTTGCTTAGGCATAAACCAATCATTTAAGTAATTGATAGTAGCAAAACCCAGTACAGGTCATGTTTAATGTACTGTTAAAAGACTAGATGCAGGAATACCATGTTCAGGGGGAAAAATGAACTCAGAATAGGTGAGCATGTAGGCTCCAATTATTGCCTAGTTACAATTTTTGTTTTCTGCAGAAGTATTTTGTGAGTCCCGAGGAATTATTTAATCACCAGTTCTGAATGATGTCACTCCATTTATGTGTCATCTCCTGTATCAGTACCAGGTCACCTGCGCTGAAGATGTACAGCATCTCCCATAGGGCCAGATGAAAAGGAAAATTTTCTCTTGTATTATGCCTTTGAATGATGTAAAGCAGGTCATGTTCTTCAAAGATGTCTTCTGTATAATTCAAAGCAAAAGAAGAGTTCAAATTGGATTTTTGACAGAAGCTTCTTTTTAAAGAGCCCCCTTGTCTGAAAAGACTAGCATTCACAAGGCTTTCCAACATATTTTGATGTCATCTCACATCAGTATTGACAGTGTTTTGACTGCTGCAGAAAGAAAAGAACAATTCACAGTACTTCAGCTAGATTTTATTGACACATTTCACTGTGCTTGGAGTATTAATGAGAAGGAAAAGTACTGAAGACTTATAAGCTTTTCCTGTATATACCTTGCTGGCCAACAGCCTTTCTTGTGGGAGCATCATTTATTTAAAAAGAGGAGATATCGACAGTGGGAATCAGAGTGACTGCAACACAAATAATTGTGGAACAGTACAAAAGGAAACTTGGACTAAAATTTGGTTTACAGCCTCTGATCTCTTCTAGTCTGTGGGTTCTTAGTGATGGGTGAATTCTTAGTAAAGTCAGTGGTCACCCCCTCTTTGGAAGGAACTCAGCTCTGGTATCCCCTCGGCACAGTGCTATTACCAGAAAGGATGTGAAAAGCATGAGATCAGCTGTCCAGGTGTCAGGCTGCAGAGCGTGCCAGAGCTTGTCCCTGGTGTTGGAGGGCAGTGGAGTCAAGAGCTGTGTGAGGTGTGACCAGACCAGGAGGATGATCTGCTCAGCCTAGTGTCAGAGCTAAGAGAGGATACAGAAAGGTTAAGAACTACCAGGGACTCAGAGCAGAAGACTGACTGGTGGAGCCATTCCCTACCATCCCCAACAACATGCATCAGCCAGCTGCATCACCAGAAGGGAAAAATCCCCTACCACCTTTACCAGCAGCCTGAAGGAGGGAACCTAAAAGGGCACATCAGCAACAGTGTTTTAGGGGTGACAAGGACACAGTGAATCAGATTTCTGTTGGGGGTAGCAGGTGAATCCTATCCCAGTCACTTAGGTGCCCTCAATATATATGAGGCTCTGGAAGTTGTGGGCCAGACACACACCAATGGGGATGAAGGTGCATCCAAGCTGTCAGCTGAGGGGCAGTCTGTGTACCCCCACCTCTTCAAGATAAAAAGGAGGGAAGTTGTCATGGGTGATTCCCTCCTGTGGGGAACAAAAGATCCAGCCTAAGAGGCCAATGGGACCTAGCCTACAGGGAAGTCTGCTGCCTTCCTAGGGCCCAGGGTAAAAGATGTTATTTTATTATCCATTACTGATTTTTTCAGATGGGTGACAAAGTTCTAACAAGAAGTCTGAGGACTTATCAAGAGGGATCTCAACCACCTAAGGATGGCTGACTGAGAGACCCGGACCACAAGGGGTCTTATCCTCTATTCTGCTTGTTACAGGGAATGACAGGGTGAGAACAAGGAAAATTGTATATATTCATACCTGACTCTGAGCTTGGTGTCACCAGCAGAATTTGGGAGGTTTTCATCATGGATTGGTTTTGACCATGAGTGGGTTTATACAGCACCAGGCTCGTTGGGAACAGATGGGGCACACCTGCCTCAAAGAGGGAAAAGATTGTAGGGTTCATAGATTTAAGCTCTGAATTGAAGGGGGAAGAGGATAAAATCAAGGTTGTTTGAGATAAGACTAGGGGTGGCATTTCACTTTTTGAGAGACAGTGTTTTAGATAGGTCCTTCAGTCTGCTGTCTTGGTAGAAGTAGGGGATGGAGATCCTTGTGGCAGCAAGAAATCAAGGGTTATTGATGTGCTAGAAACTGTGGAAGCATCTGAGAACAGTCATGTAGGAATCAGAGTTTTCACAGTTAAAGACAATAACCCAACTAAATTCATCTACACTAATGCATGTAGCTTGGGCAACAAACAGAAGGAACTGTAAGCCATGATGCAACTGAAAAACTATGGCCCAGTTGTCATGACAGTTGTGATGTGATAAGCCACACAACTGGAGTGCTGAAGTGGATCAGTGGATGCCTATAAGCTGTTTGGGAGGAAATAGAGGGAGTGGACTAGTTGTGTATTACAGGAAGTATTTCAACTGTCTAGAGATTAAGTATTATAATGATAGGGTTGAGTATTTGTGGGTAAGAATCAGGAGAGGGTCAACAAGACAGATGTCCTAGGGGGATTCTTTTATAGACCAGCCAACCAGGATGAAGAAGCAGAAGAAATATTCTGTAAACAGCTGGAAAAAGTCTCATTGTCATTAGCCCTTGATCTCATGGGGGACTTCAGCTTTATCAGATGTCTGCCAGAAACAGAACACAGTGGAGAGGAAGCAGTAGAAAAGGTGGCAGAAATGTGTGTAGCACAGAAGTTGCTGACACAGCTCATGAGTGACCCATCTGGGGGAGGCACTTGCTGGACCCTTTGACTGTGATCTGAGAAGGACTGGTGGGTGATGGGCTGGTTGGAAGTCAGCTTGTGCCCAGTGAACAAAAAATGATGCAGTTTCTGGTTCTTGAGAAAGTAAGGTCAGCAAAACTGCCATGTTGCACATCCAGAGGGCAGATTTTTTTCTGTTTGGGGGACTGAAAGCCAGTCCTGAAGAGCATCAGAGTCTAGGAATTTTTGAAATGTTTTAAGAAAGAAATCATAAAGACACAGAAGCAGGGCATCCCCATGTGCCAAAAGATGAGAGCAGGAAAGAAGACTGGCCTGGATATAGAGAGTTTTGGCTGGAACTCCAGGGGAAAATCAGAGTGTATCACCTTTGGAAGAAGGAACAGGCACATCAAAATGAGTACAGAGAAGTTGTGAAGTTATGCAGGGAGAAAGTTAGAAAGGTGAGAACCCAAATATCATCTGGCTGGTGCTGTAAAAGGTAATGAAAAATATTTTTACCAATGCATCAGCAACAAGAGGTCCATGGAAAATCTCCATCCTTTACTGGATGTAGTAGGAAACATACAAGGGAAAATAACTGGAATGCCTACTTTGCTCCGGACTTTAATAGCAAGACCAGTTGTCCTCAGGGTATGCAGCAGCTTGAGATGGAAGAAGGAGATGGAGAGCAGAAATAAGACCCCATAACTGTCACCTTGCTTTTGCATGTCTTAAACTTGCATTCTGATATTTCAGACTAGCTTTTTGATGTTTTAGAACTCTGAGCTGAGTTCCCATACTTTTTCACGTAAGTAAGAAAATGTTTACATTCCTTTGCTATGAGAGAAGCATTTGAGTCTTTTGGATGGTCACCAATCACTATGATGAGGTGACAAGCCTTTGGCCAATAATTGGCCACTTACGTACACTGTATATAAATAGAGTCAGCAATTTGAATAAAGAGAATTCTTGCATGCTGACCCCGGACTGTCTGCCTCGTCCTTTCCAAACTCCAGCAACAAATGCTGCACAAATAGTGCAACACATAACACAGTAGGAAGGCTCTGCAGAGGGATCTGGACAGGCTGGACTGATGGGCCAAGGTCAATTGTTTGAGGTGCAGAAAGACAAGGGTTGGGTCCTGCCCTTGGATCACAACAACCTCCTGCAGCACTACATGCTGGGGGCAGAGTGGCTGGAAAGCTGCCCAGTGAAAAGGACCCAGGGAAACTGAGCAACATCCAGCTGAACAAGAGCCAAAAGTGTTTCCAGGGAGCCAAGACAGCCAATGGCATCTTGGGCTATATCAGAAATGATGTGCCAGTGGAATAGAGGTTCCATGGTCTGCCCTGCATTCGGCACTTCTGAGGCCACACCTCGAGCTCTGTGTCCATTTCTGAGCCCCTCAGGAAGACACTTAGGTGCTAGAGAGTGTCCAGAGAAGGGCAACAGAGCACAAGCCTTGTGTGGAGCAGCTAAGGGAGCTGGGAGTGCTTAGCCTGAGGAAAAAGAAGATATGGATGGTCCTCATCACCCTCTGCATTTACCTGAAAGGAGGTTTTGGTGAGTCGGAGTTCAGTCTCTCCTCCCAGGCAACAAATGACAGGAGGATAGGAAATGGCCTCAGGTTGTGCCAGAGGAGTATTAGGTTGGATATTAGGAGAAAATTCTTCATTGAAAGTGTGGTCAGGCACTGGAATAGGGTGCCCAGAGAAGTGATGAAATAACTACCCTGGAAGTGTTCAAAAGGAGTGGGAATGTAGCACTTGGCAACGTGGTTTAGGTGTGAACATAGTGGTGCTATATTAATGGCTGAATTGAATAATCTCGAAGGTCTTTTCCAGCCTTCATGATTCTATGATTCTGATTCTGCAGCACTGAGCAAAGAATGTTCTCTATTTCATGCTGGCACTTTTATTTTTCACTCAGAATGAACAATAGGTAGGTACTGTTTGAAAGCAGTGTCTGATGCAGTATCACACAGAGACTGCCTTGATCTGAAGTTGTGTCAATCAGAAAGAAAGCTTGACAAAATATAAAATAGAATTACACTGTCATCAAAACCAGGATACCTCTATGTATAAATGGTAGAAGAAAATAAATAAACTGGAATATATATATATTTTCTGAACACTTGTTTCCCAAATTCCCAAGTTTAACCATAGAACTTTGCACCTCATCTGACTCACCTTGTACAGTCAACTCTTCAGATACTGAGTAGTCTGAAAATCTCTGCAGAAATGAGGACACTTGGAGATACCAGCAGTCATCAACTACATGAAAAATATATGGACTTCATATATATCTGTATGTATGCATACAGACACACATACAGACTGAAAAACATATATATATGCACCCATATACACATACACACACAATGCTTTATGCACACTAGTTACTGAAACTGATACGTGCTCAAGACCACTATTTTGCTGGTTCCTGTGGAAAGCCATCAAATGTGGTTAAGCAATAAAGGCTGATACAGTACAGCTATCTACAAGAAGCCAGTACTAGTGCCAGCTATATCTGGTAATCAAAAAACATTACAGAAAGTTTTAAAAATGTTTCTCTGGTTTTAGATGTAATAACTTTTAATAATGTTTAATAACAAGTCCCAATTACATGAACAGATATGCATTTTCTATCCATTTATGAGGAAACAGACATGCAGAGGTTTTTTGCTTTAAATATTCATAAAATTCAATGGAAACAATTGACACAGACTGGGCATTCAATCACTAAACAAGCAGCCCAGTAAAAACTGGCACCATGACAAAAGGTAGAAGCAACTGTTGCTTTCATTGTGGGGGAAAAGGAAAATTTGTGTGTACTCAAAGCCATTAGGACCAAACACTATTATTACGTTTTACCTAAGAAAGACTCTACAGAGGAATCCTTGCAGTAATATTTGTCATGCCAAAAACTACTTCTTAATTTTGTGCACGTCCTCTCAAAACTTTAATTTCACACAAGACCTGTCCTTTGGACCCAATATCTGGTCCATGATAGCAGCCCATAACACCATATGCTGTGGGAAAAAATGCCATAGCACTGTAAGTAGGCAGATGTAAGATAATCTGTTTCCCCAGATACACAGTTATAGACTCCAAAGGGTGAACACTACAACAATATCTTATGTAAATAATCAACATAAAATTCAGAAGTTGGAAGACTGGCTGCTTGCCATTTGGATCTCTGATCTCTGCTTCTCTTCTTGTAACATTGCTAGAAAGGACATTGACTGGTTTTGCAGCATTGCTAAATGTCATTGCATAAAGCATAGCAAGGCAACTATGTCACACTTTTCTTGTGGGCTTGCCTGGACAATGCATGAAGACCAGAGAGAGCAATGATTTAAGGTGATTTGTACAATAATATTTACTGCATGTATTTAGCCCATTCCTCTTGTTCCATTACAAAAATCTACTATAGAATACAAAAGCCCTTCCTAATCAAGTAAAAACAGTAATGTAAAGATATATAATTTAATACTTTGCAAGTATCTTCATATGAAGACTCGATAGCATTATGCAGTGCTAGGCTACAAAAGAGAAGGTGTAAAACTCAATTTCACATGAAAATTAATAATATTTTTATCAATTTTTGTTAGAATAAAAATAACCTATTAAAAAAAACCAAAAAACAAAAAAACCCAAGCCATAATTTTTTCCAGTAACAAAGCTCATTAATTCAAGCTATCCTAAAAATGGATAACTATGTCATTGTTAAAAAATTTTGATGTTGCCATTGAGAATATACTTACCCAAATTTACTATGACCAAGGTGAGGTAAAATTAAACCCTCTGATCATGTAATAACCATAGCAAATTCTGGGCTGGTAGCTGCATGCCTTACGTAAATTATAAAACTAACATGCATCTGGTAATTTAGACTGGTTGTGGCAAGAAATGACAGGGTAGTCCCAGGCCACTTGCCTCTCAGCCACACTGCTGTCAAAGTTTGCTGGGAAAAGGGATCCCAATTTTTTGGCCTAGGCATATACCATCTACCAAATTTAGTGAAGGAAAAGGGTTATAAACTCCATTCAAAAAAAACCCCAAAACCACAAAAAAACCCCAAACCAATGATCAGGAGATTTTAATAGATATTGACCACAAATGACAATAAAAGAAAGGTAAGGAAAAGCAAATGGCTTTGCACAGACAGACAACTTATACTTCTGTGTAGGTGATACACATGGCTGTAGTCATGCTATCAAGAGATTATTCAAGAGAATATTAGTAAAACCTCTGTAGATGATTATCAATTTATAGCCCTGTGATTTCAAAATTATCTTGGAAAAACCTGTGAAATAATCCTTATCACTAACATTTAAGATGGTATGTCATTCTCTTTTTTCACAAAATTTGCCTTGTAGGTTCCATGACAAAATTTGCTTATAGAATTCAATGAAAACTGAGCAAACAGCAGTATCAACAAAGCAAAAGAAATAATTAGTATGATATAACAGAGATTTTGTAGGAAAGAGACAAATATAAGAAAAAATATAGTACAAACTGCTGTACTGCTTATGCCTAGGGGAAAAAACTATTTCAGTGAAATGAATGACCTCTGAGTAGGCAGAAAAATAAAATGTTATAACTAATAGTGAGTTTGTATAAAAGAATGAATCACGAAAGATCTCCCATGAAAATGAAAATCCACTAGGCAGAATTTCCCAATACGCTCTACAATTTTCACGGGAAATTGAACCACTCTACCTGACAATGATGTTTTGAACTTACTAGTGCAATAAGAGTGAGGATTCTGGCCTTTTGTTAGAGTTGTACTGTGTTGTATTACAAATAAAACTAGTACTGAGTTTAGAAAGAATTTTGCTAATTCTCGGGAAAGCTTCAGGAAGAGAATAGACAAAATTTAAAAGAAATTTTGGGAAAAATTACAGAAAAAGGAAGTGTCTTTTCTACTAAGCAACTACATTTTATCCTTTTCATCCTTCTTCCCACTCAAATTTGACCACTTATGTTTTTCAGAGTTATTAAAATATCGGCTTGTCTTTACACCTTGCCCAGATTCTAGGCATCTTTTACTTCCTCTTTCGTATTCAGAGATTATTAGATGTGCAGGAAAGAAATTAATTCTCAAGTCATGTGATTCTGTAACAGAAGAAATGGTACTCTGCTAAGTTACAAAACATCAAAATTAATAATGCAAATTCTTAAAATACAGTGTTGCTATAAGAAACACTTGCATTGGATTGAAGTTATAGATGCAGATATAGATAGATAAATATGGATAAATTATATAAATATAGATATCAATAGATATTGATATATAGATAGAAATGATGATAGAGATGACATAGAGACAGAGATAGAGACAGAGACAGAGATGATAGAGATAGAGATAGAGATAGAGATAGAGATAAAGATAGGGATAGAGATGATAGATAGAGATAGATAGAGATAGATAGAGATAGAGATAGATAGATATAGATAGATATAGATAGATATAGATAGATATAGATAGATACATATTGATGCATATGTCAGCTGCTGGCATTTATTGAATTTAAGCAACCATAAATGATTAAGACCTGTCAAAATAATTATTTTCTTTTTGTACTTTAATTTCAGGGCAAGTTAGGCAAACATTTTCCAAGAAGAAAGAAAACAAAAGTCATATTTATTTGCTTTTTCCCAACATAAGAACATACTCCTCTTCCAGGAAAACCGAGGTTATAATAATTGGGAGGGTTCCTTAACATATACTAGGAATTTTTTAATCGTATAATTGCAGAATACCTGGGAGTGCAAGTGACCCATAAGAATCATGAAACTGAACTCATGATTAGAGGTTTAGGAATGGATTTCCCAATTTAGCGTTCACACCGAAACACTCTGAAGCACAGGCATCTCACTCACCTCCCCTTTACTCCTCCACCCCCAGAAGGGTGGAGAGGAGATTTGGAGGCACAAGAGTTAAAGATCATGGGCTGGGGTAAGGAGTGTTTACACACACAGGCATCTGTTACACAAGGGAAGTGAAGAGGGGTCACCCCTCTCTTCTGCAGTGGAAGAGTATTGGGGTTCCCTGTGGCTTGCTAGTACCAAGTCTGAAGAGTGGCTTTGCTGGCAGACCCTCTGCTCTCTGTCTTTGAAGTATAAGAAAAAAAAAATGAGCTGGTTTTTGTACAGCAGAAACTGAAAATCAATGATCCAAAGGAAAAGGGTCTGGGTTTGTATAAAGGTTTACAATCTCACACAGATCTAGTTTGTTCTACTAAATAATTTTCTTCCAGGAAGAAAAAAATACCCGTTTACACAGCCTTCATCACAGCACAAGGTAGAATTTAATACATTCTCTCATACAGAGAAACCTCATCGCCCTTTTGCACCTAAAATAGAAACATTTTATTTTCAGCTGGTGGAAAGGATGAATTGTCTTATATAGAAACATGTCACTGGACCAGGTTACTCAGAACTCCATCCAGCTTGGTCTTGAACAGCTCCAGGAAAGGGAGACCACAATCTCCCTGGGCAGCCTGTTGCAGTGCATTGCCACCCTCACAAGAAAGAATTTTTTTCCTTCATAGGGGTGGTGCTCCAGCCCTGGGAAAAACTTGGAGGCTCTTCTAATTTGGTCCAGCAGATCCACATCTTTCTCGTGTTGTGGGCCCCAGAGCTGGATGCAGTGATCCAGGTGGGGTATCTCAAGAGCAGATATTTATAAAACAACCAAACAAAAAAAATTATGTCCACATGGGAGAAAAGAAAATTACTTCAAGTAATGGTTTGGAGAAGTTGTTCTGCAGGACTCAGCATAATTATCCTTAGGTATAACTTGAAGACCTTAGTCTTGCATTAATTCTGACAAACTGCTTTGCAAATACTCTGTCTCCTTACCATTCATAGATTCAGCTCTGGTACTCAAAGTTAATAAATTAAAGGGGACAGGCAAACAAAATTGAGAAGAAAATGTAAACTTTCCAAATTCTAATAAAAAATGTGCTGTG